>JAKCPB010000777.1:0-165652 GCA_021442155.1 Cymbidium sinense | reverse complement strand
CGTTCAGTTACATGTATTACTATTTAGGTTTATTATTTTTAGGTTTATTTATTTTTTTAATTTAGTTTAGGTTTTATTTATTTTATTTTAAACTTAGTTTATATTTTTTTTATTTTAGGTTTAAGCAGGTTTAGGTTTTTTAGGTTTATGTTTTAATTTAGGTTTTATTTTATTTTATTTTATTTATTTTATTAGGTTTAGGTTTTTTCTTTATTTTATTTTGGTTTTATTTAGTTTAGTTTAGGTTTTTTTTTTTAGGTTTTTATGATTTAGGGTTTAGGGTTTAGGGTTTAAAGTTTAGGGTTTAAGGTTTAGGGTTCTAGGTTTTAGGGTTTAGGTCTTAGGGTTTAGGGTTTAGGTTTTACAGTTTGGGATTTAGGGTTTAAGGTTTTAGGATTTATGGTTTTGGATTTAGGGTTTATGGTTTTGACGGTTTAGGGTTTAGGGTTATTCATTTTGGTTTTAGGTTTAGGGTTCAGGTTTTAGTTTAGGGTTTAGAGTTTTTGGTTTTTTTTAACAGAGAACAAATTCATATTCAACATTTCTTCTATTTGATTTCATCAACCAAGTAATACACTTAGTTTTCTAAGACATAAGCGACGACATAGATAAAAATGAGCATGCATAGCAAATCAAAACCCTAGATATCTAGAATCATCCACAATGTAAAGGCAGTTCCATATTAGATCGGTGTATTATTGGTTTCTCAGTTCCCATGAACCACTCGACTCTCGGTGGCGGATCCACCATCATATCCCGATCTCTCCCTGCCCCACCATGCTGTAACCTCCTCCTTGCTCCATAACCATAGTTTCCAACCACCACTACATATGCACCTCAGATCCCCCCACCACCTTTGCGATAACCACTGTTCACCTCCTAGATCTATACTAAGCTTTGGTTGGCGGTGTTATTTCATCAGGTTCTACCCATTCTTAGGGTTTAAGTTTAGGTTTAGGTTTCATTAGTTTTAGTGTTAGGTTTAAGTTTATTTTTTAATTTATTTAGTTAGTTTAGGTTTTGGTTTAGGTTTTGGTTTAGGGTTAGGTGTTTAGGGTTAAGGGTTTAGGGTTTAGGGTTTAGGGTTTAGGGGTTTAAGGCTTAGGGTTTATTATTAAGGTTCAAGATTTTTTATGGTTTACGGTTTAGGGTTTAAGATTGTAGGTTTATAGTTTAGGGTTTAGGGTTTAAGATTTACTGTTTATGTTTTTTTTTCAAAAAAAAATTAAGTAAATTGGTAGATTTAAGTTTATTTAGTGTATTTTTTTATTTATTTTAGTTTATTTTATTTTTTATTTTTATATAGGTTTATTTTTTATTTTTATTTAGTTTAGTTTATTTATGTTTTCTTTATTTATTTTAGTTTAGGGTTTTTTATTTTAGTATATTTTTTAGGTTTATTTTTAGGTTTAGGTTTATTTTTTTAGTTGAGTTTTATTTTTATTTTATTTTTTGGGTTTAGGTTTTTTTTTTATTTTTAGGTGTAGGTTTAGGTTTTGATATTATTTTTTTAGGTTTAGCTTTTAGGTTTATTCTTAGGTTTAATTTTTAGTTTAGGTATACTTTTAGTTTATTTTCTTTTATTTAGTTGGGGTTTAAGTTATGGTTTAGTTTATTTTAGATTTAGGTTTAGGTTTTATTTATTTTAGTTTAGTTTATTTTAGTTTAGGTTTATGTTGATTTTATTTTTATTTTAGGTTTAGGTTTTTTAGTTTAGGTTTTAGGTTTTTTTTAGGTTCTATTTTTAGGTTTATTTTTTTAGGTTTAGGTTTTTATTTAGTTTTTAATTTAGGTTTAGGTTTAGGATTGGCCAAAACTTATCGACTTAGTATGTGGTGGTGGTGAAGCTTTCTCTGTCCCGTCGATCTAAGATTGGATGGCTATGATTAATCCATAGCAATAAGATTAATCAGGATCGATCTAGCGGATCTAATCACCATCCATTTGATCCGTGGAGCGGATGATGGGTGATCTACATCATGTGAGGGAGAATGGAGTCCATCCTCCATTGCTCACTTGATCGAGCTTGCAGGCTTGGATCAACTCCAAAGGATCCACACCTTCACGACATCATGGAGGGATCCAATCAAGATCACAAGAGATGCAAGTTTTTTCAAAAGCTCCAACCCATTTTTCCTAAGGATCAGTTTGGAAGCATACCTCACGGGCTCAAGCCAATGGCGAGCGATTGAGGAAGCTTCATCTAGTGGAGCAAGCCTATTAAGCAACAATTGGATCAATTCCTGATGTTCTCGTGGCCATGAGATGATTTGGAGCTCAACTTTGATAGAAGTCCCACCTCTTGTGCTCAAGAAGCTTGGGAGATGATTCATTATGAGGCCTAGGGAAGGTGCATGCAAAGTTAATTTGAGTTTGATGGAGAAATGGGTAAGTTAGGTCAAATGGGAGTGTCCTATTTGGGACAAATAAGAATGGACATTTTCAATGAGGAATGAGCTTGGGAATAGAAATGTATATTTTGATGCGAGGAATGGCATTTTCCAATGGAATGAGCTTGGGAGCTTAGGAATGGCTGGGTCATCTTGCATAGCTAGGGCTTTGAGGAATGATTTTTTAGTGAAAATGAGGGGGGGTATATACCACGTTCATCTTGATCCATGGTGGGATTGGGTTTGACTTCTGTGGTCAACCATCTCAGTCATGGGTGGCGAGGAGGTGAGTTGGGTTGCTTGGTTGGTTGAAGTTGGAGGTGGCTGCAAGAGGAATCATATATGTCCATGGGTTTGAAATGCTCCAATGGAGGTGAGGTGATTTCACCTCCCATGATCCGATAAATCATGTGATGCCCCTAAGGTAGAATGATCATTTGCATTGGATTTGATTTGGTGATGATCCAAAGTGGGTTCCTAAATTTCAAGTCAATTGGAGTTGATTTGGTTAGTCTCAATTTGACTCATTTAGGTCAAATTGGGTTAGGTTGGGTCAAGTTGACCAATTAATTTGTCAAAAGGGTTAGGTCAAGTTCATATGATCATTTGGGATATTTTGGTTCAATTGGTTTCATTTAGTTTGGCTTAGATTTGATTTTGGCTCATTTGAATTCATTTTGGTCAAATGGGTTAAGTTGACCAATTTGATTTGGCCAAATTAGCTTGGGTTGGATGTTGGTTTGGGTTTAGTTGACCTAATTAAAGATGATTGTAGGCTTTGGTTTCAATTAATTTGGATTTGGTTTTGATTTAGGCCAACTTGAACCTTTAGGTCAATTTGGGCTAAGTAGTCAATTGGGTTCAATTGGTCCAAACATGGCTTTGGTCAAGTTCAACAATCAATTTGGAATGAACTTGAGCCATTGGTTGTAATCAATTTGGTTTATATTTTGATTTGACCCAATTTGGTCTTTTAGGTCAATTTGGTCAACTTGGGTCAAGGGGCCAATTGGGTTTTTTTTGACATTGAAAGTCAAGTCATATTCAAATATTGATTTTGATTTGGTATGAATCATTGGTTTCAAGGATTTGGCTTAGGTTGCAATTTGGCTAGTTTGGTTCATATGGGTTAAGGGGATGGCTTGGTCAAATGACCAAAGTTGACTTGGTTTGACCTAATTTATGATAATTGATCAACCTAGGGTGATCAACAATCATGATGGGAGGTTTTGATTGGCTTGGTTCAATCCAATTTGGGTAGAACTTGGCTCAAATAGGTCAAATTGGCCACTTTGGGCCAAGTGGACCAATTGAGTTTAGTTGGCTTGATTTTGGGTTGAGTTTGATTTAGTTGAGTTTATATATGGATTTGGGATTGATATATAAATTCAATTGCATTTAACTTGGTTCAAATGGGTTTTGTTTCATTTGAACATTTCAAGTCAAAAGGGTTAAGTTGGTTTGACTTAGGTTGATTTTGGTTTGGCTTGATGATTGTATATTTCATTTATATTTGTGAATATGATTGAAGGTATGATTCATTCATGAGAAAATCAATTGAATTTGGGTTTTGGAATGAAGGAATTTGGCTAAGTCCAGTTATGTGGCTTAGGTTTGGATTTTGATTTGGCTTGATTTAGTTTTGATGATTTAAATGTATATTTCATTTAAATTTGTGAAGATGATTGAAAATATGATTGATTTGTGAGAAAATCAATTGAGTTTGACTTGATTTGGATTAAGATTTGGCTAAGTCCATGGGATAGGTCATATGGCTTAGGAAGGGTTTTGATTTAATTTGATTTAGTTTTGATCATGAATGTAGATTTGATTTATATTTAGGAAGATGATTGAAGATATAAATATTATGAGAAAATCAATTGATTTTGGATTGATTTGGATTAAGATTTGGCTAAGTCCATGGGATAGGTCATATGGCTTAGAAGGTTTTCAAGTTTGGATTTGATCATGGGCTTCAATCATTTGGTTTTGGAATTTGGGTTTGATTTGATTTGTTTGATGTTTAGTTTGGTTTGAGAAGGTGAACATGGATTGGATTTGGGTTGTAGGGTAGGTGGATTATCTAATCTTAAGGCATAACCTAATCCTATGGTTAACCTCTAAGTCTTTAGGCTTAGGTTAAGTGTTTACCTAATTAGAAGTGTCTTATGACTAGGAAGTCTTAGTGTCTAGAAGACTCCTAAGTCTAAGATGGGAAGATTGAATCCACACTCCAAAAGTGAGTCAATAGGCCTTAGGCTCCATAGTGTTGTCTTTGGAGATAGATGATTGGAAGACCGAAGCCAAGTTTCACATTATAGACTTGGATACATCTTTCAATACTTTGCTTGGGAGACCATGGATACATGAGAACAACATAGTTCCATCCTCTCTACATCAGTGTATGAAGTTCATGAGAGGTGGGATCATTTGCTATGTCAAGGAGATCTCAAGCCATTTATAGTTCAAATTGGCATATATGAGGATACAACTTACTACCTCCCTCAAAATCAATAAGTCTATTCTCATGAACTTGGCCAAAGTTTAAAAATAAAAAAAAAGAAAAAAGAAAAAAAAAGAAAAGAAAAGAAAAAAGAAAAGAAAAGAAAATGAAAAAAAATAAAAGGGGCGAAAATAGACTTGGAGGAGGAAGTGGAGCTTGACATTAGATTCCACCTTGTTCATTACTCCATTGAACATATGGGTAGGACACGACCTCCACAGGGAGAGGAAGAGGCTAGTTGAGGTAGTCAGGGTGGAAAACCTCCTTATTGGCCACCCAATAGAAGATATGTCACTACCAAGAGTACACCCTATCCATATAGACTTAGAATCTAGTTCATAGGATGAGTCTTATATGGTTAGCTCACCAGCTCTTCTCAATAGTAGATTCCCTTAGGTGACACTTGAGCTAGATAATAATGAAAGGCTGGCTCCAAAGCAAAGCATAAGTGTATCCAAGTCTATATGTGAAATAGTTAGGCATCGTTGGGAACCTTAGCTCTAACCCCACTTTCTCTCAAAATGAGGGTTTGGTAGTTAAGGAAGCCCTAAGTCATCCATGGTGTGAAGACTCAAGGTTCTTTTTGGGAGCATCATCCTCAAGTCAGAAGTTGATGTAGAACTTGAGGATGATTCACATAAGATTTAATAGAATTACCTTTTGATTGGTACTTGCCTTGTGTTCATAATTTAGCAAAGAAAGGGTTAATCCCACATACTTGGTCAAAGCAAGTTTGACTACTTGAAAGAATATGGAAGAACAAATGCAAAAGCTCTCAATCATGGCCAGACTAGATTGATGGGTGTATTGATGATGATTACTACTTAGTCCAATCATTTGGAATTTGATAGGTTCTTTTCAAATCACATTAACTCATATGAGAGTGTGCTTAGAAACTTAGATGATTTTGAAGTCAAAGATGCACCAGAGTTTGAAAAAGATATCAAGTCAACCATCGACAAGAGGAAATCAACTTAGGAAAGAAGATCCGCGACATACATCGGTTCTTTGTTGAATGAAATTGAAACCAATGACTTAGTTAGGCTATTGACTGAGTTTAAGGACTAGTTTGCATGGAGTTATGAAGAGATGCTTAGATTGGCTCATTACATAACTGTCCATAAACTAGTAATAGATCTTACATCTAACCCTATCAAGCAAGCTCCTAGATGCACGCGATTAGACATAAAACAATATGTCATTTAAGATGTCAAGAAATTGATGTTGGCTTCATTGGAAGAAAATACCCTTCGGTTATTGTCATCCAATTAAGAAAAGAATGGCCAAATTTACATATGCATCAATTTTAGGGATTTAAATAAGGCATGTCAAAATGAATTTCCACTACCAATCTCGAGATGGTGGACATTGCCTCATCTCATGCAGTCTTCTCTTTCATGGATGGCTCATCTAGATATAACCAAATAAAGATGGCCCTAAAGATGAAAGAAACACTACTTTTAGAACCGATTGGAATCTATTACTATAAGGTCATGCCTTTCGACCTTAAAATGATGGTGCTACATACCAGAGCTATGACTTGAATCTTTGATGAACTCATTCATCATCAAGTTAGCTATGTCGATGATCTCATGGTCAAAAGTAGAGAAAAGAAAGACCATCTCTTTGACTTGAGAGTAGTTTTCAAAGTTAAGAAAAATGAACCCCAAGTGTGCATTAGGGAGCTTGAAATTCCTTGGTTTTTGTCCATCACTAGGAATCAAAATAGATCGAAGATCAGGAAATATTAGAATTCCACCCCAAAGTTTAACTCAACTCAGATCATTCCAAAGGAGCTTAGCATATCTAAGATGCTTTATATCCAACTTATCATGAAAATGTTTGCCATTCTCAGCACTTGTCGAAAAGAATGACAAGTTCAACTAAGATAAGAAGATTGAGCATGCCTTCAAAGACATCAAGCATTACCTGATAACACCAGATTCTAGTCCCTATCTGGCAAGTCATACTTTACACTTGCATAGATGACTCCTTGGTGCTTTGTTGGCCAAAGCCAATGACAAAGGAAGAAAATGCACTTTACTACCTCGGTAATCATCTAATCCCTTCTAGGCTAATTATCCACCCATTGAGAAGCATTGTTACTAGCTTTAATCTTTGCATCCCAAAGCTACAACACTACATGCTTCCTCATAAGGTGAACTTAATCTTTAAGACCAATTCAAGTATCTCATGACACTGATGCTATCCATATGGTTGGCATGATGGTCCATGATCCTCTTATAGTTTGACATTACCTTTCCCCTCCTTGTGAAAGGATAAGCTACTAGATTTCTTAGCGGCACACCCACTCTTCTTGCTTAGTGATGATCTCCATGATGAACAAATCATGAACTTAGGGATACTAGCATTCACCGGGAGATGTACTTTGATGGTGTGGCTTCCTCTAAAGAGAGAAGAACCAAAATCTACTATTCCAAAAGGAAGGGGTAGGAATAGTTCTCTTAACTTTGACATGATGTGATGAGATTCTCTATTATCATCCAATCCATGCACCAAACAATGAAGCCAATATGAGGCTCGATTTGAGTGCAGGTTATACTCTAAGCATCAGAACATCAACATCTTGAGGATTCTCTAGTTATCCAAATGGTCCTCAGGTTATAAAGCGCTCCATCACCCCCAATATACCACTTGTTGGCAAATCCAGAGGTTACATTTATAAGATTCCTCGAGAAGAGAATGTTGTAGCATATATTTTATCCAAGCTTATCAAGGAGTTAGCATATCTAGAGGATTAGTCCATATCAATAAAGGTCCAAAATAGACAAGTCTTATCTCTTATTGATGTTGAACTCAAAAGTACTCCTTTGAAGGGGTTGCCATTAAAAGGATGAGGAGTTAGATTGGAGGCAACCATTCATGGATTACCTAAATAAAGGAAAACTACCTCAAGAGAAGTCCCAAGCCCATCGATGAAGCAAAGAGCACTTTCCTATCTGTTGTGGATGGTGGCTTATATTGGTCTTTCCATCATATGTTCATTATGTTGTTTAGAGCAGCCCATAAGATCATGAGGTACACTTAGGATTATGTGGAGCCAACCAATCGGTCAAAGATGAAAGCCAAGATCAAGATATTAGATACTATTGGCCATCGATGATCAAGATTGCATGGATACATCTAGGTGATGCCACCAATGTCAAATACATGGTGTGGTCTACACCACCCAACATTCTACATCCATTGGCCTCATGGCCATTTGAGTGTTGGGGTACCGACATAGTGGGTCTGATTGATTCTTCTTCTTAAATGGGTCATCAATTCATCTTAGCTACTAACTACTTTTCCAAATGGCGGCGATTAATGCTCAAAGAGGTCACAACTTCATTATGTACTCTAGTATTTTAGAAATATCATATATAGGTTGAGTGCCTCGATGAATTATATCGATAATAGTACCATTCAAGAGCACGAGATCAAAACTTTCCTAAAGACACATTGATTGAGATATTCTACCATCAACTACCCAGGGAAAATGCTTAGCAGAAGCCTTCAACAAAACTCTCATCCAAATAGAAGACACTCAATAATAATAAATAATGAGTTAGTTGAAGCCTTGTTACTACCACATATAGAACTCAACTTATAATCCTTTCTCCTTAGTGTATGGGTCCGAAGCCATTCTACCATTAAAAGTTCAACTCTCATCACTAAGGATAGCTGTGAGTAGCAAGATCATAATAGAGCAAAACGTCAAGTTGTAGTTAGAAGAGCTTGAAGGTTTGGAGGAGAGAAGCATGCGGTCATGCCAAAACCTCAAGTTGTACAAAGCTAAAATGATTCAAGGTCACAACAAGTTGGTCCTATAGCTTTTCAAGTAAGAGCTTATTTTTTTATTTTAAGAGATTGATGTTGCTCTTCATAAGATGGGAGGCAAGTTTGAACCCACTTGGGAAGGCCCTTTTGCCATAGAGAAGGCCTACCTAGAGGATCTTATCAAATTAATGATAAGGGAAGCGTGCTTCCAATCAATGGGCTCTACTTAAGAAATATTATAAATCATGTTTGAAAATAATTATCATCAATGAAAATTCTATTTTGAATTCAATCTCTTCCATGTTGAAAGTATTCTTATGTTGAATTAAATGATGTGTTTAGGGTAGGTGTAAGGAACCGGTGGCATCCTATCCTTCATTGACATAAACACTACACACAAACATATAAAATAAACACATATCTTTTATCTTGGGCTACTGAGTTGAGATAATGCCCCCTGACACTCACTCATTGGTTGCTCTAGGTTGATGTACCCCTAGTGTGTCACCCAGTGGTCTTCTTGCTTTGGAGGATGTAAGTCTATGCTTTCCTTCTTTATTGCACACATGAGCACCTTGTTAGTTTGGTAGGCCTTCTGTGGTAAGCTACCTCATGTTGGCTTCATTTAAGAGGATGTGAGTTTGCTATGCTTTCTTCTTGGATTAGCCTTATGATCGACATGAAAGTATATTTGAGGTTTAGGATAAGTCCCTAGTGCTCCTTCCTCATGACTTCAAGTTTGGGTCAGTCCTTCCTTGGGCTCCTCACTTAATAGTCGCTCTAGGTTAGATAGCATCTATCCCTGATGACTATTCGATGATCGGTTAACTTGAAAAGTTATAAGCCTACATGCTTTCTTTCTAGATTGATCATTGCACGATGGGCACCAGGTTGGTTGGTTCTCACTATCGATGGATACACTAGTCATCTTGTGATACACCATAGGTTGGTTGGTTCTCACCTTAGGATACACCACTCATGGCGGTATGTGCTACACTTTCTCCAGTTGGCCACCATACACCTATAAGCTTTCTTTTAGGCTCAAGATAATTCCTCAGTAGCACCTCCTCTATGGACACTATATTTGAATCACATCCTTTGCAACCCCATTTAGACTCTACCTAGGTTACTATCGGATTGGATAGTTTCCCTTTCATAGTAACCACCCATGTGGTTGGAGAATTCATCATGTGGATTTGAAGATTCTCCCTTGGTCTAAAAATTTGAGATAGGTCAAGGCGACATAGCCCCTTCTCAGTGTGGTCCGCACAACAGGTCCACACACAAACATATAAACAAAAATATATTCACTTATGGATTAGGAGGACACCCATACCTTTTCCCAAGGCATCCTATCTTTAGGGCGGTGTAAAACTCCCTAGGAATCATTGACTACTCTTGAGTTGATATAAGTCCCAGACATTCACTTAGTAGTCACCCCTAAGTTAGGTTTGATTTGTTGTGCTACCAATAGGTTACCCTAGTGGTTTTTTCCTACTTTAGAAGATGTAAGTTTGCTACACCTTCTTCTTAGAATAATTGTTGCACCGAAACCCTTAGGTTGGCTAGCTCTACCCCATGGTAGACTATCCTTTGGATTTAGTAAGATAGGATAAGTTTGATATAGCTTCTCGGTGGGTCCATCACACATTGACATGGTCCATAAATTAATATATCAAATTTGATCAGCTCACATCCCGGTGATATGCCTCAATTTGAAATCAAACTAAACCAAACATACCTTATCAAATCACATGAAATTAAGATAAAATTAATCTTGACTACTTTTGAGTTGACATAAGTCCGGACATTCACTCAGTAGTCCCTAGGTCGTTGATTTGTTGTGCATCCATAGGTCACCCAGTTGTTCCTTTTTTGGAAGATGTAAGTCTTCTCCTTCTTCTAGCATGGTAGTTGCAAAGGCAACCCTTAGGTTGTATACTGACGGTAGACTATCCTTTGGATTTGTAAACTTGAGGGGTCAAGGATGATATATCCCTTCTCAATGGGTCCACACCCAACAAAGTTCATACATTAACGATTAAATTAAACCCAATGATTTTCCCCGGTGGTTAAATCACACCTTCTCTCTAGTGGAGCCCCAAATCATATATAAACAAGTCAAGAATACAAATCAAATTCAAAACCAATCTCCCCTAAAAATTAAACCAACTCTCCCAATAAAGTCTAAATCAAAGAAATCCAATCAAACTCTTATTCTAGTGGATACATCCCAAACAAATCTATGAAATCAAACTCAAATCCCAATCCCCATGGATAGCACGAACCTGCTTCCCTAGTGGAAGGTTCATACTGATCCCATGGACTCGAGCCCATATATCTTTGGATATGCCTCCACATCAATTAAAACAAAACAAATTAAAGTTGATTGATCTTAATCCTCAGTGGATTATAGATATCCAAAACTTCTTTCGACAAATCATATAATCAAATCAAATTCAAACCTTATCCCCAACATATTTTCTTCTTCTATGCCCTCGACATAGACCCTCAATGTCATGTCCAATGCATGTGTGATCCCCTAGAAGATCTCCCTCCATGTCCTTAACATGGAATTCTCATCAAATCTTATTTCTTCTCTTATGCACACCTTTAATACTTCAACCAAAAGCTAATAATGTATTCATTCAAATTACATCATCTTAACATTATAATCAACATTTTATGATTTGTGATGGTGCAAGCTCAACTACTACAATATCATGCTAAAAAATATTATATTATGAATTAACACACTATATTATATTATAATATATGATGTTATATTATAATTTGCTATTATATAATATATTTTCTAACATTACACCTCATTAGAATCACTTAAAAGGATCGAATAATAAAATTTTCTCAAAATATGAATAATGTTCATTTTTGATGTAAAATTATTATTTTTTCTATTAGAAATGGTACAAAATAGCATAATTTGGTGTTGCTTCTTGGTGTGTACTGTCAACTTGGCCAAATTCTTCCATCTCAACCTTCAAATTAATATTTTTGTGAGTTTTGACCCAATGTATTATAACAAAAGTAAAACATACTAAAATGTACAATAACATTTAGCAACACACCACCACATTCATATATATGTGAAGTTATTTTGTTATGTACATTATATTTTAATATGCTTTCATATAATATATTATCTTACATTACACTTAAAAATGAATCACTTTAAGCAAAAATTTATAAAATTTGGTTGAAAAAATGAACATTTTTTTGGATGCAAAATTCCATTCTTTTGATTAAATGACACACCAATGATGTTCCCTAAAGCTTACCTTAAATTTGGCCAAATCCCATCATCTCGACCTATAAATTAGTATTTTTATGAATTATACAAATACAAACTCTACTACATCATACTATAACAAACTAAAATATGCTAAACAAAAGTAGTAATACACAATAGTATGCTATAATGCATGATGCTACACTATGTTATGGCATCCAATATTATAATAAACTATAACATGTTATATTATATTATATTGCATATCACATCACAAAGTTGGTTAAGATAAAAATCATAAAATTAGTCTAAACAATAAAAAACTATATATTTTAATGGTATCACTTACATATTTTAAATTGAAACAATACATTATGATGCCATACTCTACCTATTATTAATTTGGCTAAAGCTAAATCAACATTTTATAAATAATTCTATAAATTAGATTGTAAAATACTAAAAGAATTTAAAATGTGATAATATATTATGATATATGATGTTATACTATGCTACAACATGTAATATTTTTTTTGAACATAAAATCTTACTTTTTTTTACTACAAGTGGCATAGCACACCTTTGGTACTACAACCTAATTCCCACTTCAAATTTAACAAATTTCATCATCTTATTTATTAAATTAATATTTTATGATTTATATTAATATAGACTATAGGACACAATACCATAATACTAAAACATTTCAAAACATCTTATAACATCCAAAAAAACATCACTACATGCTCAAATATATGATGCTACATTACTATAATATATGGTATTATAATATGATTTAGGGTTAGGGTTTAGGTATTCAAATCTAATGTCGAAAGTCTCTTGAAGACATTTTCTTTAGCTATAACTAGGATTAGGTCATATTTAGATCTACTCTAATGACATCTTTATTCAAGGTTTGTTTAGGGTTTAGGTTTAGGGATTATTTAAGGTTTAGGGTTAGTTTAGGGTTTAGGTTTAGGGTTTAGGGTTTGGGGTTTAGGGTAAAGGGTTTAGGGTTGTAGGTTTTAGGTTTAATGGTTTAGGGTTTTGGCTTTTAGGGGTTAGGGTTTAGGGTTTAGGGTTTAGGTTTAGGGTTTAAGTTTAGGGTTTAGGTTTAAAGTTTAGGTTTATATTTTATGGTTTAGGGTTTAGGGTTTAGTGTTTAGGTTTAGGGTTTAGGTTTTTTTAGGTTTAGGGGTTAGTTAGTTTTAGGTTTGGGTTTAAGTTTTAGTTTATTTAGGTTTTGGGTTTAGAGTTTGATTTTTTTAATAGATAACAAATTTAGATTCAACATTTCTTTTTTTGATTTCATCAACCAAGTAGCACCAAGTTTCTAAACACAAGCGATGACATAGATAAAAAATAGCCCATAGAAAATCAAAACCCATATAGTAACCATCTCTTTGTAAAGATAATTCCATAAGCTAGATCGACCATTCTTTTTTTGTAGTTCCCATAGAACCACCCCGCCTCTGTGGGGATTACCATCATATCCCGATCTCTCCTGCCATAACCATAGCTGTAACCTCCTTGCTCCTCCACCTCCCAACCACCACCATATCCACCCTCTGGATCACCACCATTGCAAAATCATTTTCTCCTCCACCAGATCTATCTTGAGCCAGTGATGGTGATGTTCTCATCAAGGTTTACATTCTTAGGGTTTAGGTTTAGTTTAAGGTTTAGGTTTTAGGGTTATATGTTTTAAGGTTTAGGGCTTAGGAGGCTTTAGGGTTTTAGGGTTTAGGGTTTAGGGTTTAGGGTTTAGGTTTTAGATTTAGGGTTTAGGGTTTAGGTTTAGGGTTTAGGTTAGTTTTAGGTTTAGGTTTAGGGTTTTAAAAAATTTAAATTGAGGTTTAGGTTTATTTAGCTTATTTAGTTTATTTTTATTAATTTAAGTTTATTTTTTTAATTTTATTTAGGTTTATTTTTATTTTTATTTATTTTTTATTTATTTTTAGGTTTATTTATTTTAGTTTAGGTTTTTTTATTTTAGTTTTTTTAGGTTTAGGTTTATTTTTTGGTTGAGTTTTATTTTTATTTTTATTTTTTAGTTTAGTTTTATATTTTATTTTAGGTTTAGTTAGGTTTTATTTTATTTTTTTGGTTTAGGTTTTAGGTTTTTATTTTAGGTTTATTTTTAGATTTTATGTTTTAGTTTAGGTTTAGGTTTATTTTTATTTTATTTTATTTTATTTAGTTTAGGTTTTTTGTTTAGGTTTAGTTTATTTGGGTTTAGGTTTAGGTTTTATTTATTTTAGTTTAGTTTAGTTTAGTTTAGGTTTATTTTTATAATTTTATTTTATTTTAGGTTTATATTTTTTTAGTTTAGATTTGGTTTTTATTTTATTTATTTTTAGTTTTTTTAGTTTATTTTAGGTTTAGCTTTTATTTAGTTTTATTTTATTTTATTTTATATTTATTTATTTTTTTATTTTAATTTTATTTAGCTTTTATTTTAGGTTTATTTTTTAGTTTAGTTTAGTTTTTTATTTATTTTATATTTATTTTTATTTATTTTAGGTTTAGGTTTAGATTTTAGTTTAGATTTTTATTTTATCATTATTTTTATTTTATTTAGGTTAGGTTTTATTTATTTTATTTTATAGTTTAGGTTTGTTTTAGGTTTTAGGGTTTAGGGTTTAGGGTTTATTTATAGTTTAGGTTTAGGTTTAGTTTAGGGTTTAGTTTATTTAGTTTAGGTTTTTAGTTTAGTTTAGTTTAGTGTTTATTTAGGGTTAGGTTTTATTTAGGGTTTATTTATTTTATTTAGGGTTTAGGGTTTTAGGTTTATTTATTTAGGGTTTAGGTTATTTATTTTATTTTAGTCTTTAGGGTTTAGGTTTAGGGTTTATTTAGGTTTATTTTAGGTTTTTAGGATTTAGGGTTTATTTATTTTATTAGTTAGTTTATTTATTTATTTTATATTTTAGGTTTATTATTTAGGTTTAGGTTTTTATTATTTTAGGTTATTTAGTTTAGGGTTAGTTTATTTTATGGTTTAGGATTAGGGTTATTTTAATTTTATTATTTTATTATTTTATTATTTTTTTAAAATTAGTTTATTTTATTTAATTTATTTTTTATTTATTTTAGCTTATTTTATTTTATTTTTTTATTTAGGTTTATTTTTATTTTTTATTTAATTTAGTTTGTTTTTTTTAAGTTTATTTATTTTAGTTTACGTTTTTTATTTTAGGTTTTTTTTTTAGTTTATTTATTTTTTAGTTTATTTTATTTTATTTTTTAGGTTTAGGTTTAAATTTTTAATTTTAGTTTAGTTTATTTTATTTAATTTTTTTTTATGTTTAGTTTAGGTTTTAATTTAGGTTTATTTTTAGTTTTATTTTTAGTTTAGGTTTAGGTTTATTTTTTTTTATTTTATTTTGGGTTTAGGTTTAAGTTTAATTTATTTTATTTTATTTTAGGTTTAGTTTTTTTTAGTTTAGGTTTAGGTTTATTTTTATTTATTTTAGTTTATTTTAGGGTTTAGGTATTTATTTAGTTTTTATATTTTATTTTAAGTTAGTTTTTATTTTATTTAGTTTATTTTTTAGTTTAGTTTAGGTTTTATCTATTTTAGAGTTTAATTATTTTTTATTTATTTTCTTTAGGTTTAGGTTTAGGATTAGGTTTAGTTTAAATTTATATTTTATTTATTTTATTTTCTTTGGTTTAGGTTGTTTATTTATTTTATTTTTTAGTTTTATTTAGTTGAGGTTTAAGTTTAGGGTTTAGGGTTTACGGTTTGGGGTTTATGGTTTTTAGGGGTTTTTTTTTTTGGGAAAACCCCGTGTAGGGGTATTTTATTGCCACAAAAAGAGAGTTACAAGGTCCTTAAAGGGATAAACTCAACTATTGCTCAGCTGTGACAAGGGTAAATCCCTATCTAAGTACATCCAAAGCAAAAAAAGGCATTAAAACAAACAAAAGATATAATGAGATTAACATAAAAAGCTAAGGAAGATTAGTTAATGCTCTGCAGATGAGAATGCATGACTATGGAGCAACCCAAGAGGACAATAGAAGCACAGATAGCATCTATTTGGTAAAGTCTTGATATCCTTGGTACAGAAAATACAATCAAAACCATATAGATAGAGTTAGAAAAAAAGCAGAATGAAAGGGGTTCCCATTGGTTATAGGACCAATATAAGACACCATGTCAATGAATTCAACACCAATACAAGTAGTTCATCATATTATTAGCGAAGCTCACTATAAGTCCACCCATTATAGAGCATGATAAGGTTTGAATATGAATTAGTTAAGATCATCTTATATGATAAGTCTAACAAAGCTAGGCAAAAGATAAGAGAAGCAAAAAAAAAAAAAATGGTTTATCAAAGACCATCGACAAACAACAAATCAACACATTGCCGAATTAGGGAGAAACCAAAAGTGAAAAGGTAAAGTTGGAAAGAAAGTAATAGTAAAAAAATAGGTAGAAGCTTCTCCTTTATTTGGATGCTCTCCCACCACAAAAAAAATTCGAGAGATAATCGAGCAAAGTTGATCGAGGTTGCTTGTAGCAAAAAATAGTAATCTAGTTAGCCAAAGAGATATGATAACAATGGGTGACCAATAAAACTATATATAAAAGTTAAAAAGCAGTGATTAAGACCATATAAGCAAAAGTACTCCTCATGAATCTGCATGTTCTCATCAGTCAAGAGAGGAAAATAACCAGAAAGATATCAATGTAGTAGCAAAATAAGACAAAAAAAAAAAAACAAATTCTGAGCAAGGTACTCTAAAACCAATTCGACCAAAGAGATATTAAAGTAGACATGGGATTTCACAATAGAACATAAATAAGAAGGTTGCAACCATTTGATGCACAACAATCTACCTTGGGCAAGTAATTAAAATTTGCAGAAACAAGAAAGTCAAAAACCAACTTAGCTATCTGATTACAAAAATAGTAGGAATGGTAGAAAGTAGCAGATATGAGGGATAGGTAATGAAAAGCTCCCACCACAAAGTAATCCAAGACATTGAGATAAAAGCATTAGGTAGCATGTTGCTTAGTAGCGGTTAATCAAAGAAAATGTGGGTAATAACCCAAGTTGCATAATTATGCATATAAGATAAACCATTGATTAAGTTCAAGCAAGAATGATCTTCAAGATTTGCATGTTCCCATCATATAGCAGAGATACAGGGAAGACCTAGATGTTTAGGAACATGAAGAAAACAAAAAAACTTTGAAGGTACTCAAAATTCAAAAAAACCAATAATGGAGACATTTATTTACAATTTTACACCCATTAAGAAAAGCAATCTTTAAGAACAAGATATAAAATAGAGAATGAAAGAGTTCAAGTAATTCCACGTAAACATTAGTACCACAATCAGAAAGCGGAATGAAAATCCATTAAGTAACTCCAAACATGTTGAGCATGGGAAACAAGTCGAAACAAGATTGATAATAGCCTAGGGTCCAATTGACAACTAAGAAAGGAGATAACAAATTTGACCATAGGAAAAGCCATTAAGAGTAGAGAGTGCATAAAATGATCCCATAATAAAGAAGAATTGACTATTAGAATAGGATGAAAAGAGCAACAACATTGTGATCAAAATAGCCAGGATAATAACACAAGTTGGAATGTCAATAAAATACATCCATAAGTGAAGACAATAATGGAAATAGGTCCCAAAACCAATGACTAATTGAAGGAGGAAGACCTTTCATCAAAAAATCTGATCTAGCGACAAGGCCAGAATGAGGGGTGTATAAAGTAAAAACCAAAGAGAGGCAAACATGAAAACATTCTGAGGAGCAGAAAATACAACAAATTCTCTGACAAGATAAAACCAAAGCCCAATCTGAAACATCTTGCACAAGGATATACTAAACAAAATAGAGAATCAAGAAACTCCATCTAGTTCAAAATATAAGCATAAAGAAATAAGAATAGATTCCACCACAAAATAAGAAGCATAAAAGATATCAAGTAGTATCAAAGTTCCACAATAAGTTTGCAAAAGGGTAAGGAGGTCAGCAAGAAAACTTGCAAAAGAACAGTGGAAGAAAAGAAAGCCTCAACAGATCCCCAAAGGACCTGCTAAAATGGTTTCCAAAGAATTGAATGGGGTCCAGATTCTAATATAGACAATAGCCAAGAAGATAAATATCAACAAAAGGCCAAAAAAACCTCTTCATGAGAAAAATAAAATAAAAGATAACTCAGAAATATAAAAGGAAAATGTCATCAATGAGTCATAGAATATCGGCCCAAGATCGGGGAGACAAGCGACATGTCAAAAAGCCACCATCATTATTTAAACAACCTAATAGTAAATCATCAAATAATATTGCAACCAACATAATGAACACTAATCTGCATAGAAATAACATAGGTAACTAAGATGCTCCAAGCATATCTTTGAAATAGCGTTGCAAAAATTAATGGCGTAGCTAAACCCATCAAAATAAATATCTCCATCCGATGATTAAGCCCCTAGGATTATGAAAAAGCATTGATATTAAAATCAAATAGGAGTGGTGTTATAAAACCAATAGCTGACTATCAACAAAATTCCAATGAGTATTAGCCATATAGCTCAACAAGACCCTTTATTGTAAATGCAAAGCAAGAGCCTTAAATAAAGGAGAAGCTATTAAAACCAAATTGGACGAGATCAAGAAAATAATATCATGTGAAGCATCCACAAAAGACAAAAGAGGAAAAGCATAAAATAAAGGCAGATTAAAGATGAATGGAGCATCAAAAGGTTAGATTAAATTTTAAGACAAGGAAATTGTCCAAGTTAACCACCACAAGTGTTTGGGTAAGGTGAGTTGATCAAAGAAGATGATACCATCGATCTCAGATTGGCAGGTAGTCACAAGCATTTCCTTCATGCCAAACATGAGTGATGTTAAAATTCAATTGAGAAAGAAGGGCTCTAGTTTGCTTGAGGAGGTAGTACAATTTAGTGATGCTCATTTTGGTGGAAGTCAGAAGATCAATCAGCAGAGGAGCATCCACCTCAATTCAAATATTGAGCCAGCCATTTTGGAGGCAAATCTCAAGAGCTTTGTAGCGCCATAAGCTCGATAAATGGGACGATACAAGAAATAAGGGGATAAGCAAAAGCACATAGTACTATACCCTTAGAGTTCCTAAAATGCACCACAACCGAGCCATTATGAGAAGCCATCGGTATTAATTTTAATAATATGGTCAATAGGTTTTCCAATAAACAATCTTATCATTTGATAAGGTTGGTCGGCAGTTAAAGACCGGTTTATTGGCCACAAATTTTAACCTTTGAATTGTATAATGAATGAGAGGCTTTAAACAAGTCACAAATTTTGTTTTAGTTCTAGCAATAATCCTCACTGGTTCATAGGGATCCCACGATGTTTTGCATCATTTGGTCCATCCATATGAACCGATAAGAGTGATAGGATGACTTTAATGTGACCTTTAATAGTATTATCAAAATAGACTTCAAGAAGTTGATATAAAGTAAGAGAGCCATTGAAATTGAGTGTTAAAAGATCATCATACCAAATCCAAAGTTTAGAAGCAATGGCCCCATTAACAAAAACATGATAACATTCTCAATATGGAACAACATTGACATTTAGAGGGTAAATGGAACCCTTTACCCCAACAAGGAATCAGAGGGATAAAATTTTTTAGAATATGCCAAGTAAGAACAAAATAAGTAGGGATATTGTTATTCCAAAGTTTGGAGAACACATAGGAGGAATCATGAGTATCTTTAATGTGGAGCCACACATTTTGAGGTTGAAATCACCATTATGTGAGCTTAAAGAGAATCTGTCTTGATTGTTGGAGTGATAGGAATAGTAAAAACCATATTCAAGAAAGTAAAAGGGATAAAATCAGCAAACTTACTATTTTCCACTTATTGTTATGCGAAAGAGTTTACTCTAATAGCGCGTGGAATGGGTGGAAGTAAGTCATCAATGGATCCACATCCACTCCATTTATCTTGCCAAAAGAAAGAAGCAGTTAATGCCCCAAAAAATTAAGGATTATGCATCCCATTTGATAGAACAAAGTCTTTTCCACACAGGAGAATCACCCAATTTAAAGGGACAAATGAGGGTGCTTACCTCAGCAATATTTAGAATCATGAAATTAGCCCAAAGACTATGATTACTCTAAAATTCCACCGAGTTTATAGGAAAAGGCATTGATAGCTTCTTTTATGGATTTATAACCAAGACCACCTTTGTCAAAGTGCCACAACTTTTAAACCAAGAGGTCCAGTGCATTCTTTTAGAGGTATTGGAGCCCCAGAAAAATTTGTTTAGGAGACGCTCAATTCTGTTGATGATAGAAATGGTCGGCACAATGGTTTGGATGAGATATAAAGGCATGGAATTAAGAGTGCTCTTAATCAAGGTGAGCCTACCACCGAAAGAGAGTAAATGAAATTCCCAAACCAAAATTTTATTAGATATTTTTTGAATAAGGTCATCAAAAAGATGAGATCTTTTCTGGCCTTTAAAAGCGGAAGATAATTAATGGGAAGTTGATTTTGCTTAAAATTAGTATTTGAGATTTGATTAGTCTATTGGTAGGAATCTTAGGCGAGGAATAAAATAGCATTTTCTTTCATTGAGAAAGAGACCACTAACTTTGCCAAAATCATTTAAGAGATTCTTAATAGTTTTAACATGTTGAAGAGGAGTATTGCAAAAGATTATAAAATCATCTAAGATGAGAAAGCAGGAAACCACCATGAGTTTTAAAAAACATGTTAGGATTTTAATGAAAAGATCATTGAGGCTCCTCGAAAGATATTCTACAACAATGATAAAAGAGAAGGGGTCACTTATGAACCATGGCTCAAAGTAAAGAAACCAAGGGACTCACCATTCATGATACAGAAAACTAGACATTAGTGATACAACTTTTAATAAGATAAAATTATCGAGAAACCAAACAAATGTAAGATTTGAAAGGAAATCCCATGAGAGGTTGTCAAAGGCTTTAGAGATGTCCAGTTTGAAGAGGATATTACCTCTATGGAAGGAACATCAATGTCATGAACCATATATTTTATGAAGCCAGTTTGGTTAGGGGAGATGATTTTAGGGAGCGAGGGCTAATCTATTATTAATTAATTTAGCAATGAGTTTTGGAAAAGGTGCAAAGTATAGGTCTAAAATTGCCCCAAGATTAGATTGTTGGTTTTGGGAATAAGGACAATAGAAGTACTTGAAAAATATAGAATAGAGAGCCATCAAAGAAATCAATAACAATAAGATCAGATTTAATAAAAGGCCAACAATGCTGAAAGAAATGAGTGTATAGCCATCGTATAGCAATTAGTGTTCATGCTATTGAGAGTACTACTAATCTCTACTTGAGGGACACATGAGCAAATGGTTATCCTCGTTAATCATAGAAGGGATTAGATGGGTGTTGGAGGGTTTCTAATGAAATTAGAATTTAATAAATTTTGAAAGTGATGTATGATAGATTCCTTAATTTCATTATTATCGGTTATCCAACCACCATTAGTTCTTAATTTTCTTAATCGAGTTTAATGCTTTCCGTTTGCAAATAGCATGGAAATATAGTGTTTCACCATCGACAATATGTTTGTTAGCGGCTTTTTGATGCCAATAGGTTTCCTCCATATTTTGGTAATTAATCAAGTTATCTTTGGCAATGCTCAACTCATCAAGCTTACTGGAATCAGTTAAGATAGCCTCTTCAAGAGAACAAACCACTTGTTCCATAGCTTTAAGATTGGTAAAAATATTTTTAAATATATGCTTGTTCCACCAATTGAGGTTTTGTTTAAGTCTTTTGAGCTTAAGCCAAAGCCAAATCATGCCTTTAATGGAATTATCAGGTGAGCAGAGCCATCCAATTAGTGAAAACAACATTAGTGAAATCACCATGTTGGGTCCACATATTTTGGAATCTAAAAGGTGAGGAGTAGAAGGGTTAAAGGGGAGTTTTGATAGAGATCAAAGAGGAGCATGATCAGACAAAGTTACGCTCAAATGCTCAAGAGTAAGAAAGATTGATCCAAAGAGAATTAAAAAGGGTCCTGTCAAGATGCTGCCAAAGTCTAGAGTTATGCCATGTGTACAGTATGAAAATTTGCAATCTAGGATCATATTAGAGAAGTCTTCCATGGAATGGAGGTTAGGAGAACATCCTCCCCTCCTTCGAAGAAGCAATGATAGTGTTGAAATCACCCCAACCAACGGGAAGGTTAGAGGAGGCGAAGGTTCTTAAGTGATTCAAAGGATGTTCCTGCTATTACAAGAAGCATAGATAAAGGAACCAAAGCCAAAACTCACCTAAGGAGATTTTGACATTAACCAATTGATCAAGATCATCAATGATGGAAATGGTGATGGAATTATTCCAAAACACCAAATTTTATTATTAAGATTGAAGAGGAAATTTTGAAATCCAAGCGATCTACCAACATGAGCAATCTTGGAAGAGTTAATGAAAGGCTCAATAATAACAAGTAATTTGATGTTATGAGCGCGACAGAGGCTCCTAACTCGGTTGTGGACAGGGTGAGTTCCACAACCCTAGATATTCCAAATAAGAAAATTAATCATAATAAGAAATCCAAAAAGGAAAAGTTAAAGAAAAGAAATGGAAAAAGGAAGAGAGGAGGACATAATTATTTGTGAGGTGTTAGAAGAACGTGGTTCTAGTGAAGTTATTATTAGTCATTTTGGCTTTATAAGATTTTTTTTAATAAGTTTGGAAGGGTCTATCTATCCAAAGTATCTCCATCGAAAGATTGGTTTTTTTATCGAGAATAGGGTAGTATCGGTCAATGTTTTAGTAGTGGTGATTTCTCCTTCTTCTCGAAAAAATGAAATTGGATTGCGAGTATCACTCTGTAGAAATAGAAGGGGAGGTTTTGCACCATTAATAGTACAAATATCATTCTCATTGCCATGATGCATATTTGGATTTTGGTCCGACACCAAAGGATCAACATTATTTTGAATATAAGATTCCCATTCAAATTGTCATCAAGATTCAAATGGAGCAAAGGATTGTCATGAGAAGCCAAATTATTACAAGTAGAGTAGTGTAAGTTATCATTAGTTTCTTCACACACCTCAATAGTAGTATTTATACCAAGCTCAGAATGTTTTTCATTAGACAAATCAGTAGGTAATAAAGGAGTAGGTGTAGGAGGATGAGTTCCATTATGAGTAGCTTTAGGCACATAAGCTAACTTATTAGTTTTCCCAATTCCAAGAGAGGTATTAGTGTCACTGATATATTCTTTTTTTAAGGTTAGGGTGTAACACAAAGCATTCAAGTGATCATGACCATGGATCTTACGGTGAGTGCAAAAGATGGAAATTTTCAAATTCTTTACGGTTATATCAAATTTTTTTGAATCCAAACTTCTTTGGGGTATTTTTTGGTAATCAATCTCAACCAAGATAAGTGCAATGGATGGTAGATCTAGCGTGGCTTGATCAATTTGAAGGGTCTACCAAATAGAGCCCCAACAAAACAGAACTTGGTGAGTAACATAGTGAATTCTCATGTTGGGAAAAGCAAGCCATAAAGGAACAATAGGGATTCTCTTTGACATCAAAAGGGGTGACCATTTCAAGAGCCATTTGACAATTATACACAAAATAGGAGCGACGAGCAAAGACTCAAGAATAGTCTAAATAATTTGATAACTAAATAAGGATATGAC
Organism: Cymbidium sinense; assembly: GCA_021442155.1. NCBI lineage: Eukaryota > Viridiplantae > Streptophyta > Magnoliopsida > Asparagales > Orchidaceae > Cymbidium > Cymbidium sinense. The sequence goes on along the minus strand of JAKCPB010000777.1, from coordinate 142,032 downwards.
AAGGATCAATCAGCCCAATAGTGAAGACTCCTGAAAGTTTTAAGCTATGGAAGAAAGATCGGATATTATCTTGAGTAGAGTGGTAAGAGAATTTACCAACCAAAGAGAACTCAAAAGCTTAACTAATTTCTCCACATCACGTGAACACATGTGCAATCCAAGGAATGAGGTAGAAATTAAGTTAAGCGAGGCATTAGAGCAAGGGTTCTTAAAGAGCATCAAGGACTTGAGATTTTGTCAGATCAAAATACCTTTAGGATTAGTGGGAAAAGGCATCTAGGGCGATAAGCTTTGCAGGAGAGCGATGCCTCGCCATTGAACGATCCAGTGAGAGTCACATAAGCAACCAAGCCAAGAGAGGAAGAGAAACCAAGCAATAAAATAAAGATCATGATGGTAGCCAAATCAAACCTCGAATTGCGGGAACACAAATTGCGAGAGAGGTTTAGGAGGAGGTTTATGGTTTTAGGTTTTTTGGGTTTAGGGTTTAGGGTTTAGGGTTTAAGGTTTTTAGGGTTTAAGGCTTTAGGTTTAGGGTTGAGTGTTTAGGCTTTAGATTTGTTGTCTAAGGTTCAAGTTTTAGTTTAGGGTAAACAATTTTTTTTTAACAGAGAAAAATTCAAATTCAACATTTTTTCTTTCTGATTTCACCGACCAAGTAACACACAAAGTTTTCTAAGACACAAGCATTGACATAGATAAAAAATGAGAACGCTTAAAGCAATTCAAAAACTCTAGATAACTTTGTCTTAGCTAAAGGCAGTTTAAGAATTAGATCAATCTTTAGTTTCTCAATTCCCATCATTCGACCTCTCAGGTAGCGGTATCGACCATCATATCCCTGATCTCTCCCTCCGCCACCACCATGGTTGTAACCTCTATCACTCCTCCCTCCTCCATAACCATCACTGCTCTGACCACCACCTCCATATCCACCAGCACCTCTAGATCCCCCCCAACACAGATGCTTAGTCTCCACCTTAGCCTCCTGTTATATCTAAGCGAGCTAGTCGATGGTGGCGTTTAGGTTTACCCATTCTTAGAGTTTAGGTTTCTTAGGTTTTTTGATTTAGGTTTATTTTTTAAATTACTTTAGGTTTAAGTTTAGGATTTGCGGTTAAGGGTTTAGGGTTTAGGGTTTAGCGTTAGGGCTTTAGGGTTTAGGGTTATGCTTTTAGGATTTAGGGTTTAGGGTTTAGGCTTTTAGAGTTTAGGGTTTAGGGTTTACGATTTAGGGTTTAGGGTTTAGGGCTTAGGGTTTAGGATTTAGGGTTTAGGGTTGTAGGTTTAGTGTTGTAGGTTTACGGTTTAGGATTTAGGTAGTTTAAGGTTTTAAAAAAAAAACAAATTAAATTGGTTGGTTTATCATTTAAGGTTTTAAAATAAAACAAATTAAATCTTGGTTGGTTTATATTTATTTAGTTTATTTTTTATTTATTTTAGTTTCTTTTAATTTTTATATTTATTTTGAAATATTTTTTTTATTTTTATTTAGTTTGGTTTATTTATTTTAGGTTTATTTATTTTAGTGTAAGTTTTTTATTTTAGTTTATTTTTTAGGTTTAGGTTTAGGTTTATGTTTATTTTTTAGGTTTAGGTTTTATTTTTAAATTTTAGGTTTAAGTTTAGGTTTATTTTTTTAGGTTTAGGTTTTAGGATTTTATTTTAGGTTTATTTTTAGGATTTATTTTTTAGTGTAGGTTTAGGTTTATTTTTAATTTACTTTATTTTATTTTGTTTAAGGTTTAAGTTTAGTTTATTTTATGTTTAAGTTTTGTTTTAATTTATTTTAGTTTAACTTATTTTAATTTGGGTTTAGGTTTATTTTATTTTCTTTATTTATTTCTATTTTAGGCTAATTTTATTTTTAGTTTAGGGTTTGGGTTTTAAATTTTATTGATTTTTATGCTTTATTTTTAGGTTTATTTTTTAGGTTTAGGTTTTTTTTTAATTTTTATTTTATTTAATTTTTGGCTTATTTTACTTTTAATTTAAGTTTAGTTTTTATTTTATTTAGGTATTTTATTCTTAGCTTTTTTTTATTTTATTTAGCTAAAAACCTAAACCTAAACTAAATAAAATTGAAAAATAAAATAAATAAATAAACTTAAACCTAAATAAAATAAAATAAAATAAATAAAATAAAATAAAAACCTAAACTAAAACCTAAACCTAAACCTAAATCTAAACCTTAAAGTAAAATAAAAAAAATAAAAATAAAATCTAAACTAAAATAAAATAAATAAAAACCTAAACTAAAGTAAAAAAATAAAATAAACATCAAAACAAGAAACCTAAATAATTTAAAGCCTAAACATAAAATAAAAATATAAAAAAAAAAAACCCTAAACCTAAAAAATAAACCTAAAAATAAAACCTAAAATAAATAAAAATTAAAACCTAATCCCTAAACTTGAAAAAACTATACCTAAACTAAACCAAAATAAAATAAACCTAAACCTAAACAAAAATAAACTAAACTAAAATAAATAAAACATAAAATAGACCTAAGAATGAAAAACCTAAATAAAATAATAGCTTTATAAAAAAAAAAAAATAATAAACTAAAAATAAACGAAAAATAAAATAGAATAATAACTAAATAAAATCATAAACCTAAAAAATAAAACCTAAGAGTAAATAAAAAATAAAACATAAACCTTAAACTAAAAAAATCCTAAATCTAAAATAAGAAAAAAATAAACAAAATAGAAAAAAACCTAAACCTAAACGAAAATAAAATAAACAAAATAAAAAACCTAAACTTAAAATAAAATAAAATAAAATAAACCTAAATCTAAACTAAAAATAAAGCTAAAATAAACCTAAATTAAAACCTAAACCTAAACCTTAACCTAAAATAAATAAAACCTAAACTTAAAAGAAAATAAAAATAAAACTCAACTAAAACAAAAAAGCTAAATCTAAACATAAAAAATAAACTAAAATAAAAAATCCTAAACTAAAATAAATAAACTAAACTAAATAAAATTTAAAAATAATCATAAATATAAAACAAAAAATAAAATAAACTAAAAATAAATAAATAAAAAACTAAATAAACCTAAACTTGTCGGTTTACTTAATTTCAAAAAAAAAACCCTAAACCCAAAACCCTAAACCCAAAACCTAAAGCCTAAATACTAAACCCTACCAAACCCTAAACTCTAATACCTAATCCTAAACCCTAAACCCATCCCCAAAAACTACCCTAAACCCTAAACCTAAAAACCTAAACCTAAATTAAATAAAACCTAAAAATAAAATATTTAAGAAAACCTAAACCAAAACAAAATTAAAAATAAAATAAAATAAAAACCTAAACTAAAACCTAAACCTAAACATAAAAATAAGAAAAATAAACTAATAAAAATAAAATAAAACTAAAATTAAACTAAAAAAATAAAAATAAACCTAAACCTTAAAAATAAACTAAAATAAAAACCTAAACTAAAATAAATAAACTAAACTAAATAAAAATAAATAATAAATAATAAATAATAAACTAAATATACTAAATAAACCAAAACCAACTAGTTTACTTAATTTAAAAAAAAATCTTAAACCCTAAATCCTAAACCTAAACAAACCCTAAACCTAAAACCCTAAACATACAACCCTAAACCCTAAATCTTAAACCCTAAACCATAACCTTAAACCCTCAACCTTAAAAGCATAAACCCTAAAACCCTAAACCCTAAACCCTAAACCCTAAACCTTATACCCTATACCCTAAACCTTAAGCCTAAACCCTAAAACCTAAACCCCAAACCCTAAACCTAAACCTAAAGTAACTAAATAAGTATAAAAATAAACCTAAACCCTAAAACCTAATAAACCAAAACCTAAACCAAAACCCTAAGAATGGGCAGAACCTTGATGGTAGGAACATCACCATCAATCAAGTTAGTCTAGATCTAGCAGTGGAGGCGAAGGCAGAGGTGACAGTTGTTGTAGTGGTGGTGGCAGATATGGAGGTGCTAGTGGATATGGAGGTTGTGGTTGGAACAGTGGTGCTTATGGAGGCGGGAGGAGCGATCGAGGTTACAGGCGTGGTGGTGGCCGAGAGAGAGAACGAGGATATGATGGTGGATCCCACTACTCGATAAGCTAGGGTGGTTCTGATGGGAGTTGGAGAAACTGAAGAACGGTCGATCCAATCTGTTGTAAATAAAATTGTGTCGTTACAGTATATATGGTTCTCATTATCTACAATTATGATTTTCTCTATGCGTGCTCATTTTTTATCTATATCATCACTTGTGTCTTAGAAAACTTGGTGAGTTACTTGGTTGATGAAATGTTGAATCTAAATTTGTTCTTTATTAAAAAAAGTAAAACCCAAAAACCCTAAACCTAAAACCTAAACCCCAACCCTAAACCCTAAATTATAAAACCCTAAACAATAAACCCTAACCCGAAACTTAAACCTTAAACCCTAAAGTCTAAACCCTAATCATTAAACCCCAAACCCTTAACCCTAAACTCGAAACCCTAAAAAAAGCTACAAACCAAAACCTAAACTAAATAAAACCTAAGAATATAATAAATTAAAAAACCTAACCTAAATAAAATAAAAACACAAATTAAAACCAAAACCTAAACCTAAACCTAAATCTAAACAAAAATCTAAAAAGAAAATAAAATAAAATAAAGCTAAACTAAAATATAATATATAAAAACTAAACTAAATAAAATAAAATAAAAAACCTAAATAAAATAAAAAACTATACCTAAATAAAAAAAATGAACCTAAAATAAAATAAAATAAAAACCTAAATAAAATAAACTTAAAAATAAACCTAAATAAAAAATAAAATAAAATAAACTAAAATAAATAATAAATAAACTGAATAAACCTAAACCTACTAGTTTACAAAATTTTTAAAAAAAAAACCCTAACCCTAAACACTAAACCTAAACCCTAAACCTACAACCCTAAACCCTAAACCTTAAACAATAAACCCCACACCCTAAAACCTAAATCATAAAATACTAAACCCTAAACCCTAAACCCTAAAAATATAAAAAGCTAAGCCTAAACTACATAAATCCTAAAAACAAAATAAATAAAAAACCTAAATCTAAATAAAATAAAATAATAAAATAAAATAAAAACCTAAATCAAAACCAAAAAATAAGAAGTAAACTAAAATAAAATAAATAAAATGGTAAGCTAAAGTAAATAATAAAAAAACCTAAATATAATAAAAACTAAAAGGAAAATCAAATCAAATAAACCTTAAATAAAATAAAATAAAAACTAAATAAAAACCTAAACCTAAAAGATAAATTTAAAAATAAAACATGAAAATAAATAAAAAATAAAACCCAAACCATAAACTAAAAAAAAACTAAACCTAAAATAAATAAAATAAAATAGACCTAAACCAATTATAAAATAAACTAAACTAAAACAAATAAAATCAAAACCTAAATCTAAAATAAACTAAACCTAAACCCTAAACTAAATAAAATAAAACAAACTAAAAATAATCCTAAGGATAAACAAAAAAATAAAACCTAGAAATAAACCTAAAATGAAAACTAAAAGCTAAACCTAAAAAAATAAAATAAAAACCTAAACCTAAACTTAAAAATAAAAAATAAAACCTTAACCCAAAAACTAAAATAAAATTAAAAGTAAACTGAAAAAAACATAAACATAAACATAAACAAAAAAAAAACTAAAATAAAAAACCTATACTAAATAAAATAAATCTAAAATAAACAAATAAACTAAATAAAAATAATAAATAAACCTAAATAAAAATACAAAATTAAATAAACTAAAATAAATAAAAAATAAACTAAATAAACCTAAACCTATTGATTTTCTTAATTAAAAAAACCCTAAACCTAACCTAAAGTAACTAAATAAATTTAAAAATAATCCTAAAGCCTAAAACCTAATAAACTTAAACATAAACATAAACCCTAAGAATAAGTGAGGTAACTTGGCGTCCGAACATCCTTGTTAGCGTCGGTCCAGTTTCATGGTGAAGGCGAAGGTCGAGGCGATGATTATTGCAGTGGTGGTGGGGGATCTAGAAGTGCTAGTGGATATGAAGGTGGTGGTCCGGGTAGTGGTGGTCATTGAGGCAGGAGGAGCGACGGAGGTTACAGCCATGGTTGTGCCTGAGGGTAGAGATCAGGGATATGATGGTGGATCACGCTACTCGAGATGCCGGGGTGGTTCTGATGGGACATGCAAAAATTGAAGAATGTCCTATCCGATTCTTATGGAACTCTGTCTTTTCAGTAGAGACAATTCTGGTTATTTAGAGATTTTTATTTGCTCTATGCATGCTCATTTTTTATCTATGTCGTCACTTATTTCTTAAAAAACTTGATGTGTTACTTGGTTGTTGAAATCAAAAATAATTGACTCTGAATTTGTTCTCTATTAAAAAAAAATAAAACAAAAACCCTAAACCCTAAACCTAAAGCCTAAAACCTAAACCCTAAATCCTAAGCACTAAAAACATTAAACCCTAAAACCTAAACCCTAAACCCTAAACCCTAAAACCTAAACCCTAAATGTTAAATATATAACCCTAAACCCTAAACACTAAACTCTAAACCCAAAAACCTTATTCTTTAAACCCTAAACCTTAAACCCTAACCTTAACCCTAAAACCATAAACTAACCTTAAACCCCAAACCCTAAACCTTAAAAACCATAAACTTTAAAGCCTAAATCGTACACCCTAAACCCTAAACTAACCCTAAACCCTAAGCTAACCCTAAAGCCTAAGCTCTAAACCCTAAACCCTAAAAACCCTAAACCTTATAGCATAAACACTAGACCCCAAACCCTAAATCCTAAACCCTAACCCTAACCCTAAACCCTAAACCCTAAACACTAAAACCCTAAACCCTAAACTCCTAAACCTTAAACCCTGAACCCCTAAACCCTAAAAACCTAAAAACCTAAATCTGAACTAAATAAAACTTAAAATAAAAGAAATAAAAAACCTAAACCTAAACCTAAAAATAAAATAAAATAAACTAATAAAAATAAATTAAAATAATGTAAATAAAAACCTAAAATAAACCAAATAAAATAAAATAAACTTAAGAATAAAAAACCTAGATAAAATAAAAACTAAATGTAAAATAAAATTGAAATAAACGTAAAATAAACTTAAAATAAACTAAAATAAAAACTAAATAAAAACCTATACCTAAAAAATAAACCTAAAAATAAAATCTAAAAATAAATAAAAAATAAAACCTAAACCCTAGAATAAAAAAAATAAACCTAAAATAAATAAAATAAACAAAATAAAATAAACTACACTAAAATTAATAAAACTTAAACATAAACCTAAACTAAACTAAACGTAAACCCTAAACTAAAAATAAACCTAAAAGTAAACTAAATAAAACTTAAAAATAAAATAAATAAATAAAACCTAAACCTTAATAAAATAAAAAAATAAAGTAAAATAAAAACATAAACTACAACCTAACCTAAACCTAAACCCAAAGAAGAAAATAAAATCAAAAATATAATCTAAACTAAAATAAAATAAAAATGAAAAAAACCAACATAAAATAAATTAAAAACCTAAACCTATAAAATAAAACCTAAAAAAATAAAAAATAAAACCTAAACATAAAAAATAAAATAAAATAAAACTAAAGTAAAAAATAAACATAAACCTAAACCTCAAAAATAAACTAAAAAAAATTAAACTAAAATAAATAAACCTAAATTAAATAAAGTAAACTAAAGAAATATAAAAATAAACCAAAATCAAAATAAAATAAACTAAATAAAAAAATTAATTAAATAAATGTAAACCTATGAGTTTACTTAATTTTAAAAAATTTCAAAATAAAGAAATAAAAAAAAACCCTACGACTAAACCCTAAACCTTAAATCTAACCCTAAACCTACAACCCTAAACTTTAAACCCTAAATCGTCAAACTAACACTAAACCCTTAGCCCTAATGCTATAACCCTAAGCTTACAACACTAAATCCTAAACCATAAACCCAAGACTAACCCTAAATCCTAAACCTTAAACCCTAAATAAAAAAATAAATAAAAAAATAAGAAAAACCCTAACCCTAAATCCTAAACCTTAAAATAAACCCTAAACCCTAAATTCATAACCTATTACCCTAAACCACAAAACACTAAACCCTAAACCCTAAACCCTAAAACTTACAACCCTAAAAGCTAAACCCTAAACCCTAAACCTTAAACCCTAAACCCTAAACCTTTAAAACTTAAACTTAAACTAAATAAAACCTTAAAATAAAATAAATAAAAAATATAACCTAAATAAAATATAAAAAAATTAAATTAAACAAAAAACTTAAATGTCAACCTAAACCTAAATCTAAACCTAACCTACACCTAAACTTAAAATTAAAATAAAATAAAAAATAAAAACTAAACTAAAAATAAATAAATAAAAAATTTTAACTAAACAAAAAAATAAAATAAACCTAAAAATAAATAAACCTAAATAAAATATAAACTAAACATAAGATAAAAATAAAATAATCCTAAAGTAGAAACTAAATAAAAACCTAAACCTAAAAGATAAACTTGAAAATAAAAAAAAAAAATAAATAAAAAATAAATCCTAAACAATAAACTAAAATAGAAAAAGCCTAAACATAAAATAAATAAAATAAAATAAACCTAAACCTAAACTAAAATAAATAAAACATAAACCTAAACATAAATAAAACTAAACCTAAACCCAAAAATAAATAAAATTAAATAACTTAAAATAAACCTAAATCTAAACTAAAAAAATAAAACCTAAAAAAACCTAAAATAAAAATCTAAATCCTAAACCTAAAAAAATGAAATAAAAACCTAAATCTACACCTAAAAAAAAAAAAAATAAAACTTGAACTAAAAAAAAACACTAAAGTATAAAATAAATAGAAACTTAAACCTAAACCTAAAAAATAAACTAAAATAAAAAATGTGTACTAAAATAAATAAACTTAAAATGAATAAACTAAACTAAAAAATAAAAATTAAATCAAAAAAAATTAAAAAATAAAATAAATGAAAATAAATAAAAACTAAACTAAATTAACCTAAACAAATCAATTTTCTTAATTAAAAAAAAACCCTAAACCTTAAACCCTAAACCTTAAATCCTAAATCCCCTAAACCCTAAACCCTAAAACTAAACCTAAAGCCTAAAGCCTAAAGCCTAAACCTAAAACTCTAAACCCTAAATAAGTATAAAATTAAAACCTAACCTAAACCCTAAATAAAGAAACCCTAAACCCTAAACCCTAAACCCTAAACCCTAAACCCTAAACCCTAAACCCTAAAACCTAGAACCTTGAACCCCAAACCCCAAACTCTATACCCTAAACTAACCCTAAACCCTAAACCCTAAAATGCTAAAAAGTTAAACCCTAAACTAAATAAAACCTAAAAATAATATAAATAAAATAACCTAAACTAAAATAAAATAAAAAAATAAAATATAATGAAAACATAAATTAAAGCATAAACCTAAACCTAAAAAGAATAAAAACTAAACTAAAATAAAATAAATAAAAACCTAAAAAAAACTAAAAAATTAAAAAGCCTAAATAAATTAAAAACTAAACTTAAAATAGAAATAAAATAAACCTGAAATAAATTAAATTAAAAACTAAATAAAAACCTAAAGATAAAAAAATCCTAAAAATAAATATAAAATAAAATTTAAACCTTAAATAAAAAATAACATATCCCTAAACCTAAACTAAAATAAATAAAACCTAAACCCAAACCAAAAATAAACTAAACCTAAACTTAAAGATAAACTAAATAATATAAAATAACTAAAAATAAACTTAAACCTAAACTAAAAAAATAAAACCTAAAATAACCTAAAATAAAAACCTAAAACCTAAACCTTAAAAAATAAAATAAAAACCTAATCCTTCACCTAAAAATAAAAAATAAAACTTGAACCGAAAAATAAACTCTAAACTAAAAAATAAATAGAAACTTAAACCTAAACCCAAAAAATAAACTGAAATAGAAATGTGTACTAAAATAAATAAACCTAAAATAAATAAACCAAACTAAATGAAAATAAAAACCTAATAAAAATAAATAAAAAATAAAATAAATGAACTAAACCCTAAACTTTAAAACTAACCTTAAACCCTAAACCCTAAACCTAAACCTAAACTTAAACCTAAACCTAAATTTAAACCTAAACCCAACCTTTAAACTCCTAAACTAACCCTAAACCCTAAACCCTAAATCAAACCCTAAACCCTAAACCCTTAAATCCTAAAATCATAAACCCTAAAACAACCTAAAACTCCTAAATTAAAACCCCTCAATCAAACCCTAAACTCCTAAACCTAAACCCTAAACCCTAAACCCTAAAATGCTAAAATGCTAAACCCTAAACTAAATAAACCCTAAAAATAAAATAAATAAAAGAACCTAAACTAAAATAAAATAATAAAATAAATATAATGAAAACATAAATTAAAGCTTAAATCTAAACCTAAACCTAAACCTAAAAAGAATAAAAACTAAACTAAAATAAAATAAATAGAAACCTAAACTAAACTAAAAAAAATCTAAATAAAATAAAAACTAAACCTAAAATAAAAATAAAATGAACCAAAAATAAATTAAATTAAAAACTAAATAAAAACCTAAACTTAAAAAAAATCTAAAATTAAATATAAAATAAAACCTAAACCTTAAATAAAATAGCATATCCCTAAACCTAAACTAAAATAAATAAAACTTAAAACCAAACAAAAAATAAAGAAATCCTAAACCTAAAGCTAAACTAAATAATATAAAATAAACTAAAAATAAACCTAAACCTAAACTAAAAAATAATACCTAAAGTAAAAACCTAAAACCAAAACCTACAAAAATAAAATAAACCTAAACCTAAAAATATAAAATAAATCCTAAACCTAAAAAATAAAATAAAAATAAGACTAAACAAAAAAATAAACCTAAATGAAAAACCTAATCTAAAATAAATAACCTTAAAATAAATAAACTAAACTAAATAAAAATCAACCTAAATAAAAATAAATAATAAAATAAACTAAAATAAATAAAAACTGAACTACATAAACTAAAATAAACCTAAACCTGTCGATTACTTAATTAAAAAAAACCCTAAACTCTAAACCATTAACCTACAACCCTAAACCCTAAAAAACCCTAAACCCTAAACCCTAAATGCTAACCCTAAACCCAAAGCCCTAAACCCCAAACCCTAAACCCTAAAAACAAAACCCTAAGCTAATCCTAAATCCTAACCCTTAAACCATAAAAATTTAAAAACTTAAACCTAAACAAAATAAAACCTAAAAAAAAACATAAACCAAAATAAAATAAAAAAATAAAAGAAATAAAAACCTAAACTAAAACCTAAACCTAAACCTAAACCTAAAAAAGAAAAAAAAAGCTAAACTAAAACAAAATAAATAGAGACCTAAACTAAACTAAAAAATAAAATACCTAAATAAAATAAAAACTCAAAAAATAAAAATAAAATAATAAACCTAAAATAAAATAAAATAAAAATAAACTAAAATCTAAATAAAATAAAATTAAAATAAGCCCAAATAAAATAAAACCAAATAAACTAAAATAAATATAAGATAAACTAAATAAACCTAAACCTACCAGTTTACTTAATTTTTTTTTTAAAAAAGCCTAACACTAAACCCTAAACCCTAAACCTTAAACCTTAAACCTTAAACCTTAAACCCCAAATAATAAAACCCTAAACTCTACACCCTAAACCTTAAACCCTAAACCATATACCCTAAAACCTAAACCCTAAACACTAAACACTAAAAATTTAAAATCTAAACCTAAATAAAATAAAACCCAAAAAATAAATAAATAAAAAAACTTAAACCTAAATAAAATAAAAAAATAAAATAAAATAAAAACTTAAACTAAAACCTAAACCTAAACCTAAACCTAAACTTAAACTAAAAATAAAGTAATATAAAAAATAGAAACTATACTAAAATAAAATAAATAAAAATCTAAACTAAACTAAAAAATAAAAGAAACTTCAAAATTAAAAAAACCTAAAAAAATAAAAACTAAACATAAAATAAAAATAAAGTAAACCTTAAATTAAATAAAATAAAAACTAAATAAAAACTTAAACCTAAAGATAAACCAAAAAATAAAGTAAAAATTAAATATCAACTGAGAAATTAAAAAAAACCTAAACCTAAAATAAACAAAATAAAATAAACGCAAAGCTAAACAAAAATAAAATAAACTAAAATAAATAAAACATAAACCTAAACCTAAAATAAACTAAACCTATACCCCAAACTATTTGAAATAAAATAAACTAAAAATAAACCTAAACTTAAACTAAAAAATAAAACCTAAAAATAAACCTTATACCTAAAAAATAAAATAAAAATTAAACAAAACTAAAAAAAATAAATATAAATCTAAAATATTAACTAAAATAAAAATCCTAAAATAAAATAAAAAACCTAAAATAAAATAAATAAACCTAAAATAAACTAACTAAACTAAATAAAAATTAAAAACAAACTAAATAAAAATTAATAATAAAATGAACTAAAATAAATAAAAAATAAACTAAATTAACATAAACCTACCAGTTTTCTAATTTTTTTTTAAAAAACCCTAAACCCTAAACGCTAAATCCTAAATCCTAAACCCTAAACACTAAACCAAACCTAAAGTAACTAAATAAATTAAAAAATAATCCTAAACCATAAAACCTAATAAACCTAAATCTAAACCCAAACCCAAACCCAAACCCTAAGAATGGGCATAACCTTGACGGAAAGAACATCATCGTCAACCAAGCTCAATCTAGAAATAGTGGTGGAGGCAAAGGTGGAGGAGGCAGTTATCATAGTGTTGGTGTGCAATCTGGAGGTGTTGATGGATATGGAGGTGGTGGTCAGAGCAGTGGTGGTTATGGAGAAGTATCAATGGAGAATAACCATGGTGGTGTGAGGGAGATCGAGATATGATGGTGGATCTTACTACTGAGAGAGGCGTGGTTTTGATGGGAACTAGAGAAACTGAAGAACAATCGATCCGATCTGCAACTTATGAAACTTTGTCTTTATAGTAGAAATAGTTCTAGCTATCTAAGGTTTTGATTTGCTCTATTGCTGCTCATTTTTTATCTATGTCATCGCTTATGTCTTAGAAAATTTAGTGTGTTGGTTGGTGAAATCAAAAAGAAGAAATGTTGAATCTGAATTTTATTTCTATTAAAAAAAACCCTAAACCCTAACCATAAAACTTAAACCCTAAACCCTAAACCCTAAACCCTAGCCCCTAAATCCTAAAACCTTAAACCTTAAACCCTAAACCATAAATCTTAAAACCTAAACCCTAAACCCTAAACCCTAAACCCTAACCCTAACCCTAAACCTTAAACCCTAAATGTTAAACCCTAAAACCCTTAACCCTAAACCTTAAATGAACCCTAAATCATAAACACAAAACCCTGAAGCTTAAACTCAAAAGCTTAAACCCTAAACTTTAAACAAACCCTAAACACTAAGCTAACCCTAAACATTATAAATTGAAAACCCTAAAGCCTAAACCCTAAACCCTAAACCATAAACCTTAATCCCTAAAAACCTAAAAACCTAAAAACCTAAACCTAAACTAAATAAAACTAAAAAATAAAATAAAATAAAAAACAAAACCTAAACCTAAAAATAAAAAAATAAACTAATAAAAATAAATTAAAATAATAGAAATAATAACCTAAACTAAACAACAAAAAATAAAATAAACTTAAGAATAAAAATCCTAAATAAAATAACAACTAAACATAAAATAAAAATAAAATAAACCTATTATAAACCTAAGAGAAAATAAAATAAAAACTAAATAAAAACTTAAACCTAAAATAAAACCTAAAACTAAATAAAAAAATAAAACCTAAACCCTAGACTAAAAAAATAAAATAAATAATATTAAATAAACTAAACCTAAACACTAAACTAAATAAAAGAAAATAAACTAAAAATAAACCTAAACCTAAACAAAAAAATAAAATGTAAAAATAAACATAACATAAAAACCTAAAACCTAAACTAAATAAAACTTAAAAATAAAATAAAATAAAAGCATAAACCACAACCTAAACCTAAACCTAAAGCCAAAAAGAAAAGAAAATAAAAAATAAAAACTAAACTAAAATATAATAAGTAAAAACCTAAGCTAAAAAATAAATAAAAAACAAAATATAATAAAAATTAAAATTAAAATAAAAATGAAATAAACCTAAAATAAAATAAAATAAAAACTAAATAAAAACCTAAACCTAAAAAGATAAAACCTAAAAATAAATAAAAAATAAAACCTAAACCCTAAACTAAAATAAAAACATAAACCTAAAATAAAAATAAAATAAACCAAAACCTAAACTTAAATAAACTAAATTATAATAATTAAAGCCTAAACCTAAACTTAAAATAAACTGAACCTGAACCTAACCCTATCACAAAAATTAAATAAAATAAACCAAAAAATAAACCTAAACCTAAATTAAAAAAATAAAACCTAAAAATAAACCTAAAATAAATACCTAAAAGATAAACCTATGAAAATAAAATAAAAACCTAAACATAAAAATAAAAATAAAACCTAAACCTAAAAAATAAAATAAAAATAAAACTAAAGTAAAAAAAAAAACATAAATATAAACCTAAACCTAAAAAATAAACTAAAATAAATAACCTTAAATTAAATAAACTAAACTAAACAAAAATAAAATTAAATCAAAATCAAAATAAAAAATTAAATAAACTAAACTAAATAAAAAAATAAACTAAATTAAGCTAAACCTTCGAGTTTATTTAATTTTTAAAAAACAAAAATATAAAAAATATAAAAAGATAAAAAAAATTCCTACCATTAAAACCTAAACCTTAAAATTAACCCTAAACTTACAACCCTAAACCCTAAAACCTAAAACCAACCCCAAACTCTAAACCCTAAACATGCAACCATAAACTTACAACACTAAACCCTAAACCCTAAATTAAAAAAAATAAAAAAAATTAAAAAAACTAAACCAAACAAAATAAAAAATAAAAATTTAAAACTATACTAAAATAAAATAAATAAAAACCTAAATAAACGAAAAAAATAAAAACCTAAATAAAATAAAATTAATCTAAAAATTAAAATAAAATTAATGTAAAATAAAATAAAATAAAAAAACTAAATAAAACCTGAACCTAGAAAATTAACCTAAAAATAAATAAAAATTAAATCTTAAACCACAAACTAGTATAAAAATAAAATAAACCTAAACCTAAGCTAAAATAAATAAAAGCTAAACGTAAACTTAAAATAAACTAAACCTAAACCTAAACCAAAAAAATAAATAAAATAAAATAAACTAAAAATAAACCTAAACCTAAACAAAAAAGATAAACCTAAAACTAAACCTAACAAAAAAAATATAAAATAAAAAATAAAACTAAACAAAAAAAAA
This sequence comes from Cymbidium sinense, assembly GCA_021442155.1. Lineage (NCBI taxonomy): Eukaryota > Viridiplantae > Streptophyta > Magnoliopsida > Asparagales > Orchidaceae > Cymbidium > Cymbidium sinense. Next base: position 126,534 of record JAKCPB010000777.1, on the reverse strand, counting down.
AATAAACCTAAACCTAAAGAATGAACTAAAATAAACAACCTAAACTAAAATATATAAACCTAAAATAAAATAAAAATAAAATAAATATAAAAAAAACCTAAGTAAAATTAAAAATAAAATAAACTAAAATAATTAAAAAATAAACTAAATAAACATAAACCTACTAGTTTACTTAATTTTAAAAAAATAAAAAATATAAAAAAATAAAAAATGAAAAATAATAAAACCCCAAAACTAACCCTACAACCCTAAACCCTAAACCCTAAACCCTAAACCCTAAACCTTAAACCCTAAACTCTAAACCCTTAACCCTAAACCCTAAACCCTGAGACCCTAAACCCTAAACCTTAAAGCTTAAAACCCTAAACCCTAAACCCTAAACCCTAAACCCTAAAACTCTAAACCCTAAACCCTAAACCCTAAACCCTAAACCTAAAACCTACAACCCTAAACCTACAACCATACACCCTAAACCCCAAACCCTAACCCCTAAACCCTTAACCTAAACAAAACCCTAAACTAAAACCTAAATCAAAAAAACTAAATAAAACCTAAAAATAAAATAAATAAATAAAACCTAAACATAAATAAAATAAAATAAATAAAATAAAATAAAAACATAAACCTAAACCTAAAAATAAAACAAAAAAAAAAACTAAACTAAAGTAAAATAAATAAAAGCCTAAACTAAACTAAAAAATAAATTAAACCTAAAACAAAAAAAAACCTAATTAAAATAAAACCTAAATATAAATTAAAAATAAAATAAACCTAAAATAAAATGAAATAAAAACTAATTTAAATCATAAACCTAAAAAATAAATAAAATAAATATAATAAATGTAATAAATAAAACCTAAACTCTAAACCAAAAAAAAGACCTAAACTTAAATAAAATAAAATAAAATAAACCTAAACCTAAACTAAAATATACTAAACAAAAATAAATAAAACCTAAAGTAAACCTAAAATAAACCTAAGAATTAAAAATTTAAACATAATAAAAAGTAAATGTAAAATAATAATAAAATAAACCAAAAATAAAATAAAATAAAAACAAAATAAAATCCTGAACTTAAAAAAGAAAACTTAAAAATAAACAAAAAATAAAATTTAAACCCAAAACTAAAAAAAAGCAAAACCTAAAATAAAAATGAAATAATAAAATAAAATAAACCTAAACCTAAACTAAAATAAACTAAACTAAAATAAATAAAACCTAAACCTAAACTAAATAAAATAAAATAAACTAAAATAAACCTAAATCTAAGCTAAAAAAATAAATTATAAAAATAAACCTAAAATAAAAACTTATAACCAAATCCTAAAAAAATAAAATAAAAACCTAAACTTAAACCTAAACCTAATCCTAAAAATATAAAGTCAAACCTAAACCTAAAAAATAAAATTAAAAAAAAAATCAACTAAAAAAAGACCTAAACGTTAACCTAAACATATAAAATAAACTAAAATAAGAAACCTAAACAAAAATAAATAAACTAAACTAAATAAAAATTATAAATAAAAATAAGTAAAAATAAAAAATAAAATAAACTAAAATAAATAAAAAGAAGCTAAATTAACTAAATAAACCTAAAAGTCTTAGTTTACATAAATTTTTTTTTAAAAAAAACCCCAATACCCTAAGCTAACCCTAAACCCTAAATGCTAAAAACCCTAATCCCAAAGCCTAAACATTAAGCCCTAAACCAAAAAAACTTAAAAACCTAAACTAAAGTAAATAAAAGCTAAAAATAAAAAATATAAAAAAACCTTAAACCTAAATAAAATAATAAAATAAAATAAAATAAAATTTTAAACTAAAACTTAAACCTAAACCTAAAAACTAAAAAAAACTAATAAAAATAAGCTACAATAATAAAAAAACCTAAACTAAACTTAAAAAAAATAAACCTAAGAATAAAAACATAAATAAAGTGAAAACTAAAGGTAAAATAAAAATAATAAAAAATAAAATAAAACTAAATAAAAACCTAAACCTAAAAATAAAACCTAAAAATAAATAAAAAATATAAACCTAAACCCTAAACTAAAAAAAAACCTAAACCTAAAATAAAAATAAAAATAATAAAATAAAATAAACCTATACCTAACCTAAATTAAATAAAACCTAAACCTAAACCTTAAATAAACTAAACCTAAACCATACTCTAAATAGAATAAAATAAACAAAAATAAACCTAAAGCTAAACTAAAACCTAAACCTACAAATAAACCTAAAATAAAAACCTAAAACCTAAACCTAAAAAAATAAAATAAAAATCTAAACTTAAACCTAGAAATAAAAAATAAAGCTAAAACTAAAAAATAAAAGAAAAAATAAAACTAAACTAAAACAATAAACATAAACCTAACCCCAAACCTAAAAAATAAATTAAAATAAAAAGCCTAAACTAAAATAAATAAACATAAAATAAATAAACTAAATAAACTTAATAAACTAAACCTCTGTTTACTTAATTTTAAAAAAAAACCTAAACACTAAACCCTAAACCCTAAAACTAAAAAAACCCTAAATTAACCCTAAACACTAAACCCTAAACCCTAAAAAACCCTAAACCACAAACTTTAAACTTTATGCTGTAAACTAACCCTAAACCCTAAACCTTAAGCCCTAAACCCTAAACCCTATACCTTAAACTCTAAGCACTAACCCCTAAAACCCTAAACCTTAAATCTCAAACTAACCTTGAACCCTAAGAACCCTAAACCCTAAAGTACAAACCCTAAACCCTAATCAAACCCTAACCCTTAAGCTAACACTACACCCTATACCCTAAAAATCCCTAAACCCTAAACACTAAACCCTAAACCCTAACCCTAAAGCCTAAACCTTAAAATAAACCCTAAAAACCTAAACCGTTTAACCATAAATCCTAAACCCTAAAACCTAAACCCTAAGCCCTAAACACAAAACCCTAAACCCTAAAAACCTAGGAACTTAAACCTAAACTAAAAAAATACTAAAAAAGAAATAAATAAAATACCTAAACCTAAAAATAAATAAATAAATACCTAAACTAAAACCTAAACCTAAACATAAAAATAAAATAAAATTAAAAATAAACTAAAATAAAATAACAAAAATCCAAAACTAAACTAAAAAAAAATAAAATAAACCTAAGAATAAAAAACCTAAATAAAATAAAAGCTAAACCTAAAATATAAATAAAGTAAACTTAAATTAAAATAAAATAAAAACTAAATAAAAACCTAAAACTAAAAAATAAACCTAAAAATAATGCCTAAAATAAATAAAATATAAAACCTAAATCCTAAACTAAAATAAAACCTAAAGCAAAAATAAAAATAAAATAAACAAAATAGAATAAACCTAAGCCTAAAATAAACTAAACCTAAACCTAAACATAAACCTAATCTAAATAAATTAAAATAAACTAAAAATAAACCTAAACCTAAACTAAAAAATAAAACTAAAAAATAAACATAAAATGAATCCTAAGACCTAAACTTTAAAAAATTAATTAAAGTCCTAAACTTAAACCTAAAAATATAGTAAAATTAAACCTAAACTGAAATAAACTAAACTAAAATAAATAAAACCTAAACCTAAAACTAAACTAAATAAAACAAAATAAACTAAAAATAAACCTAAACCTAAAGTAAAAAAATTAAAGCCTAAAAATATAACTAAAATAAAAACCTAAAACCTATACCTTAAAATATAAAATATAAACCTCAACCTAAACCTAAAAATAAATAATAAAACCTAAACCTAAAAATAAAATAAAAATAAAACTTAACTAAAAAATAAACCTAAACTTAAGAAATAAACTAAAATATAAAAAATAGAAACTAAACTAAATAAAAATAAAAAAATAAACTTAAATAAAAATAAAAATATAAAATAAACTTAAATAAAAAAAATATAAACTAAATAAACCTAAACCTATCGGTTTACTTAATTTTTTTAAAAAAACCATAAACCCTAAATCCAAAACCCCAAACTCTAAACCCTAAACTCTAAACCAACAACCCTAAAGATTAAACCCTAAACCCTAAAACCCTATGCTGAAAACCCTAAACCCTAAACCCAAAACCCAAAATCGTAAACCCTAAACCCTAACCCTAAACCCCAAACACTAAACTTAAACCTAAAGTAATTATCCCATTTTCTCTTTAGTACTAGTTTTTTTATCCCTGGTGTCTAGAAGGGGCCTTGGTCTATTTTCCTGTCAACTCTGGTTAGTTGTTGGAGGTTGGATGGTCCTCCCAGGCTATGGCTTTTTATCTGGTTGGGTGATTGCCATTTCTTTGTTTGTTGTTTTTGGTGGCTTCCTGTTGGTTTCTCACTATGCCCGTCTTTCTCTCTGTTGGGATTACCTCCCCTTTGGACTGGCTGCTTCCTTATTGGAGTTGGCTCAGATGCTACTTTGTTAATTAGTTGGGTGGCTTTGTGGGTTGGCTGCTTTGGTTGGTTGTGTTGGCTGGTTTGGTTGGTTTCCCTTTTGGTTTTCTTTCTGAACTGTTATTAGCTAGTAGGGTTGCCTTTTTGGTGGTTTCTCTTTATTTTATTTTTGGATTTATGGTGGCTCTTTGTTAGTTATTGATACTGGCTATTTGCTCAGTTGGTTGGCTACTATTTTTTCCTTGAGTGTTATTTGCTCGGTCTATTATTTTGGCTGAGGATTTAGACTACTTTTGGTTTCTTTGGATCCCTTTGTTTCCAATGTCTTGCCTCTTTGTTGGTAGGTTGGGCTTGGCTATTTTCCTTCTCTCTTGGTGGTGATTTTAGTGTTTTTGGATGCTCCTTCTCCCTCATGGGTTTTTTTCCTCTCCTAGTCTGCTATTTTCCTATGGCTATCTTCCTATCTCAAAGAGGTATTTCGAGCCTTTTTATTTCTTGGCTCAACTGTCTGGGTTGGACTAGTGACTGTTGTTAGTGTTTGCCTTGTTCTTTGATCTGGTTTGGAATTGTTGGTTTCTTAGTGCTAGTTGTAAGTTGCTATTTTGGTTTTGGGATGTTTCTTGTGGTTGTCTAATGACACTAGTGGGTTTTGTTCCTATCCTTGGTGGCTTTGCTTTATGGGTGAAATCTTGGCAGCTGCTCTTTCATTTCTATTATGGCAGTTTTATTGATGCTACTTCCCTTCGAGCTTGGTAGCTTTTAGTCAGATGGGTGATTTGTGGGCTAGCTATTTCTGTTGCTTGGGCAACAGGTACTAGAGAATTGTTGACTTTCACTCTTTGGCGGATTGCCTTCAAGGTAAATGGGTGATGATGGTTGGGATGATTTCCCTATTATCTTTTGGCTGGTAGCAACATATGTGACTGTAACCCTTTTTTTAAAGTCTGGATGCTCGCATTTGTGGTTGCCACTTAAGATGAAGGTGACTGAGCCTAAGGCTTATTTGAAATTTTCTCTAATATTGCTCTTTATTTTGTGCTTAAGCTTGATTTTATCTAGCTGTGCTAATTACTTAGGATTCTTTTATAGGTTATTTGCAAGTTTCAGATCCTAGATGTGGACTGTGCAACTCTCAAAAGACTTTTGATTCTAGTAGTGGACTTTGACTGATCCTCCTATTTACTATAATGTTGCTTTGTTATTTTTTGGTCTTTTATTTCTTTTGTTTAGGTTTTATTTCCTTGCTTTGTTGTATTAGATAGGGACTTTTCTCTAGTCAATGTAGCTATTAGGCGAATTAAAAAATTATCCCTCTTAAGGAACTTGTACTCCTTTATTTGTGGCAATAAAATTCTCCCCTCTATGAGTTTTCTTAAAAAAAACCTTAAACCCTAAACCCTAAATCTTAAAAACCTAAAAACCTAAACCTAAACTAAATAAAACCTAAAAATCAAATAAATAAAAAAAATCAAAAATAATAAAATTAAAACATTAAAATAAAATAAAAACATAAACCTAATCTAAAAAATAAAATAAATTAAATAATAAAAATAAACTAAAATAAATTAAATAAAATCTTAAACTAAACTATAAAATCAAATAAACCTAAGAATAAAAGAACCGAAATAAAATATAAAACTAAACCTAAAACATAAATAAAATAAAATAAAAACTAAATAAAAACCTAAACCTAAAAAATAAACCTAAATATAAATAAAACATAAAACCTAAACCCTAAACTAAAACAAAACCTAAACCTAAATTAAAATAAAATAAAATAAACAAAATAAAATAAACCTAAACTTAAAATTAAATAAATAAACTCTAAACCTAAAATAAACTAAACCAAAACCTAAACTAAATTTAAATAAAATAAAATAAACTAAAAATAAATCGAAACCTAAACTAAAAAATTAAACAAAAAATTAAACCTAAAATAAAATCCTAGAACTTGAACCTAAAAAAATTAAATAAATCCTAAACCTAAACATAAAAAATATAATAAAAATAAAACTCAACTAAAAAATAAACCTAAACCTAAACCAAAAGATAAACTAAAATAAAAAACCTAAATTATAACAAAAATAACTAAACTAAATAAAAATAAAAATAAAAACTAAATAAAGCTAAAAAATAAAATAAACTAAAATAAATAATAAATAAACTAAATATACCAAGTACACCTAAACCTATCAATTTACTTAATTTAAAAAAGAACTTAAACTCTAATTCTTAAACATTAAACCCTAAACCTACAACCCTAAACCCTAAACCTTAAACCCCATAAAACCCCAAGCCTTGAACCCTAAACCCTAACCCTAAACCTTAAACCCTAAACCCTAAAATCATAAACCCTAAAACCCTAAAGCATAAACCCTAAACACTAAACCCTAAACCCTAACCCTAAACCTAAACTAAACCACTTTAACCTAAACCTAATGTAACTAAATAAATTAAAAAATAAACATAAACCCTAAAACTTAATAAACCCTAAACCCTAAACTTAAATTTTAAATCCTAAACATTAAACCCTAAATCCTAAACCCTAAACCTACAACCCTAAACTCGAAACCCTAAACCCTAAACCCCATAAACCGTAAGCCCTAAACCCTAAACCATAACCCTAAACCCTAAACGCTAAACCCTAAAAGCATAAACCCTAATACCCTAAAGCTTAAACCCTAAACATTAAATCCTAAACCCTAACCCTAAACCCTAAACCATAAACCCCAAAGCCTAAACTTAAACCTAAACCTAATGTACCTAAATAAATTAAAAAATTAATATAAACCATAAAACTAAATAAACCTAAAACTAAACCTAAGAATGAGCAGAACCTTGATGGTAGGAACATCACCATTAACTGTGCTCACATACCTGGAGGCTAAGGAGGAGGTGGTTATTGTAGTGTGGTGGTAGGGTATCAAGTTGGGATATGAAGTGGTGGTGAGGGTTATGGAGGTGGGAGGAGCGACGGAGGTTACATCCATGGTGATAGAGGTGGGAGAGATTGGGGATATGATGGTGGATCCTCCTACTCGAGAGGCGTGGGTGGTTACATGGGAACTTCGAGAACCAAGAATGTCGACATATGATCTCGCTTATTAAACTTTATCTTTATAGTAGAGATAGTTCTAGTTATCCAAGGTTTTTGATTTGATCTATGCGTGCTTATTTTTATCTATGTCGCCACTTATGTCTTAGAAAACTTGGTGTGTTACTTGGTTGATGAAATCAAAAAGATGAAATGTTAAATATGAATTTGTTCTCTATTAAAAAAAAATAGAAACCAAGAACCCTAAACCCTAAAATAAAACCTAAACCCTAAAACTAAAAGCTCAAACCAACAATTTGCTGAAGCCTTTTGCTATGCTGGATGAACCTTTGTTGATCCTTTTGGATTGGAATTTTTAGTTTCGGGTAGTTGGTAGCTGCCTTTGGCCCCCTTTTCTGTGGTTATTTTATCTTCTGGTGATTTGCACTAGCTGCAGCTTATTTTTTCCTTTAGTTGATGGTTTTATTTCTGAGCTATTTAGTCATTTATGGTTGCTCACCCTAGTTTGGCTTACTAATTGCTTATTTTTGGGACTTTGGCTTGAGGGCTCCTATCTTAGTTTTGTTGGTTGTTTGTCTATTAATTAGCATTAGTCTGTTGCTTGCTGATGGCTAATTTTGGTTTTCCCTAATTTGGAGCTTGGATGGGTATTTAGTTAATGGTTGTTGTTCAAGTTATGACTTTGTTCTAGCCTCTTTCTAGGTTATTGTGATTAGTCTATTATGTTTTTTGTTTGGTGGTTTGGCTGCTAGCTGGTTGCTGCTCAGTTGCTTTTTATTTAATGGTACTAGATCTAGAACTCTATGGACTGCTAGCCTTAGATGTTTGCTTATATTAAGTATGCTGGCTAAGATGGCTTTAATGTTACTCGCATCTTCTCTCTGGTTGGTAGCATTACATATGATTGTAACAGTTCTTTATGAAGTTTGGATGCTCATATTTATTATTTCCCTTTAAGATGATCCTAATTGATTCTGAGCCTTCTCTGTCTAAGCTCTCTCCTTCTCCTCTATTTATCCTTATCCTTTTTAACTATGACTTTTACCTTTGTAGTGTTTTGCAGATTTATTTTATAGGTTAGAATTTTATAGAGGGAATGGTCGTTGCTCAGTCAACCTAAAGGATGTTGGTGTGGATCTTGCTTATCTTAATTTCTCAAAGGAATCATGAACTGTTGCTCACTCATCCTTTTATCATTTTTAGGATTTGTTTTATTCTTACTCAGTATATTTTTCTCTTATGCTTTTTATGTGCTATATTTGCTGCTTTATCCTTATCTTTTTCTAATGTTCTTAGATGGGGGTTTAGCTCGCTAAGTTTCTTGTAGCTTTGAGAGCAATAGAATTATAAAGCTTTACCCCTTTTAAGGATATTATATCTTTTCCTTTTATGGTAATAAAAATCTAACTTTCCCAAAAATAAAAACCCTAAACCCAAAACAACCTTAAACACTAAAACCCTAAACCCTAAACCCTAAACCCAAACCCTAAAGCCTAAACACTAAACCCTAAACTCTAAAACCTTAAACCCTAAACCCTAAATTAACCATAAACCATAAAGCCTAAAGATTGAACCATAAACCCTAAACCCTAAACCCCAACCCGAAAGCCTTAAAAGCATAAAACCTAAAATCCTAAACCCTAAACCCTAAACCCTAACCCTAAACAATGAACCTTAAACCCCAAACATTAAACTAAACATAAAGTAATTAAATAAATTAAAAAATAAAGCTAAACCCTAAAACCAAATAAACCTAAACCTTTAGAAAGGGTAGAACCTTGACGATAAAAACATCATGTCAACCAGACTTAGTTTAGATCTAGTGGTGGAGGCGAAAGTGGAGAGGGCGGTTATGGCAGTGGTGATGGGGGATCTGGAGGTGCTGGTGAATATGGAGGTGGTGGTTGGAGCAGTGATGTTTATAGAGGCAGGAGGAGCGACGAAGGTTACAGCTATGGTGGTGGCAAAGGGAGAGATCGAGGATGTGATGGTTGATCCCACTACTAGAGAGGTCGAGATGGTTCTGATGGGAATTGGAGAAACTAATGAACGGTCGATCCGATCTACTGCTTATGAACTATGTCTTTACTCTAGGGACCGTTCTAGTTATTTAGGGTTTTTGATTTGCCTTATGCGATCGCATTTTTAATCTATGTCATCGCTTATGTCTTAGATAACTTGGTATGTTACTTGGTTGATGAAATCGAAAAGAAGAAATATTGAATCTAAATTTGTTCTCTGTTAAAAAAAACTAAAACCCCTAAACCCTAAACCTACATATGTAAACCCTAAACCCTAAACCCTAAAACCCTAAACCCTAAACCCTAAACCATAAAACCCTATACCCTAAACCCTAATCCCTAATCCCTAAACCCTAAAACCTACAACCCTGACCCCAAACCCTAAAACCCCAAACCTTAAACCTAAACCCTAAACCCTAAACCCTAAACCTAAACCCTAAACCTAAAACCTAAAACCTAAATCTAAACTAAATAAAACCAAAAAAAATAAAATAAATAAAAAACCTAAATCTAAGTAAAATAAAACCTAAACTAAAACCTAAACCTAAACCTAAACCCAAAAAAATATAAAATAAAAAATAAAAAACTAAAATAAAATAAAATAAATAAAAACCTAAACTAAACTAAAAATAAAACCTATAAAAACCTAATTAAAATAAAAAAATAGATGAAAATAAAAAAAATAAACATAAAATAAAATAAAATAAAAACCTAAACCTAAAAAAATAAACCAAATTAAAATCTAAACCTAAACTAAAAAAATATATAAACCAAAATAAAAAATAAAGAAAATAAAATAAACAAAACCTAAACTAAAATAATAAACTAAATAAACCTAAATCTAAACTAAATAAATAATATAAACTAAAAATAAACCTAAACTAAGCTAAAAAATAAACCTAAAAAATAAACTTAAAATAAAAAAAACCTAAACTTAAACATAAAAAAAATAAAATAAATCTTAAACCTAAACTAAAAAATAAAAAACCTAAACCTAAAAAAAGAAAATAAAAATTAAAACTAAACTAAAAATAAATAAAAACTTAAACTTATAAAATAAAAAATAAAAAAAATATAAAATAAAATAAATAAAATAAATAAAAATAAAATAAAATAACTAATAATAAAAACAACTAACCCACCTTATTTAAAAACCTAAACCCATCCACCTAATCCATCCTAACTTAACTTAACAACTTAACTTAACTTAACCAATTTAAAACTAACCTACCTAACTTAAAACCCAAATTAACTTAACCTAACTTAACTTAACTTAACTTAACCTAACTTAACCCTAACCCAACCTTAACCCAATCTTAACCTAACCCTTAACTTAGAAGGTCTTGGAATCAAATATCAAAGCTTTTCTTATAAACTTTGGTGGAATTTTAGAGCAATAAAGTCTGATTCATGATAAATATCGCCAAGGTAACCTTTCATTTGCCCTTGGGAGATTCTCAAAAGGCTTTGTTCCATCGTGATCAATTTTTGGGGCATTAACTCTGGAACTTCCTTTTGGCAAGATAATTGAATTGATGATTTACCCACCCACTCCTGTATTAAAGTGAACTCTTTCTAATGGAACAATCTATATCCTTATCTCTTTAGATAGCTTTAATAATTTACTTGTTATTACTACTATTTCTTTGCAAGATTGGATTTGCTTCTTGCCTTCCTTTCATCCTGATTTTACTTATGATGTTAGATTAGATGTTGGTCTACTTTTCCTTATCTTGAAGGATTTTAATGATGGTTTTCTTCTGATCCCCATTTTGGGTCTATGTAATATCATTGCTGGCCCTCTGGGTGCAATATTTGTCTTTGTTTGTTGTTATTGGTTGAATGAATTATCGAGTTTTATGCCCGAGCTGGGGTTATTATTTTTTTGTGTTATTTACGGTGGGGTGTAGCTTATCACCTGTGACTTGTGGTCTATCTAATCTGCTGATGCATTCCTATTATGTTTATGCTATTAACTTAGTGTTTGTTAACATCTGCATTATTTATTTTGAATGGGTATCCTTTTTATGGGCTATATTCCTAAGCTGTATTCTTAGCCTATAAGTTTCATATGATTATCGATGGTGTTATTGTGATTACGTTATTAACAAGGGGGTTGTTAACATCTGCTTTGCTAATTTTGAATGGGCACCTTTCTATGGGCTGTATTCCTGGCCTGTAAGTTTCATATGATTTGGGATGGTGTTATTTACATGCTAATTGATATGCTTAACAGGATTTCAGCTGGATTTTCAGTCGATTGTCTATTATTTCTATCTTTTGCCTAGCCTTTTTTGCTATTTACTTGTGGTGGGTTTTTCTGCTGGCTTAATTTTACTCTTAGATCCACATTAATGTGGATGTGGCCAAGATGGTTCATTTTATATGGGATTCTCGCTATGGTGACTATAGTGGTGATACTTATCCTATATGGGATAATCCTTCCCATTCTCTTTGTTGTCTCCTTTCTATAGTGTATATGGCTTTGTTTAGGTTTTACTCTCATAAGACTTTCAACAAATGGCTGCTATCTTCCCACAGGTTTGTAGGCTATGATGGTTGTGATGATTTCACTCCTTTTTAGTTCGGTAGTAGCTATTATGATGTAACCCTTCTGCTGAAGTTTGGATGCTCATATTTGCATCTACCCCAATTTGGTGTGACTAAGCTTGAGCCTTCTCTCACACACTTCTCTAGAACTTTTCTCATTTTGTGCTGCTTTTACCTTCCACTTTGTTTGTATTACTCTAACTGTGCTAAATTTTATCTTTCTACATATTTGTAGATGCATTTTTCCCTTTCTCTTCCGTGGATTGCTCCTAGTGGCATGCATTCTCTCATCGAGCTTTTTGAGATCTATCCATTGGCTTCTATGTTAATCATTTTGTATCTTTTGCTTTCATTTTGTCTTTTATTTTGCTTTTGGATGTACTTAGATAGAGGATTACTCTCTAGGTGATTGTAGCTCTTTGAGTAGTTTTGGAGTTTATCCCCTCTAAAGGACCTTGAAACCCTCGGTTAATTCCCTATATGGGGTTTCACAAAAAAAAACCATAAATTCTTAACCCTAAACCATAACCCTAAACCCTAAACTCTAAAAGTATAAACCTTAAAACCCTAAACAATAAACCCTAAACTGTAAACCCTAAACCTAAACTTAAAGTTACTAAATAAATTAAAAAATAAACTTAAACCCTACAACCTAATAAAACATAAACCTAAACCCCAAGAATGGTATCTCCTTCTGATGGAGGTCGGGATTATTTCTTGGTAGTGTTTTTGGTTGCCCTCTTTTTCTCTCCTCTTGTTTGTCTCTTGTTGTTTTGGTTTTATGGTGGCCTGGTGATTGGTAGACTTCGGATCTTACTTGTTTGCCTTTTTCCCTAGCCTATTTTTTTTTTCTTGTGAGGGTTTATTGGCTGGTGGTTGCTTGATGGCTATAGTTTTTTCCAGCATTTTGCTTTTTGGTTTTGACTATCTAGCATCATGATTATTGTTTGAGCTTGGCCATGGGCTTTGTTCCTTCTGTATTCTCCTGAGTTACCTTCCATCTAGTTTTTGTTCTCCTTTTCTGGTGGCCTTTTTAAAGTTTTTTTTTTTGTGGTGTTTTCTCATTGATATTGGCTTGTCATTTTTTTCTAATGTGGGATGAACCTGTATATGGCTTTGGTTGTTCTTGGCTCTATTGCTATTTCTAATGATTCCTGCTGCTATGTTCGGCTGGGTGTCTTTCATGACTGGCTGCAGTTGTGATGTTGGTTGTTGGATCTGTAGAATTTTTGGTTCTTTACCTTTTATCTTTGTTTATTTTGGCTAGCTTTAATGTTGGTTGTTTCTTGGTTGTTGTCTTGTTTGGTTGGTTTCTTTGCTCTGGTTTGGTTGGATGTTTTGCTGGTTAGTTACCTTTTTAATCTCGATGATAAATATTGGAACTTAGCTAGCTCTTAGCTGTTGGTTATTTGGTTTAATTGAGGTAAGTTAGCTATGATGGCTGGGATGTTTCCCCTATTGTCTTTATGGCAAGTAGCACCATATGTGATTGTAACCCTTCTTTGAAGTTTGGATGCTCACATAACCCTGCTGCCTTGAGATGAATGTGTGAGGAGCCTTAAGATTTTATCATTTTGTTCCTTTTGTCTACTTAGCTTGTCCTTATTTTTAGATGATTTTCTCTATCTTAAGTTTTTTGCAGTTTGTGCTTGGTTGTAGGTTTTGCATCTCTTATAAGATTTCGGATATAAATGTCTTTAGCTACACTTTTTTGGAATTTTGTGCTATTTCTTTTTTATTTTTTGTCTTTTTCTTTCTTTTGATTTGGTTTTTTTGTAACAGGTTGGGGATTTATCTCTTTAGGCTAATTATAGCTCTTTGAGCAGTAATTTAGAGATTTATCTCCTTTAAGGACCTTGTATCCCTTTCTTTTGGCAAAAAATTCTCCCACTTTTCATTTAAAAAACCCTAAGAATTGAACCTTGACGACAGAACATCACAATGGGCCTAAATCTTACTGGAGGCAATGCAGAGGCGAAATTATCACTGGTGGTGGGATCTAGAGGTGCCGCATATGGAGGTGGTGGTCGAGTGGTATGGAGGGAGGAGGAGGCGAAGGTTATAGCAGTGGTGGTGGCGAAGGGAGAGATCAGGGATATGATGGTGGATCCCGCTACTCAAGAGGCCGAGGTGGTTTTTATAAGAACTGGAGAAACTGAAAAATGGTTTATCCAATCTCCTGCTTATGGAACTGTGTCTTTACAGTAGAGACGATTCTAGTTATCTTGGCTTTTTGATTTGCTCTATGCGTGCTCATTTTTTATCAATGACATTGCTTCTATCTTAGAAAACTTAGTGTGTTACTTGGTTGATGAATTCAAAAAGATGAAATGGTGAATCCGAATTTGTTTTCTATTAAAAATAATTAACCAAAATCTGTAAGTCCTAAACTAAAACCTAAACCCTAAACCTAAAACCTAAACCCTAAACCTTAAACCCTAAACCCTAAAAATCCTAAACCCTAAACCCTAAACATTAAACCCTAAACCATAAATCTTAAAACTTAAACCTCAACCTTAAACCCAAAACCTAAGAAAAAAAACCCTAAATGCTAAAAAGATAAAAAACCTAAACCTCAACTAAATAAAACCTAAAAATAAAATAAATAAAAAAACCTAAACCAAAATAAAATAAAATAATAACCTAAACTAAAACATAAACTTAAACCTAAACCTAAACCTAAACCTAAACCTAAAAGATAATAAAATAAAAAATAAAAACTAAACTAAAATAAAATAAATAAAACCTAAACTAAACTAAAAAGAAAATACCTAAATAAAATAAAACTATACCTATAATAAAATAAAATAAACCTAAAATAAAATAAAATAAAACAAAATAAAACCTAAACCTAAAAAATAAACCAAAAAAAATCTAAAAGTAATAAAAAAAATGAAACCTAAACCCTAAATTAAACAAAATAAACATAAAATAAAAATAATATTAACCTAAACCTTTACTAAAATAAATTAAACTAAAATAATAAAACCTAAACCTAAATGTAAACCTAAACTAAATAAAATAAAATAAACTAAAAATAAACCTAAACCTAAATTAAAAAATAAAACCTAAAAATAAACCAAAAATAAAAACCTAAAACATCTACTTAAAAAAAACGTAAACCTAAACCTAAAAATAAAAAATAAAACCAAAACCTAAAAAATAAACAAAAAATAAAACTAAGCTAAAAAATAAACCTAAACCTAAACCAAAACCTAAGATATAAACTAAATAAAACCTAAACTAAATTAAGTAAATCTAAAATAAATAAAATAAACTAAATAAAAAATAAAGTTGAAAAAACTAAATTGTTAAATAAACTAAATCTAACCTAATCTTTAAACCTAAACCCTAACTAAAACACTAATCCTTAAATAAACCCCTAAACTAATAAACCTAAGAAACCTAAAAACTAAACACTCCTAAACACTAAACCCTAAACTCTAAAACCAAATCCCTAATCTAAACCTTACCCTAAAACCAAACCATAAACCCTATACCCTAAATCCCAAAATAAAACCTAATCCTAAACCATAACCTAAACCCTAAATCATAAACCTAAACCTAAACCCTAAATGCTAAACCTAAACCTAAAGAAACTAAATAAATAAAAAATAAATATAAACCCTAAAACCCAAATCTAAAAAAAACCTAAACCTAAACCTAAACCTAATAAAACCTAAAACATCAAAAATAGCTACCTAGATCTAAAAGGTGGAAAACATTATTATGGTGGTGATTTAAATGGATATGAGGTGGTGGTAAAAAGGTAATGGAGGCGGGAGGAGCATGGAGGTTATAGCCATGGTGGAGAGGGATTGATTGGGAATATGATCCTAAAGGTGGTGGTGGTTCGAAACCTAAGAACTAAGAATGGCATAATCACTACTTATGGAACTATTAAAAGAGAGATAGTTTTAGATATCTATGGTTTTTTATTTTCTCTATGCATGACCATTTTTAATCTATGTCATCGCATGTGTCTTAGAAAACTTGGTGCGCTACTTGGTTGGTGAAATCAAAAAGAAGAAATGTTGAATATTAATTTATTCACTGTTGAAAAAAATATTAAATCCTAAACCCTAAATCCGAAACTAAAACCTAAATCCTAAACCTAAAAAATAAACTAAACTAAAACCTAAACCTAAACCTAAAATATAAACCAAACACTAAATAAACATTAAACCTAAACCTAAACCTAAAATCATAAACAATAAACCACTAAAATCTAAACCTAAAAAAATGCTAAACCTAAAACCCTAAATAAAACTAAACCTTAAACCAAAACCTTAAATCCTAAACTAAACCCAAAAATCACTATCCTAAACCCTAAACCTAAACCTAAACCCAAACCCTTAACTAAACCCTAAAACACCAAATAAACCCTAAATTAAACTAAATAAATTTAAACTAAATAAAATAAAACCTAAACCTAAACTTAAACTTAAACCTAAACCTAAACTGAAATCCTAAACCTAAACCTAAACCATAAATCCTAAACCCTAAACCTAAACCTAAAAGTAAACTAAACTAAATCTAATCTAAACTAAACCTAAAACTAAATAAAATAAAAAATAAATAACCTAAATAAACTTAAACCTAACTTAAACCTAAATAAATAAATATAAAATATAAAACTAAACTAAAACTCCTAATAAAACCTAAATCAAACTTAAACTAAAATCTAAACCTAAATCCTAAACTAAAATAAGTTTTAAACTTAAAACCTAAAGCAACTAATTCTAAACTAAACCTAAATCTAAAACCTAAACCTTAAACTCTAAAAGTTAAACCCTAAACCTAAACCTAAACCTAAACCTAAACCCTAAACCCTAAATCAAAACCCAAAACTTAAACTAAACCCTAAACTCTAAACTAACCTAAACCCCTAAACCCTAAACCTAAACCCTAAACCCTAAACTTAAACCCTAAACTAAACTTAAAACCTAAACCTAAACTAAATAAAAAACCTAAAAATAAAATAAATAAATCAACCTAAACCAAAAATAAAATAAAACCTAAACTAAAACCTAAACCTAAACTAAAACTAAACTAAACCAAAATAATATAAAATAAAAAATAAAAAACTAGACTAAAATAAATAAATAAAACCTAAACTAAACTAAAAATAAAATAAACCTAAAAATAAAAAAAGAATTAAATAAAATAAAACTAAACCTAAATTAAACATTAATTAAACCTAAAATAAAAAAATAAAAAATTGAAAAAACTTAAACATAAACTTAAACCCGCACTAAAAAAAACCTAAACCTAAAATAAAATAAAATAAACAAAATAAAATAAACCAAACTAAAATAAACTAAACTAAAATAAATAAAACCTAAACCTAAACCTAAACTAAAGCTAAAACCTAAAATAAAAAATAATATAAAATAAACTAAAAATAAACCTAAACCTAAACTAAATAAATAAAAAATCTAAACCTAAACTAAAAAAATAAACCTAAAAATAAACTTAAAATAAAAACCTAAACCTAAACCTAAAAAAATATAATAAAACTAAACCTAAACCTAAAATAAAAAATATAACCTGACCTAAAAATAAAAAATAAATAAAAAATTAAACTAAAAAATGAAAATAAACCTAAACCTAAACTTTAAAAATAAACTAAAACAAAAATACCTAAACTTAAATAAATAAACTAAACTAAGTAGAAATAAATATGAACCTAAATAAAAATAAAAAATAAAATAAACTAAAATAAATAAAAAATAAACTAAATAAAATAAATAAACCTAAACCTATTAATTTACTTAATTTAAAAATAAATAAATAAAATAAACTAATAGAAACCCTAAACCCTAAACCCTAACCCTAAACCCTAAAAACCCTAAACCCTAAACCCAAATCTTAAACCCTAAACCATAAACCCTATATAACCCTAAACCATAAAACCTTAAACCCTAAACCCTAAACCCCTAAACACAAACCCTAAACCCTAAACCATAGACCCTAAACCATAAACCTAAACACTAAGCCATAAACCCTAAAACTCTAAACCCTAAACCATAAATCTAAACTAACTCTAAACCCTAAGCTATCCCTAAACCCTAAACCCTAAACACTAAAAACCCTAAACCCTAACCCTATTAGAAGTGTTGGTGGATATGGAGGTGGTGGTTATGGAGGCGATCCTAGGTTGAATCCAGGCTAGATGGATCCTGGAGGTGCTAATGCATCTAAATGGAGATGGTAAAAAGGTGGAGGAGCATAGAGGTTAAAAAAATGGTAAAATGATCGTGGATATGATGGAGGATCTCAACCATGAGGTAAGGATGGTATGGTAAATAAAAAGAAATCAAGAATGATCAAAATCTATGGAACCTTTACATTAGATGATTCTAGTTATAAGGTAACCCTATGAGTGCTCATTTTATGTATGTCACACTTGTATCTAGAAAACTTGGTCTACTACTTGGTTAATGAAATATAAAAGAAAATAAAAATTTTCTTCTCTATTAAAAAAAACCTTAAACCTAAACCCTAAACCCTAAACAAAACCTAAACATGAAACCTAAACCTAAAACCATAAAACCAAACCTAAACCCTAAAACCATAATCCTAAACCCTAAAAAATAAAATAAACCCTAAAATAAATAAACCTAAAATAAACTATTAAACCCTAAACTAACCTAAACTAAACCCTAATAAAATAAAATAAACTAAAAAACCCTAAATAAAATAATAAAACATAAAATAAAACCTAAAATAAAATAAAATAAAAATATAAAACCTAAACCTAAAAAATAATCTAAAAAATAAAATAAAAAATAATAAAAAATAAAACCTAAACCTAAAATAAAAAAATAAAATAAATTAAACTAAAAATAAATAAAACTAAACCTAAACTAAAATAAAATAAACCTAAATAAATAAAATAAAATAAACTAAAATAAAATAAACAAACTAAAAAAATAAAAAAAATAAACATATAAAAAAAAACTAAAACCTAAACCTAAAAAAATAAAATAAACCTAAACATAAACCTAAAATAAAAATAAACTTAAACCTAAAAAATAAAATAAAATAAATCTAAAAAAATAAATAAATCTAAACTATAAAATAAACTAAAATAAAACCTAAACTAAAATAAAACCTAAACCTAAATAAAAAATAAAAATAAATAAAAAAATAAAATAATAAAAAATAAAATAAATAAACTAAAAAAAATAAATTAAATAAATCTAAACCTCTACTTACTAATTTAAAAAAACTAATAAACTAAAAAAACCAACCAATAAAACTAATCTAACCTAACTAAAATAAAAACCAACCACCTAACCTAAACCTTAACTAACCTAAACTAAACCTAAACCCAAACCTAAACTAACCCTAAACCCTAAGCCATCCCTAAACCCTAAAACCTAAACCCTAAAGCCTAAACACTAAACCCTAAACTATAAACTAAGACATAACCTTAAACCTAAATAAACCTAAAGGTTAAAAAAACCCTAAACACTAAACCATAAACCCTAAACCTAAACCCTAAAAAACCTAAACCTAAACTTCAACTAAACCTAAAAATAAAATAAATAAAACCTAAACATAAATATAATAATAAATTAAAATAAAGTAAAACCTAAACTTAAACCTAGACCTAATAAACCTAAAAAAATAAAATAATAAATTAAAAAGTAAAAATAAGTAAAATATAATAAATAAAAAAACCTAAGCCTAACTAAATAATAAAATAAACCTAAAATTAAAAAAAAACTAAATAAAATAAAATAATAAATGTAAAATAAAAATATAATAAACCTAAAATAAATTATAATAAAAACCTAAACCTAAAAAATAAACCTAAAAATAAATGAAAAATAAAACCTAAACTTAAAAAAATATATATAAACCTAAAATAAAAGTAAAATAAATAAAATAAAATAAACTTAAACCTAAACTAAAATAAACTAAACTAAAATAAATAAAACCTAAGCAGAGACTTAAAATAAACTAAACCTAACCCTAAACCAAGACTAAATAAAATAAAATAAACTAAAAATAAACCTAAACCTAAACAAAAAATAAAGCCTAAAAAATAAACATAAATAAAAACCTAAACCTAAACCTAAAAATAAAAACCTAAACCTAAAAAAATAAAATAACTCAACTAAAAAAATAAAAACCTAAAAGATAAACTAAAAATAAAAAAAAACCTAAACTAAAAAATAAAAAACCTAAAATAAATAAACTAAACTAAGTAAAAAATAAAAAAATAAACCTAAATAAAAATATAAATATAAACTAAAAAATTTAAAAATAAACTAAACACTAGATAAACATAAACCTACTAAATTTTTTTTAAAAAAAACCTAAACCTAATCCCAAACCTAAACCCTAAACCTAAACCCTAAATAAAACTAAACCCAAACGCTAAATAAAATAGTAAAACCTAAACCTAACTCTAAACATTAAACCCTAAAAAAAGCATAAATGCTAAAACTAAATAAACCCTAAACTAAACCCTAAACCTAAACCTAAACCCTAAACCCTAAACCCCAAATCTAACCTAAACCTAAAGTAACTAAATAAATTACAAAATAATTCTAAGCACTAAACCTAATAAATTTAAACCTAAACCAAAAACCCTAAGAATGGGTAAACCTAATGATGAGCATGACCTAATCCTAAAATCTAAAACTAAAACCCTAAAAAACAATGGCTAAAAAACTAAATGGTTTTGGTAAAAACCTAAAAACCATCATGGTAATAAACATATGATGGTGGATCCCTACTAAGAGGCAGGTGGTTAAAATTAGAAATTAAGAACCCCATAAATGATGCTTAAACCTGTCAAAAAACCTAACCTAAAAACTCAACTTGTGTCTAAAAACATCTTACTTGATTGATGAATTAAAAAAAAAGAAATAATATGAATTCTATTAACAAAGAAACCAAAACTAAACCTAAACTAAAACTTGAACCCTAAACCTAAAAAAACCCAAAACCCTAAAAAAAAAAACCCTAAACCTAAACCTAAATAAACCTAAAACCTAAATCCTAAATAAACCCTAAACCTAAAATAAACCCTAAACCTAAACTCTAAACCCTAAACCCCAAATCATAAACTAAACCATAAACCTTAAACCTAAACCCTAAAACCTAAAATACTAAAAAAAACTAAATAAACCTAAAAATAAAAAAATTAAAAACCTAAACATAAATAAAATAAAAATAAATAAAATAAAACCTAAACTAAAATCTAAAAAAACTAAACCTAAACCTAAAAATAAAATAAAATAAAAAATTAAAAGCTAAACTATAATAAATAAATAAAACCTAAACTAAACTAAAAAAAATAAAATAAAATTAAACATAAAATAAAATAAAATAAACATAAAATATAATAAAATAAAACTAAATAAAACCTAAACCTAAAAATAAACTTAAAAAATAAAACCTAAAACAAAAATATAATAAATCTAAACCTAACTAAAAAAATAAACCTAAATAAATAAAATAATATAAACCTTAACCTAAACTAAAATAAATAAAATAAAAACCTAAACCTAAAAGAAACTAAACATAAACATTAAACAAAATAAAATAAAATAAACTAAAAATATAAGTAAACCTAAACTAAAAAATAAAACCTAAAAGTAAACTTAGAATAAAAACATAAAACCTAAACCTAAACCTAAAAATAAAAAATAAAATTAAAATTAAAAAATAAAATAAAAATAAAATTAAACTAAAAAATAAACATAAACCAAAACATAAACCTAAAAAATAAACTAAAATAAAAAACCTAAACTAAAATAAATAAACTAAACTAAATAAAAATAAAAAATAAAGCTAAAAAAACTAAATAAACTAGATAAACCTAAACCTACTATTTAAAAATCTAAACCCCAAATCAGATAAACCCTAAACCCTAAACCCTAAACCTAAAACCCTTAACCTAAAACCCAAAACCCTAACCCTCTCAATAAACCCTAAACCTAAACCCAAACCTAAACTTAGCCCTAAACCCAAACCCTAAATCCTAAACTAAAACCCTAAACTATAACCCAAATCTAAACCTAAACTTAAACACTAAACCTAAAACCTTCAAGTAAAATTAAACCTAAACACTAAACCCCTAAATACTAACTAAAACCTAAACCTAAACTCTAAAACACTAAACCTAAACCCTAAACCTAACTAAGAACCTAAAACCTAAACCTAAACTAAATAAAATAAAAAATAAACCTAAACCTAAATAAAAACTTAAAATAAAATAAAACCTAAACTAAAACATAAACCTAAACCTAAAAATAAAACAAAAATAAAAATAAACTAAAATAAGATAAATAAAAACATAAACTAAACTAAAAATAAAAGAAACCAAAGAATTTAAAAATCTAAATAAATTAAAATATAAATGTAAAATAATAATAAAATAAACCTTTAATAAAATAAAATAAAATCTAAATAAAAACCAAAACCTAAAATAAAAATAAAATAAATAAAATAAAATAATCCTAAAATAAACTAAAATAAATAACACCTAAACCTAAACTTAAGATAAACTAAACTGGAACATAAACTTAAACTAAATAAATAAAATAAACTAAAAATAAATCTAAACCTAAACCTAAAAAAATAAAATAAAAACCTTAACCTAAACCTAAAAATAAAAATAAAAAAATAAAACCTATGGCAAATAAAGTAAAATAAAAATAAAACTTAACTAAAGTAAAATTAAACCCAAATAAAAAATAAAACTAAAATAAACTTAAAATAAAAACCTAAAACCTAATCTTAAAAAATTAAAATAAAAACCTAAACCTAAACATAAAAATAAAAATAAAATCTAAACCTAAAAAAAACTCAACTAAAAAATAAACCCTAAACCCTAAACTCCATACCCTAAACCCTAAACACCAAACCCTAAACCTAAACTTAATGTAACTAAATGATTTTAAAAATAAACCTAAACCTAAAACTAATAAACTTAAACTAATGCTAAACCCTAAGAATAACCTTGATCGCAGAACATCACTTAATGCTAATAATAAAGGAGGAGGCAAATATAAACAATGGTGGATCTGGAGGTGGTGGTAAATAAAAAAGCACTAAATTACTGTGGTGGTGGTGGAGGAGATCGAGGATATGATGGTGGATCCCTACTACGATGGTAATGGGAACTAAAATAAGAATACTGACCAACTAACTGTCTTTATAAAGAGATGGTTCTAATATTTTTGATACTAATCATTTTTATTTATGTTGTCTCGTCTAAGAACTAAATAAAATGAAATTAAAAAGATAAAATATTGAAAATGAATTTGTTTTCTATTAAAAATACCAAAAACCCTAAACCATAAACTAAAACTTGAACCCTAAACCTTAAACCCTAAACCCTAAACCCTAAACCCTAAAAAATTTAAAAAAACCCTAACCCTAAATGCTAAACTTTAATACTAACCCTAAACCCTAAACCATAAACCTAAAACCTTAAACTCCAAACCCTAAACCCTAAACGCTAAAAAGAAACTAATAAAACATGAAATTAAACTAACTAAAACTAAAACTAATAAATAAAAAAACTAAACTAATAAACTAATAATAAACAAAAAAAACTAATAATAAACAAAAAAAACTATTAAACTATACTAACTAAATAATAACTAAAAAAAATAATAAACTAATAATAAGAAAACTAACAAAACTAATAAAAACTAATAACTAAATAAAATATAAATAAAAACCTCATGAATAAAACTAAATAAAAAATAATAAGCTAATAAAATTAATAAAAAAACAATACTAAACTAAACTAATAACCAAAATAATAATTAACAAAATATAATAACTAACTAATAATAATAAACTAATAAACTAATAACTAATATAAAAAAATAAACTAAACTACAAACTAATAATAACTAAACACTAAATAATAATAAAACCTAATAACATAAAAAAAACTAATTAAACTAAACTACTAATAATAAAACTAAATAATAAAATAACTAAACTAATAAACTAAACACTAATACTAAACTAACTAAAACTAATAAATAATAATAAAACCAAATAAAAAAAATAACTAATAAAATAAATAAAATTACCAATAATAATTAAATTAATAATAACTAAAACTAACTAAACAAATAACTAATAAAAATTAACTAAAACCAATAATAATAATAATAATAATAATAATAATAATAATAATAATAACTAAATAAAAAAAAACTAATAAAAATCTAAATACTAAACTAATAATAAAAAACTAAACTAATAAAAAACTAATAACTAAACTAATAAAAACTAATAATAATAACTAAACAAATAAAAAACTAATAAACTAGTAAATAATAATAAAAACCCAATAAGAACTAATAAAAAAATTAAACATATAAAACTAAATAAAACTAATAATAAAATAACTAATAACTAAACTAATAACCATACTAATAACTAATAAACTAAAAACTAATAAACAAACTAATAAACTAAAATAATAATAATAAAATTAAAAACTAACTAAAACTAACTAAAATAAACAATAATAATAAATAACTAACTAAACTAATAACCAATAATAATAAACCTAACTAATAAACTAACTAAATAATAATATAACTAAACACCAAACCCTAACTAAATAAATAAACTAAATAATAATAATAAAACTATTAATAATAAACATAAACTAATAATAATAATAAACTAACTAAAAAAAATCTAATAATAACCCAACCAATAAACTAATAATAATAATAAACACAAATAACTACAAATAAACCATAAACTAAACTAAAACCTAATAATAATAAACTAATAAACCTAAACCCATAACTAAACTAATAAAACTAATAAACTAGTAAATAAACTAAGAAAACTAAATTAATAAAATTAAACCACTAACTAAAGTAACTAAAACCTAAATAATAATAAAATCATATACTAATAATAATAACTAACTAGCCTAGTTATTTTTCTTTGATTGGGAAGTTTTCAATTAAACAGCCAAAGATGGATAATATTTGTTCTTTTTTTAAGAGCTTAAATTTATCTGGTTCTTTTTCTATTAGGCTAATTGATGCAAGGCATGTTCTGATTAAACTTTTTAATGACCTTGATTACGAAAGAATTTTTCTAGGCTTTCTTACTATGTTTTAATTATCAAATGCATATTCTGAAATGGAAGCCTATGGTTGATGTTAATGAAGAGTCTCCTATTGTTCCCATTTGGATTTCTTTACCTAACTTGTAGATTCATCTATTTAATCATTAGATTTTTATGCTATTGGTTTTATTTTTGGTTGACCTTTGCAAGTTGATCAAGCAACAACTGCTTCTTATAGATTGTATGTTGCTAGAACTCTTGTAGAGAATGAAATTATTAAAAAATATTCAAAATAAATTTGGTTGGGTTTAAAGAAATGCGGTTATTTTTAGAAAGTTGTTTTTGAGAACTTCCCCATTTTTTGTAATCATTGTATGATTCAAGGGCATGAAATTTTTGAATGCTTTATTACTCATCCCTCTCTTAGAAAGAAAATCACCAGTAAGAATTCAATTATTGAAAAAATTTATGATTCTCTCAAGTTGGATAAAGGAAACTCTCATTTTCAAAATTTTCATGTTTTGCAAATCCATATTTCAATCTTGAAAAAAGTTTTACCTATTAATGTTTTTTTAAATGGTAATTTGATGTTTTTGAAAAGTTTTAACTAATAATCATAATCTAAGTGTTTCTTCTGATAATTATCTTAAAGGGAAGACTTTAGAGGCTATGGTTAATGATTTTAATGGTTTAGATGTTGTGCATAAGGCCTTTCATGATGATAATTTGAATATTGTTGATGTTAACACCATTTCTTCCAATCAATCGGATGCTATTTCTCTTTCTCTTATGCCTACTTTAGATCTTAGGAAAGAGACTATTTCTTTGGTTTCTTTGATTGAGAATGGTGGTGAAAAGAATGTTCTTATTTCTAATATTTTAACTTCTGGTCCTCACAATCTTGTTAATATTAGTGGTCCTTCTTTTAAAAATAAAATTTAGATACCTATGATAATTTTCTCATTTTGAATAGTTATGTTAATGTTCAAAATGATGATTTTTCTATGGCTGGTAATTATGTTTAGTATTTTGGTAATATGCTATGTGTTTCTATGGGATTTGAATCTTATTTTAATCTCTTACATGAAGATTGTATTGATAATCTTGAATTTTCTTCTCTTACTTCTTTTATGAGTGAAGACAGAGAGGGGACTCTTCAGATTTTGTTAGAAAGTGATAATATTGATAATTTTCTTCTTAATAAAGCTATCTTCTTTCTCACTGATTCTTAAATGCATACTATTTTTTATTTTCCTTTGTCAATTATTGTGGATGATTACGAATACTCTTCTTTGAAATTGATAGATTCTGCTGATCCCTATGCCTTTTATAATAATACTGATTCTTTATTGAACAGAGATTTTTTGGTGAAAGGACATGGTTATAAAACTATTTGAAAGAAGAAAAAGAAAAAAAAAATGTGTTCAGATTTATGCCCCTCCTCACTTACTGAGGGTTACTCATTCCAAAGCATCTTGGAAATAATCTCTCTTATCCTTGGGAGGTTTTTGCTTTTTGGCTAGTTTTTCCTCTATTGGTTGAGCTTTTGTTATGTGTTTTCTTGCTTGCTAGAGTATTGGCTTCTTGGATAATTTTCCTCCTTCTAGCTTGGTGAATTTGGCTTCCTATTTGTTAGGGATTTTTTTTGTGCCCTTTGGTTGGTTGGTTTTGTGTTGGTGGCTTGCCTTTCTTTGGTTGGTGCTTTTGCTCACTTTGTTGGTGGTAGGTTGGGCTTTGTCCTTAGGGTGTGGTTTGTCCATATTGGCTATTTCTAATGGTTTTTTTAGCTCTTTTTGGCCTTCTTCTTTATGTTTATTGGTTTGGTTCTCTTGCTCTTCTACTTTTCATGGGTGCTCTATTGTGGCTCTACATTGGCTATTTCCTTCCCTTTAGTTGGTGCCTTGGTGGCTTTGGATTGGTGTTGTTGTGGGCTCTATTTTGGTGCCTTGGCTTTGGATTATTGTTGTTGGGCTATTGTCTTTGAGGGCTCTTTTCTTTTGTGAGCTTTTTCTCCCTCTTTTAAGAGTTGTTCATAATTGGTTTTGTTGGATTTTCCATCTGTTAATTTTATTTATTTCTCTCTCTCTTTCTATTTCCTTAGCTTCACTTTTCTTTGTGGCTATTATTAGATAGGTTTGTGTTTTTTCTTTATGGGATGGCTATGTTGATATGATGGATTTTTTTCTTTGATATTTTTATGGTTGGTGACCTTTCCTATTTGTAACACTTCATTGAAGCTGGATACACATAGGATTTGATGCTCCTCATTATTCTGATTATCTTTCTTCCCACATATCTGAGCCTGAGTATTTTTCTCTTTATGTTTTTTGATCTCTTTATGGTTGAGATTTCTTGTTGGTTGTAGGTTCTCTTTTTCAATTGGTCTCTTCTTTTTCTTGGAGGGAGCTAGAGTCTTACTCATGGTCTATTTTTTCTTAGATGGTTGTAGTTGTCTTCAGTTGTAGGTTGCAGTTTCCTTTTCTTATGGATCTTCATCTTTTCAGAGGTTCTTTTTGAACTCCGTGGATTCTTCTACTTTGCTGTCTTTTGATTGGGTTTTTTAGTTTTTTCTCTATTTTTTTCTTTATTGATTTACCTTTGCCAATCCCAATTCTGAATGTGAAAAGTGGAGGATTGTGATTGGTAGTCGACAGCTAGCGCAAAACATGTTGAAATAATCATGACATGAATCCTTTAAATCATTGTGTAAATGCTAGGGCGTCCTTTGGAAGCAATGCATTGTATGGCTTGAATATAGTGAAAAAGTGCAAGGGCCACTACATCGGCACCCGAGTGTAGTGTTAAATAAGCAAGGGTTCCCACTTTATGGATGGATGCGGGTAAAGAAGTTAGTCCATGAAACTAGAATTAGGTTAGGAACTTGGAATATAGATACTACAAGTAAATTAATGGAATTAATAGATATTATGGTTCATGGAAAGATAAATATTTTATGTGTTCAAGAAACTAAATGGGTTGGGAGAAAGCCAAGGAAATTGATAGTTTAGGTTTTAAACTTTGGTATTGTGTAAGTCTAGAACTAGAAATGGTGGTGTGATTATAGATAAACATTTGAAGAATAATGTTATAAATATTAATAAATGTGGAGATAGAATTATAGCTTTAAAGATTATTGTTGATACTAAGATTATCAATGTTATAAGTGTTTATGATCCTCAAGTAGGTTTGGATGTAAGCTCAAAAGAAAATTTTTGGAATGAATTAGAGGATTAATACAAAAGATACCTCTTGAATAAAAAGTATTTATTGGAGGAGATTTAAATGGACATGTTGGTAGAGTGGTAGAAGATTTTAAAAGTATTCATGGCGGTTATGGATTTGGAGTGACTAAAGAAGGTCGGATTATATTAGATTTTGCTTTAGCTTATGATTTTAAAGTTGCTAACACTTTATTTAAGATAAGAGATGAACATATTATTACTTATAAAAATGGATCTAGTAAAACTCAGATTGATTATTCTCTAAGAAGAAAAATAGATCCTTTAGATTGTAAAAATTGTAAGGTCATTCCAAGTGAAAGTTAAGTACCCAACATCGATTGTTAGTTTTATATTTTAAGTTGAAAGATTGTAAGAGAAAAAATAAATCAAATTATTATCTTAGAATTAGATGGAGACACTTAAAGAATACAAATAAAAATATTTTTAAAAGCAAGCTACAAGAGCTTAGAATTTGGGATGTTCATAAGGAAGTTAATGTTATGCGGGAAAAAGAAGCAAGTGAATTAAGTAAGTTGATAAAAATGTAATGGAGAATCAAAAGGAAAAGCTTCTTTTAATAAAAATAGTTGGTGGTGGAGTTAGAGTGAGATAAGAAACATTGTTATAAAACTTGGTTTAGATGTAAAATCTCAAAGAATTGGTCAAGATATGAAGTGGCCTGTAGAGATTCTAAAAAAGCAATATATGATGCAAATAATTTAGCTTTTAGTGATATATACAATAGATTAGATACCAAAAAAGGTAAAAAATGTATGTATAAGTTAGCCAACCAAAGAGATAGGACAAGTAAAGACCTAGATCAAGTGGGGTGTATTAAGGATAAAAATAATAAAGTGCTTTTCTTATAAAAGGATATTGAAAATAGGTGGATGAGATATTTTGATAAACTTTTCAATAAATGATCTGAAAGTATGATTGATTTTAGAAACCTTAATACCCTAAACAAAAATAGAGAATATTATTTTTATCATCGTATTAGTAAATCTGCAGTTAGAGAAGCTTTAAAGAAAATGAAATGTGTAAACATAGTAGGATCTGATGATATTCTAATAAAAGTGTGGAAATATTTAGGAGATCAAGGAATTTCTTGGCTTACAAATCTTTTTAATGTTATTTTAAATACTAAAAAGATTGATGAGTGGAGGAAGAGTTTGTTGGTTCCTATATTTAAGAATAAAGGTGATGCATGCACAAGTGTGCAAATTATAGAGAATTAAGTTAATGTGTCATACATTAAAATTATGGGAGAGAGTAATTGAGCATAAGTTATGATGTGATACAAAAGTTTCTCACAATTAGTTTGGTTACATGCCAGGTAGATCAACTATGGATGTTATACATTTGTTAAAAGATTTGATGGAGAAGTATATAGAAAGTAAAGAGGATCTACATATGATATTTATTGATTTAGAGAAAGCTTATGATAAAGTTTCAAGAGATGTTCTTTGGAGAGTTCTAGAAGAGAAAAGAGTTAATATTGGTTATATTCAAGTAATTAAGAATATGCATACTAGAGCTATTACTTGTTTCCAAACACAAGGAGGATTGATTAAATATTTTCCTATTTCAGTTGGATTACATTAATTATCAGCTTTAAGCCCTTACCTTTTTGCTTTAGTTATGGGTGTTCTTATTAGGCATTTACAAGAAGATGTACCTTGGTGTATGCTTTTTGCTGAAGACATTCTTCTTGTTGATAAGACTAGAGAGGGAGTCCCAAAGAAACTTGAATTATGGAAGTCAACATTAGAGTCTAAAGGTTTTCATTTAAGTAGATCTAACACTGATTATATGGAGTGTAATTTTAGTTATAGAAGTTCTAGTGGTAGTGTTGTGACATTAGGTGAACAAGTCATTAATAAGAGTGAGTGATTCAAACATTTAGGCTCTATTGTTCAAAATGATGGTGAAATAGATGGAGATGTTATTAGTAGAATTCAAGTAGGATGGTTGAAGTGGAGGAATGCATCTAGCCTGTTGTGTGACTAAACTCTTTAGGATTCTCCTATAGCTCATTTGAGAGTAGTTTTTTTTTCTTTTTGAGTTTAGTCTCTAATATGGTCTTCTTGTACCTTTTTTTTAGCAATAAATACCTTTTAGTTAAAAAAAGAACTCAAAACCCTAAACTAAACTAAAAAATAAATAAACCTAAGAATAAAAAACCTAAATAAAATAAAAACTAAATGTAAAATAAAAATAAAATAAACCTAAAATAAAATATAATAAAAACTAAATAAAGACCTAAAGCTAAAAGATAAACCTAAAAATAAATAAAAAAATAAAACCTAAACCCTAAACTAAAAAAAAAAACTAAACTTAAAATAAAAATAAAATAAATTAAATAAACCTAAACCTAAACCTAAACTAAAATAAATAAAGCCTAAACCTAAACCTAAAATAAACTAAACATAAATGTAAACCTAAACTAAATAAAATAAAATAAACTAAAAATAAACCTAAACCTAAACAAAAAAATATAACCTAAAATTAACCTAAAATAAAAAACTAAAACCTAAAATAATAAAATAATAACCTAAACCTATAATTACAAATAAAAAATAAAACCTGAGCATAAAACTAAAATAAATATAAACACAACTAAGAAATTAACCTAAACCTAAAAAAATAACTAAAATAAAAACCCTAAACTACAAATAAATAAACCTAAAATAAATAAATTAAACTAAATAAAATAAAAGATAAACCTAAATAAAAACAAAAACATAATATAAACTAAAATAAATAAAAAATAAAGTAAATAAACTAAATAAACCTAAACCTACCAGTTTAATTAATTTTTTGTTAAAAAAAACCTAAACCCTAAATCCTAAGCCCTAAACCCTAAACCTTAAACCTACAACACTAAGCCTACAACCTATAACCCTAAACCCTAAAAAACCTTAAAACCTAAACCTTAAACCCTAAACACCAACCCTAAACACTAAACCCTAAAAACATAAACCCTAAAACCCTAAACCCCAGTTGAGCTATTTTTTATGAAAGGTGTTCTTAAAGAAGTCAGCGAAGAGGTTCCGAAATACAAAGTTGGTTCTCCTACCCATGTTGGTCTTGTTGCACCTACTGATGTTGTGGTTCCTCTAGGCAACACTAGTCTAGAACCTTCATAGACTTCTTTCTTCCAGGTTCTCAACATAACAACTAAGATCAACAAGGGTACTGTTGAAATTATCACACTGATTGAGCTAATTTAAAAAGGTGATAAGTCTGGATCCTCATAGCTCCTGTTGTCGGGATTAGGCCATTCTCTATGGCCTAAACCCAAAACCATAAACCTTAAACCCTAAAACCTAAAACCTAAACCTAAACTAAATAAAACTTAAAATGAAAATAAATAAAAAACATAAAGCTATATAAAATAAAAATATAAAATAAAATAAATACCTAAACTAAAACCTAAAAAGACAAAATTAAAAAAATAAAATAAAATAAAATATAAAAAAAAACCTAAACTAAAAAAAAAGTAAAATAAACATAAGAATAAAAAATTTTAATAAATTAAAAAACTAAACCTAAAAAATAAAATAAACTAAAAATTAAAACTTAACTAAACAAAATAAACTTAAAATAAACCTAAATAAAAACATAAACTTAAACCTAAAAAAAAATAACTTAAAAAACCTAAACCTAAACCTAAAATAAAAAATATAACTTAAACCTAAAAAATAAAATTGAAATAAACTCAACTAAAACCTAAACCTAAACATAAAAAATAAAAAAATAAAATAAAGTTTAACTAAAATAAATAAACTAAAATAAATTAACTAAACTAAATAAGAATAAAAAATAAACTTAAATAAAAAATAAATATAAATAAATAAAAAAACCTTAAACCATAAATCCTAAACCCTAAAACTAACCGTAAACCCTAAACCCAAAACCCTAAACCCTAAACCCTAAAACCTAAACCCTAAACCCTAATCCTAAACCCCAACCCCTAAAATCATAAACCCTAAAACCCTAAACCCTAAACCCTACACCATAAACCCTAAACCTTAAACCTAAAACCCTAAACACAAAATCCCAAACCCTAAACTTAAACCTAAAGTAACTAAACAAATTAGAAAAAAGCAAAACCCTAAAAACTAATAGAGCTAAACCTAAATCTAAACCTAAATCTAAACCCTAAGAATGGTGTAACCTTAAACTAAATAAATAGAAATGTTGAATCAAAATTTATTCTATTAAAACCCAAAAAACTAAACCCTAAACCAAACTCTAACCTTAAAACTAAACCTATAACCTTAAGTCTAAACCCTAAATCCTAAACCCTAAACCTAAACTCCAAATATACAACCCTAAACCTTAAACCTAAAACTATAAATACTAAACTTAAACCCTAAAACTCTAAACTAACTCTAATCCCTTAAACCTAAACAACCAAACCCAAACTAAACCCTAAACCAACCTAAACCCTGTTAACCCTAAACCCTCACAACCCTAAACACTAAACCTTAAACCCTAACCCTAAACACTAAACCCTAAAACCCTAAACCCTAAAACCATAATTCCTAAACACTAACCATAAACCCTAAGCCCTAAAAGCATAAACTTTAAAACCCTAAACAATAAAACCTAAACCCTAAACCCTAAACTTAAACTTAATGTAACTAAATAAATTAAAAAAATAAACCTAGACCCTTGAACCTAATAAACTTAAACCCTAAGAATAGGCAGAACCTTGATGGTCAAAATCACCACAACCAAGCTTGTCTAGATCTAGAAGTGGAGGTGAAGGTGGAAAGTATCATAATGGTGGTGGGGATCTAGAGGTGCCGTAGATGTGAGGTGGTGGTTGGCAAGCAGTGGTTATGGAGGAGGAGCGATAGAGATTACATCCGTGGTTGTGGCAAAGGGATATGATGGTGAATCCTGCTACTCGAGAGGCCGACGATGGTTCTAATTGGAACTGGAGAAACTAAATAACGGCTGATTCGATCTACTACTTACGGAACTGTGGTTTTGATTTGCTCTATGCATGCTCATATTTTACATAAGTCATCGCTTGTGTCTTAGAAAACCTGGGGTATTACTTGTTTGATGAATTCGAAAAGAAGAAATATTGAATCTGAATTAGTTCTCTGTTAAAAGAACCAAAAATCCTAAACCTTAAACAAAAACTTGAACCCTAAACCTAAAACCTAAACCCTAAACCCTAAACCCTAAACCTTAAACCCTTAAAACCCTAAACCCTAAAACCATAAATCCTAAACCCTAAACCCTAAATCCTAAACCTAAACCCTAAACCCCAAACCCTAAACCCTAAACCTTAAACCCTAAACCCTAAATCCTAAACAGATTAAAAACTTAAACCTCAACTAAATAAAACTTAAAGATAAAATAAATAATAAAACCTAAACCAAAATAAAATAAAATAAAACCCTAAAATAAAACATAAACCTAAACCCAAACTTAAAAAGATAATAAAATAAAAAATAAAAACTAAACTAAAACAAAATAAATAAAAAATTAAAATCTAAATGAAATAAAAGCTTAATCTAAAATAAAGTTAAAATAAACCTAAAATAAAATAAAATAAAAACTAAATAAAAACTAAAACGTAAAAAATAAACCTTAAAATAAATAAAAATTAAAACCTAAATCCTAAAAAAAACTAAAGCTAAAATAGAAATAAAATAAACCTAAACCTAAACTAAAATAAATAAACTAATATAAACCTAAAATAAACTAAACCTAAACCAAACCTAAACACAAACCTAAAACAAAAAAAACCTATACCCTAAATTTTAAAAAAAACCTAAACCTAAAATAAATAATATAAAGTAAACTTAAACCTAAAATAAAATAAACTAAATTAAAATAAATAAAACCTAGACCCTAAACCCTAAACCCTAAACCTTAAACCCTAAACTGTAAACCCTAAACCCTAAACCCTAAAATGTAAGCCGTAAAAAGCTCAAAACCTAAACATAAACTAAATAAAACCAAAAAATAAAATAAATAAAAAAACTTACACCAAAATAAATTAAAAAAATAAAATAAAATAAAAACTTAAACAAAAGCCTAAAACTTATACTTAAACCTAAATTAAACTTAAAACTAAAAATAAAATAAAATAAAAAATAAAAACCTAAAGTAAACTAAAAATAAAAGACACCTAAAAATAAAAAACCTACATAAAAGAAAAACTAAATGTAAAATAAAAATAAAATAAACCTAAAATCAAATAAAATAAAAACTAAATTAAAACCTAAACCTAAAAAATAAACTTGAAAAGAAAATATAAAAATAAATAAAAAATAAAACTTAAACCCTAAGAAAAAAAATCTTAAACTGAAAATGAACAAAATAAAATAAACATAAAGCTAAATTAAAATAAACAAAACAAAAATAAATAAAACTTAAACCATAAACCTACAACCCTAAACCTTATACCCTAAACCCTAAACCCTAAAACATAAAGCTTAAACCCTAAACCCTAAACCTAAAAACCTAATTCCTAAGCCCTAAACTCTAAACACCAACCCTAAAACTAACCCTAAACATTAAACCCTAAACCCTAAACCTACAACCCTAAACCCTAAAAGCATAAACCCTAAACACAAAACCCTAAATCAAAACCCTAAACCCTAAAACCTAAAAATCTAAACCTAAGCTAAGTATAACCTAGAAATAAAATAAATAAAAAACTTAAGCCTAAATAAAATAAATAAATAAATAAAAACCTAAACTAAAACCTAAAAATAAAAATAAAATAAAATAATGTAAATACTAAACTAAAATTAAATAAATAAAACCTAAACCTAAACTAAATAAAATAAAATAAACCTAAAAAATAAAAAAAAATAAATAAAAAAAATAAACATAAAATAAACATAAAATAAAATAATATTAAAATAAATAAAAAACCTAAATCTAAACAAGAAACCTAAAAATAAAACCTAATCCCTAAACTAAAAAAAAATAAACCTAAAATAAAAATAAATAAAACTAAACCTAAACTAAAATCAATTAAACTAAAATAAATAAAACTTAAACTTAAACCTAAAATAAACTAAACCTAAACATAAACCTAAACTAAATAAAATAAAATATACTAAAAATAACCCTAAACCTAAACTAAAATATAAAACCTAAAAAAAACCTAAACCTAAACCTAAAAATAAAAACTTAAACCAAAAAAGTAAAATAAAAATAAAACTAAAATAAAAAATAAACATAAACCTAAACTAAAATAAATAGACTAAACTAATAAAAATAAGAAATAAACCTAAATAAAAATATAAACTTAACTAAATAAACCTAAACTTACAAGTTTACTTAATTTTAAAAAAAAATCTTAAACTCTAAACCCTAAACCCTAAACACGAAATCGTAATCCCTAAACTTTAAAACTAACCCTAAATCGGAAACCCAAAACTAACCATAAACCCTAAGCCCTAAACCCTAAATTGTAAATCTTAAACCCTTAACCCGAAACTAAAACCTAAACCTAAACCAAAAAACTAAAACTAAATACCTAAACATAAATAAACTAAAAGCAAAACCTAAACATAATCCTAAATAAACCTAAATAAATAAACCAAAAAGTAAACCTAAATAAAATTAAATAAACTAAATAAAATAAACAAAACTAAAATAAAAAATAAAATAAACCTAAACCTAAACTAAACTAAAAAACCTAAATAAATTAAACCTAAAACCTAAATCAAAATCTAAACATAAACCTAATCCTAAAACCTAAACCTAAACCTAAAATAACCCTAAACCTAAACCTGATCAAAACTAAAAAAACAAAACCTAAAAACCCTAAACCTAAATAATACTTTAACCTAAACTAAACTAACCTAACCCTAAACCTAAACCATAAAAAAATACTAAAACTTAAACCTAAAATAAATAATTAAAAAATTAACCTAAACCTAAACCTAAATCTAAACTATAATAAATAAATAAAATAAACCTAAACCTAATAAAATAAAAACCAAAACTAAAATAAAATAAATAAACCTAAACCTAAACTAAACCTAAACTAAACCCTAAATAAATAAACCTAAACCTAAACCTAAATTAAAATAAATAAAATAAAAGTAAAAATAAAAACTAAAATAAACTAAAAAAATCAAACCTAATCTTAAACCTAAACTAAAATAAACTAAACTAAATAAAATAAAAAAAACCTAAACCTAAACCTAAATAAATGAAACTAAAAACTAAACTTAAACCTAAACCTAAAACAATACCTAAATAAGAAAATCTAAACCTAAACTAAATAAACTAAAAAAAAACCTCAGCTAAATAAAATCTAAACCTAAATCCTAAACCTAAACTGAATGGAAATAAATAAACCTGATCTAAACCTAAAAACCTAACCCTAAACCTAAAAAACTAAACCTAAACCTAAATAAAACCTAAACCAAACCTAAACCTCTAAACATATAAACCTAAATAAACCTAAAACTAAAACTTAAACCTAAACCTAAAATAAATAAATAAAATAAAACCTAAACTAAATAAAATAAAAATAAACCTAAAACCTAAAACCCTAAGCCTAAACTAAACTTAAACCTAAAACCTAAACCTAAACCTAAACTAAACTAATTAAACCTAAATAGATAAAACCTAAATAAAAAGAATCTAAACTAAATAAACCTAAACTTAAACTTAAACTTAAACCTAAAATCTAAACCTAAAAATAAACTAAATAAATAAAAATAAACCTAAACATAAAATAAAAAATAAACTAAAACCTAAACCTAACCCTGAACTTAAACCTAAATAAATAAAAAGTAAAAACCTAAACTTAAACCTAAATAAGAATAAAGCTAAATAAACTAAAAATAAAATCTAAACCTAAACCTAAAATAAAAATAAACTTAAACTAAAATAAAATAAATAAATAAACCTAAACTAAAATAGACTAAAACTATGCTTCCCTTAGTTTTTTCTCTCCTTTCTCATTTATTGCTAGTGGTTGGGAGGTCCTCCTTGGTTTTTTTTCCCTTGGTTGTTTGTTT
Source organism: Cymbidium sinense (assembly GCA_021442155.1). Taxonomy (NCBI): domain Eukaryota; kingdom Viridiplantae; phylum Streptophyta; class Magnoliopsida; order Asparagales; family Orchidaceae; genus Cymbidium; species Cymbidium sinense. The sequence continues at coordinate 89,202 of JAKCPB010000777.1, read as the reverse complement.
GTGGTGACTACCATTTCTATTTTAGTTTTTTTGAATGATCTCTAGAGGGTTGTGGATATGCTTGTTGTTTTTTTCCACATATTTTGGGGTCTATTTTGGGTTAGCATTTTGTTTGGTCGCCCCTTTCGATATATTGGATCCTCTCACGTTATGGTTGCTTGTTGAGTGGCAGCTATTGGTCTCTTCAGAATTTGATTAGCTTTGGTCTTTTCAATACTTTTTGATTATTACTCCTGGTTTGTGTTGGAGATTCTTGTTGATTGACTATTTTCTCTTTTGATTAGCATGAGGATAGCTGCTTTATGATTTTTTCCTTCTAAACCTGGTTATGGCTGATTTTATTGGTGGATGATACTTGGTGGCTTTTTGTCATTGCCTGCTGGGTTGATGGCATCATTTTCACTACCTGGATTGGTCTGATGTCTACTGATGGATGGTTGTGGCTCTCCCTTGCTTGGAGCTTTAATGTCTATTTAAATTATGGTTGTTGCTATTTTTTATTTTATTTTAATCTCTTTCTAGGCTATCATATTAACTGTTGCTATGCTGCTGAATTGGCTTGTCCCTTTCAATTCTTCCTTGCTGGTGGTGGCTCTATCAATCGACCTCTTTATCTTTTGGGTGGTCATTTATTTGTGATTGGTCTATAGTTTTATTAGTTGTTTGTCGTTATCTACCGCTGTTTTCTTTGTTAATATAGTTCCTAAGCCTTTGGTTTCTTTCGATGTTGGCAGTATCGAATGCTATGATGGCCCCGATGTTACCCATATCTTCACTTTGGTTGGTAGCATTGCATGAATGTAACCGTTTAGAAGTTTGGATGCTCATATGCATTCTTTGAGATGAACTTAATTAGAGCCCTTTCTTTCTCCTCTAATTGTATTCTTTATTTTGTTCTGTTAGCTATGACTATTGCCTTTGTAGTGTTTTGCATATTTCTTTTATAGGTTGGAACTTTTCGATGAATGATCTTACTCACCAACTCAAGAGTTGATGTGGATCTTGCTATCTTGCCTCCCAAAAGATCATGAGCCACTACCGACTAGTCTTTTGATTATTGTTTTACTTATATTGTAATAGTCTTAATATGTGTCTTTTATGCTTTTGCTTTTATCTGTTGTTTTTTCTCTCTTTTCCATTATACATAGATGGGGTTTAGCTCTTTAGGTTCCTTATAGAGAACAGAGATCTTTTTTACCCTATTAAGACATTGTATCCTTTTCTTTATTGTAATAAAATTTTAACCTTTTCTTAGAAAAACCCTAAACCCTAAACCTTAAACCCTAACCCTAACCCTAAACCTAACATTAAACCTAAAACCCTAAAAAAAAACCTAAATAAACCTAAACCTAAACCTAAAATAAAAAATAAAAAAACTAAACTTAAACTAAAATAAATAAAACTTAAACTTAAACCAAAAATAAACTAAACCTAAATCAAAACCTAAAGTAAATAAAATAAAATAAACTAAAAATAAACCTAAACCTAAACAGAAAAAATAAAACCTAAACCTAAAAAAAGTAAAATAAAAATCTAAACCTAAACCTAAAAATAAAAAATAAAACCTAAACCTAAAAAATAAAATAAAAATAAAACTAAACTAAGAAAATAAACATAAATGTAAACCTAAACCTAAAAAATAAACTAAAATAAAAAACCTGAACTAAAATAAATAAACTAACTAAATAAAAATAAAATAAACCTAAACAAAAAAAATAAAATAACCTAAATAAACTAAATAAAGCTAAACTTACCGATTTCTTTAATTAAAAAAAAAATCCTAAACCCTAAATAAACCTAAACTAAACCCTAAACCCTAAACCCTAAATTAAACTTAAACTAACTAAACCTTAAACCCTAAACTAAAAACCTAACTATAAACTTAAACCCTAAATCACTCTAATTTTAAACCCTAAAGCTCCTAATAATAACCCTAAACTCAAACCTAAACTAACTTAAACTATAAATCATAAACCTAAACCCTAAAACTAAACCTAAACTCAAAACCTAAACTAAAGTTTAAACTATAAACCTAAATACTACTCCAACCTAAACCTTTAAACCTAAAACTCTAATCCCTAAAGCCTAAACATTAAACCCAAATTTAAAACCTAAACTAGAAATATAACCTAAATGCTAAAGTATAAACACTAACCTAAAAAACTTTAAACCTAAACTTTATAAACCTAAACTAAAACCCTAAACCTAAACCCTAAAATAACTCAAACCTAAACTAACAACCTTAAACTCAAACCTAAAATAAAACCTAAAACCCAAAACCCTAAACCCTAAACCAAATTTCCTAAACCCTAAACCCTAAATCCCTAAGCCCTAAACCCAAAACCCTAAACCCTAAACTCTATAACATGCAACCCAAGAACCAAAACTCTAAACCCCAAACCCAAAAGACAAAACCTAAAAACCTAAAAACCTAAACCTAAACTAAATAAAACCTAATAATAAAATAAATAAAAAAGCCTAAACTTATATAAAATAAAAACATATTCCTAAGAAAATAAAAACCTAAACTAAAACCTAAACCTAAACCTAAACTTAAACTAAACCAAAAAAAATATAAACTAAAAAACCAAAACCTAAAAAACCTAAAATAAACTTAAATAAAACATAAAACCTAAACCTAAAAAAAACCTAAACCTAAACCTAAAATAAAAAAATATAACCTAAACCTAAAAAAAAATAAAATAAAACTCAACTAAATAATTACCCTAAACCTAAACCTAAACCTAAAAAATAAATAAAAATAAAAAACCTAAAATAAATAAACTAAGGTAAATAAAAATAAAAAATAAACCTAACTAAAAATAAAAAATAAACTTAAATAAATAAAAATAAACTAAATATACCTACACTTACCTATTTACTTAATTTTTATAAAATAACCTTAAACCCTAAACCCTAAGAACCTATAACCTATAACCCTAAACCCTAAACCCTAAACCCTAAACCCTAATCCTAAACCTCAACCCCTAAAAGCATAAACCTTAAAATACTAAACCCTAAACCCTACACCCTAATCCCTAAACCCTTAACCCTAAACCATAACCTTAAGCCCTAAACCCAAAACCCTAAATCCCAAACCCAAAACCTAAACCTAAAGTAACTAAATAAATTTAAAAATAAACCAAAACACTAAAACCTAATAAACCAAAACCTAAACCTAAATCGAAAGAATGTACAAAACCTTGACCCTAAATAAAAAATTGAAAAAAAGAAATGTCAAATCTGAATTTATTTTGTGTTAAAATTAAAACCTAAAACCAAAACTTGCTAAATTGAACTAGACTTAAAACCTAAACCTAAATTAAACCTAAAAAACCCTAACTATAAAAATCAAACAATATAAACTCTAAACTTAAACACTTAAACTAACCCTAAACCTAAACCTACAACCTAAACCTAAGTTTTAAACTCTAAACCTAAACACTAAATCCTAAACCTAAACCTAAACCTAAAGCTCAACCTAACCTAACTCCTAACCTAAACTCTAAACCTTAAATCAAACTTAAAACCTTAAACTTAAACCCTATAAACCTAAATAAAGCACCTAAACTCTAAACTCTAAAAACCTTAAATAAACCCTAAATCAATCTAAACTCAAACCTAAACCTTAAACCTAATCCTAATCCCTAACCTAATCTAAACTTAAACCTAAGAATAAACCTTAAAACCCTAAACCCTAGCCCCTAACCCTAAACCCTAAACTCTAAACTTAAACCAAATGTAAATAAATAAACATAAAAAATAAACCTAAACCCTAAAAGCTAATAAACCTAAACCTTAAAAAGAGGCATAACCTTGATGGCAGGAACATCACCAACCAAGATCGCCTAGATCTATGGAGGTGAAGGTGAGGCTATCGTGGTGGTGGGGATCTAGAGGCCGGTGGACATGGAGGTAGTAGTCAGGGTAGTGGTAGTTACGAAAGCGAGATGAGTGACAGAGGTTATAGCCATGGTGGTGGCGGACAAATATGATGGTGGATCTCACTACTCGAGAGGCCAAAACATTACTAATGGGAACTAGAGAAACTAAAGAATTGATCCGATCATCGCTATGAACTGTCTTTACAAGAGAGATTCTAGTTATTTAGGGTTTTGATTTGCTCTATGTGTGCTCATTTTTGATCTATGTCATCGCTTGTGTCTTAGAAAACTTGGTGTGTTACTTGGTCAATGAATTTGAAAAGAAGAAATGTTGAATATGAATTTGTTGTATGTTAAAAAAACCAAAAACCCTAAACCCTCAACTAAAACCTGAACCTAGACCTAATACCTAAACCTTAAACCCTAAACCTTAAACCCTTAAAACCCTAAACCCTAACCCTAAACCCTAAACCCTAAACACTAAACCCTAAACCCCAAACCCTAAATCCTAAAACCTAACCCCTCAACCCTTAACTAACCCTAAATCTAAAACCCCCTAAAAAGATAAAAACATAAACTTGGACTAAATAAAACCTAAAAATAAAATAAATAATAAAAATTAAACCAAATAAAATAAAAAATTAAAATAAAATAAAAACCTAAACTTAACCTAAAAGGAAAATATAATAAAAAATAAAAACTAAACTAAAATAAATAAATAAAATCCTAAACTAAATAAAAAAACAACTAAATAAAATAAAAACTAAACCTAAAATAAAAATATAATAAACTTAAAATAAAATAAAATAGAAACTAAATGAAAACCTAAACCTAAAAAGTAAACATAAAAATAAATAAAAAGTAAAACCTAAACACTAACACATAAAAACCTAAACCAAAAATAAAAATAAAATAAACCTAAACTTAAACTAAAAGAAACTAAAGTAAAATAAATAAAACCAAAACCTAAACCAAAACCAAAACCTAAACCCAAACCTTAAAAAAAACTTAAACAATAAATTAACAAATAACCTAAACCTAAAATAAATAATATAAAGTATACATAAAACTAAACTAAAATAAATAAAACTTAAACCCTAAACCTTAAACATTAAGACCCTAAACCCTAAACCTTAAACCCTAAACCCTAAACAATAAACCTTAAACCGTAAATCCTAAAAACCTAAAATCCTAAACCTTAACTAAATAAAACCTAAAAATAAAATAAATAAATAAGCCTACACCTAAATAAAATAAAAAAGAGAAAATAAATTCTAAAATCCTAAAACTTAAAGCTAAACTAAATAAACCTAAAAGTAAAATAAATAAAAGAACATACACCTAAATAAAATAAAAAAATAAAAAATATAAACCTAAACAAAAACCTAAACCTAATCCTAAACCTAACATAATCCTAAAACTAAAAATATAATAAATGAAAAATTAGAAACTAAACTAAAATAAAATAAATAAAAACCTAAACTAAACTAAAAAATAAAATACACCTAAAAATAAAAAACCTAGATTAAATAAAAACTAAACATAAAATAAACCTAAAATAAAATAAAGTAAAAATAAATAAAAACCTAAACCTAAAAAATAAGCCTAAAATATAAATTTAAAAAAACCTTAAAAAAACCAAAACATTAAACTAATAAAAAAACCAAAACCTAAAATGAACAAAATAAAATAAACATAAACCTAAACTAAAAAAAAAAAACAAAACTAAAATAAATAGAGCCTAAACTCAAAACCCTAAATCCTAAACCTTAAACCCTAAACCCTAAATTGTAAACCCTAAACCTAAACTCTAAACACCAAAGCCTAAAACTAACCCTAAACCCTAAACATATAACCTTAAACCTTAAACCCTAAACCCTAAAACCCTAAACCCTAAACCTAAACCCTAAAACCTAAAAAAAATTTAAACTTAAAAAAAAACATAAACCTAAAAAACTAAGTTTTAAACATACAACTTAAACCTAAACTAAAACTTAAATTAAACTCTAAACTAAACCTAAACCTAAACTTAAACCCTAAAATAAAACCTAAACCTAAACCTAAACTTAAACCTAAACCTAAATCTAAACCTTAAACCTAAACTAAACCTAAACCTAAACCTAAAACCTAAAATAAAACAAACCTAAACTCTAAACACTAAACTAACTAAACCAAACATACAACCTAAACTTAAACTTAAACCTAAACTTACACTAAACTAAACCCTAAACAAAACCATAAACTAACTCCTAAGTCCTAAACATAACTTTAAATTAAACCCTAAACTCTAAAATCCTAAACCCTAAACCTTAAACCCTAAACCTAAACTTAAACATAAACTAAACCCTAAACCCTAAAACATACAACTAAACCTAAACCCTAAACCCTAAACCCTAAACCTAAAAAAAACCAAAAAAAAGCCTAAACCTAAACTAAATAAAACCTAAAACAAAAAATAAATAAAAAACCTAAGCCTAAATAAAAGTAAAAAAATAAAATAAAACCTAAACTAAAACTAAACCAAACCTATACCTAAAATAAAATAAAATAAAAAATAAATACTAAACTAAAATAAAATAAATAAAAACCTAGACTAAACTAAAAAATAAAATAAACTTAAAACCTAAACATAAAATAAAAATAAAATAAACCTAAAATAACATAAAATAAAACTAAATGAAAATTTAAATCTAAACAATAAACCTAAAAATAAAACTTAAAAATAAATAAAAAATAAAACCTAATCTCTAAAATAAAAAAAACTTAAACCTAAAATAAAAATGAAAAAAAACATAAACCTAAACTAAAATAAACTAAACTAAAATAAATAAAACCTAAACCTAAACTTAAAATAAATTAAACCTATGCATAAACCTAAACTTAATAAAATAAAATATACTAAAAATAAAATAAAACCTAAACTAAAATATAAAACTTAAAAATAAATTTAAAAAAGAAACCTAAAACCTATACCTAAAAAAAACCTAAACCTAAAAAATAAAATAAAAATTAAACAAAACTAAGAAAAACATAAACCTAAACCTAAACCTAAAAATTTGATAAGAATTTGCATTAGATTTAATTCAGTATTCATACCCCTCATGCTCTAGTCTCTTAAGGAGTGGGTTTAAGGACTAGTCTTTTTCTAAACAATAACAACCTAGCCATCTCGCAAAAGCATATGACTTGCTTATATGGATTTAAAGCATAGGAGGAGTTAGTTGGCTGCAGGTGATAATAAGTCCAGTAGTCTGGTGGTTTACTATCTCTTGTGGAGGTAAACCATATAACAACTTTCCCCTTAGATTTAGGTTATGCTTTGGCCCTCTCCAAAGTTCCGTAGATTTAGGATCTAAGGTTGTTATTTTCCTTTACGAGCTACAAGCATAAATCCTCACCTCGGCATTTCCACAATCTTGTATTGTGGAATTATAAGTCCAACATTTCTAATAAAATTTCAAATCAACTAAATAAATCTCCAAATTTTTAAATATATAAAGCCCAGCCATAGGATAGATTGGACAGCTCACTAGGTTTCTTAGTATCATGACTACTCCCTACTCATCTCCTTTCATTTAGATATTAACTCTTCCCTTTTGGTCCATCCCACTTGATCTTCTAAAATACAACCAATTTATTGATAGTCCTATCTTTGAATTCTTTGGAGACAATATTACCTACATTAATGAGTATTCTTAAGGGATTAATTTTTCATAAGATGTAAATAACTATGAGCCTCCATAGAACTTTCGACATTTAAATAAAGTCTTTACTTTTCCATGTAAAGTATGGGAAAATCTATTTAAACCCATAAAGAGTCCTTATTAGGTGATTAGGTCCATCATATTGATTTCTATCTTCGAGATAGTGCACTATTCTTTGATGTCACCATCACCTCAATAAGTATATCCTTAGATCTTTGTGTTGTCCCCTCACATATACACATACAAATGAAACTAAAAATAAACACCACAAAACCCTAAACCCTAAACCCTAAACATTAAAATCCTAAACCGTAAACTCTAAACCCTAAAACATACAACCCTAAACCCCAAATATTAAACACTAAACCCTAAACCTTAAAAACCCAAAACCTTAAATTCTAAATAGTAAGCCTTAAACCCTAAACCTAAAATAAAAATTGGTGTGACTATTATCACTATTAAATCAAACATTACTTTCAAAAGCTCTTAAATCAATTATAATAAATGGAGTGATGCTAATTACAAATATCTATAGGTTTGCATGTGTTGATAATATAAGATATACAATATGATGCTCTCTTTCCTTATCTTACATGTATTCACATAGGAATTATAAATGTATAGTTCATTTGAATGCACACAAAATTTGTCTAAACCTATTCCTATGCATTTCCATGCAAAAATTTAGGAAGAATTTCATACCACATATGTAAATCATATAATAAAATCAAATATGACTTTTGCATGAGTTCTTCTTCTTGTGGATCTTTTCATATATTCACCTATATCTGAGAAAAGTGGTACATTATTTGGACACCCGGGCTAAGGCTTTAAGTAGCCCTAAGTAGGTCTTATACCTTACATTCTTGGCATAATGGTGTAAACTCTTAAAACTCTTATACATGTGTGTGTGTGATGAATAAGAATCATAAGTCATATAAATCAAATACAATTTTTGCATGAGTTTTTCCTATATGTATCTAAGAAAAGTGGTATATTAGTATGGACACCCCAAAGCTGCAAGGCTTTAAGTAGCCCTAAGTAGGTCTTGTACCTTACGCCCCTGGTGCAGAATAATGATTATGTACTCACTTAAAACTTTTATGCATCTGAATGTGTATCTAGATAATGGATGAAAAATCCCTCTTTCTATAAAAAATACATGCATTCATGATTCAATCAAATGAAATATTTAAATTTCAAACACACTTCTTTGGATTCATCATTCAAGTATGCTAAAATATAAATTGCATGTATAGGAATGCATAGGATTTAATCATATGCATGATATAAATGATGGAAGGAAATGAATTTTATAGTAATTCATTCTAATTAATCTTAAGATGCCTTTGTTATTGAATAAGGTTATTTAAAGGGAACCTAAACTTTGGATTAATTAAAACATATAATATGTTATTCACCAAAGGAAATTGATTAATTAAGTTGCTTTAGAAGTGACTTAAGGTAGGGATGAAAGAGAGGTTACCTCTCTTTTTTCTTTTTATAATACTTAGTTGTTAAGTGTAGGCCATAAGAAATAAAAGAAAACACTAAGTAAAATCTTTAAATCAATCAAATCACTTAAAGAAAAATCAACCACTTTATAAATTAAATCCCTCAAACTTAGCAAATTACAACTCTAAAGCCTAGTTAGGACATACCACACAAGCTTTAATTCACATTATAAGTCACCATTTATAGATTTATGTTAGAGGTGTATGGTTTGATGTATGCTTGTTTTGTGATGTATTATTGTTGACTGGATGTTAGGGTGCATGTGCGTAGTCTGGATGTTAGGCCAATATTAGCCTAATCATGCTTTCTGCATGGGGTTGTACTTAAGGGGACTCTAAATAAAAATATAAATGCTTTTTGCTATGCATGTTGCTTATAAGCATAAAAGTTAAGAGTGGCTTGGTTACCCATGTGTGCTAAGTCCAAATTATTCATATAATTGCTTGGGTTGTATGGTGTGTTTAGCTAACATTTATTTTGTGTAGCTAGATTTACTTTCCTTCTTTTAATGTAATGTACATTAGGATTAGGATGAGTATTATGAGGGATTAGGATGAGCATTGGTTATAAGTCCAAGTCTTATGTACAATGTGATTCCTTTGGAGCAAGAATATACAAATCAATCCAAAAAGAAGGAAGACATAGAAAAAATTAAATAATGAAATGGAAGATGAAGAAATGAAGAAGGAAGAATGAAGAATGAAGACCCCCATAACATTCATCATTTGTAATTGTAATTATTCTCTTGTAATCCGGGTTGCATAAGGGTAGAACTCAACTAACATTTCTTTTTTTTTGGGATGTGTGGGACTACATCAACCTTTTATTCTTTTGCGATAGCTTTATAAAATTATTTGATGTTTTGTTTAGCTTGTATTAGAAAAAATGCATTTTCATAGTTTGTTTATGATTGGTGATTGTTATATGGCTTGGATGCAATTAGGCTCTTAAAAATAAATTTTCTATTCCATTAGCAACTCATAAATAAACTTTTAAAACAACTCAAAATCACATATAAAAACTTAGGCATTAGATCAAGATAATACAATATTTAGTAACCCCTTAGCTGTATGTTATATGTTTAATATCATGCATAATCATCTTGTTTAACACTTGTTAAGAAAGGGCTTCCATCTTTCCTAGAAAGAATGGGGTTAACCTTTGAGAGCCTATGATGAAAGAACACATATTTCCCTTTTGATTTGGCCCATAATCAACTTCTCATGCATTTAGGCATACAAAATCTTATAGCCTGTGTCAAAACAAAGAGTCAAAAATTAAATAAAATTTGATAAGAATTTGCATTAGATTTAAGTCAGTATTCATACCCCTCATGCTCTAGTTTCTTAGGGAGTGGGTTTAAGGACTTAGTTTTTTTTCTAAATAATAACAACCTAGCCATCTCGCAAAAGCATATGACTTGCTTATATGGATTTAAAGCATAGGAGGAGTTAGTTGGCTGCCACTCCAGGTGATAATAAGTCCAACAGTCTTGTAGTTTACTATCTCTTGTGGAGGTAAACCATATAATCACTTTCCCCTTAGATTTAGGTCATGCTTTGGCCCTCGCCAAAGTTCCATAGATTTAGGATCTGAGGTTGTTGTTTTTTTCCTTGCTACAAGCATAAATCCTCACCTCACATTTTGACAATCTTGTATTGGAATTATAAGTCTACATTTCTAATAAAATTTCAAATCAACTAAATAAATCTCCAAATTTTTAAATATATAAAGCCCAACCATAGGATAGATTGGACAGCTCAGTAGGTTTCATAGTATCATGACTACTCCCTACTCATCTCCTTTCATTTAGATAATAACTCTTCCCTTTTGGTCCATCCCACTTGATCTTCTAAAATATAACCAATTTATTGATAGTCCTATCTTTGAATTCTTTGGAGACAATAATTGCCTACATTAATCGAGAGTATTCTTAAGGGATTAATTTTTCATAAGATGTAAATAACTATGGGGGCTTGCCTCCATAGGGAACTTAACGAACCTGATTTAAATAAAGTCTGCTTTACTTTTCCATGTAAAGTATGGGAAAAATCTGGTATATTTGAAGACCCATCATGCCTTAGGAGTCCTTATTAGGTGATTAGGTCCATCATAGGGCAGTGATTTCTATCTTTCGAGATAGTGCACTATTCTTTGATGTCACACCCGATCACCTCAATAAGTATATCCTCAGATCTGTGTGTTGTCCCCACATATACACATACAAATGAAACTAAAATAAACACCAAAACCACAACCCTAAACCCTAAACCCTAAACCTAAACATCTAAACCCTAAAACATACAACCCCTAAACCCTAAATCTTAAACTAAACTAAACTAAACCCTAAACCCCAAATTCTTTTAAAACCTACTAAACCACTATCCCAACCCTAAACTTCTACCTACCTCTAAATAAACCCTCCTAAACCACACCTAAATCCTAAACTTAAACTCCTAAACCCTAAATCTAAACCCTAAACCTCCACTAAACTAAACCTAAACCCTACCACCACAATCCCACCAAACCCTAAACCCACTCCCTAAACCTCCTAACACTACCCAACCAACCACACCTAAAACTTTAAACCTAAACTAAATATAAAAATAATAAATAAATAAACTAAACCTAAATAAAATAATAAAATAAAATAAAATAAAACTAAACTAAACTTAAACCAAAATAAAATAAAATATAAGATAAAGTAAATAAAACCTAAACTAAAAATAAAATAAATCCCAAAATAAAAGATTAAATAAAATAAAATTAAACCTAAAATAAACATTAATTAAACCTAATAAAATAAAATAAAATTGAATAAAACCTAAAAAATAAATAAAAATAAAACCTAAAACCATAAACTAAAAAACTTAAACCTAAATGAAAAATAAAATAAACAAAATAAAATAAACCTAACTAAAATAAACTACACTATACTAAATAAAAGCTAAACCTTAATCAATAAAATAAACTAAAAAAACATGAATAAGTAAACAATATAAACTAAAATAAACCTAACCTAAACTAAAAAAAAAACCAAAAAAATAAACCTAAAATAAAACCTAAAACCTAAACCTAAAAAATAAATTAAAAACCTTAACAAAACCTAAAATAAAATTAAAACCTAAACATAAAAAATAAAATAAAAATAAAACTAATAACACCTAAACATAATCTAAAAAAAATAATACCTAAAATAAACATAAAATTAAAAAAACTTAAACCTAAAAAAATATAATAAAAACCTTAACCTAAACCAAAAAATAAAAAATAAAACCTAAACCAAAAAAATAAAGTAAAAATAAAACTAAATAAAAAAAATTAACCTAAACCTAAACCTAAACCTTAAAAATAAAGTAAAATAAAAAACCTTAAAATAAATAAACCTAAAATAAATAAACTAAACTAAATAAAAATAAAAATTAACTTAAATAAATAAAAAAATAAACTACAATAAATAAAAAATAAACTAAATAAACCTAAACCTACTAATTTACCTAATTTAAAAATAAATAAATAAATAAAACCTAAAACCTAAACATTAAACCCTAAAACCCCACATAAATCCTACACATACACTAAACTAAACCCTAAACCTAAACCTTAAACTCAAATCACCCCAAACAACTAAACCCTAAAACCCTAAACCCAAACCAAACCCCAAACCTAAACCTAAGCCAAAAACTAAACCATAAACTCTAAACCTAAATACTACTTTAAACCCTAAACCTAAACCCAAAACCCCAAACCTAAACTAAACCCTAAACATTAAACCTAAACCCTAAACTCTAAACCTAAACCCAAACCCTAAACCATTAGGCCTAAAAACTAAACCTTAATACCTAAACCCTAAACCTTAACCATAAACCTAAACCTCATACTAGAGGTGTTGGTGGATATGATGGTGGATATGGAGGTGGTGGTTATGGAGCAGATCTGAGGTGGGGACCTGAGTGTTGATGGATCAAGAGGTCTTGGTGGATATGGAGGTGGTGGTTATGGGGGCGAGAGGAGCGATAGAGGTTACAACCATGGTGGTGGCAGAGGGATAGATCAAGGATATGGTGGCAAATCCCACTACTCCAGATGCGAGGGTGGTTTTGATGGGAATTAGATAAACCTAAAAGCATCGATCCAACATCGCTTATGGACGTGTCTTTAAGAGGAGTTCTAGTTATCTAGGTTTTGATTTGCTTTCATGATGCTCATTTATCTATGTCACTTGTATCTTAGAAAACTTGGTCTCTACATGGTTGATAAAATCCAAAAGAAGAAATGTTGAATATGAATTTGTTCTCATTAAAAAAAACTCTAAACCTAAACCCTAAACAAAACCAACCCTAAACCTTTAACCCTAAAACCCTAAATACCCTAAAACCATAAACCTAAACTAATCCCTAAACACTAAATCCTAAATTAATTAACCTAAACCCTAAACTAACTTAAACCCTAAACCCTAAACTAACCTAAATCCTAAACCCTAAATCCTAAACTAAACCCTAAACCTTAAACTAAAAAAACCCTAAACCCTAATATAAAACCCAAACATAAAATAAGAATAAAAAAACCTAAAATATAATAAAATAAAAACTAAATAAAAACCAAAACCTAAAAAAATAAATCTAAATATAAAACCTAAAAATAAATAATAAAAAAACCTAAACCTAAAATAAAAATAATAAAATAAACCTAATTCTAAACTAAAATAAACTAAACTAAAATAAATAAAACCTAAACCTAAATCTAAAATAAACTAAACCTAAACCCCAAATAAAATAAAATAAAATAAACTAAAAATAAACCTAAACCTAAACTAAAAGGTAAAACCTAAAAATAAACCAAAATAAAAACCTAAAACAAAAAATAAAAAATAAAACCTAAACTTAAAAAAAATAAAAATAAAAATAAACTACAAAATAAACCTAAACCTAAACCTAAATCAAAAAAATAAACTAAAACAAAAAACCTAAACTAAATAAATAAACTTAAAATAAATAAAGTAAACTAAATAAGAATAAAAATAAACCTACAACAACAACAACAACAACAACAACAAGCCTTTATCCCACTAAGTGGGTCGGCTACATGAATCCTATGTCTCCATTGTTCCTATTATGTGTCAAATTCTCATAAAAATAAAAATAGACCTAAATAAATAAAAAAATAATATAAACTAAAATAAATAAAAAAATAAACTAAATAAACCTAAACTGACTGGTTTACTTAATTTTTTAAAAAAATAAATGAAATAAAACCCTAATCCTAAACTCTAAACACTAAAATTAACCTTAAACCCTATAAACCTAAACCTACCACTAACCCTAAACCCTAAACCTAAAACCCTAAACCCAAAATCAAACTTAAACTTAAAACCCAAACCCTAAATCCACCTAAACCATAAAATACACCCAAAACTAAACCCTAAACCCTAAAATAAAACCTAATGCTAAACAAAACCTAAACCTAAACATCTAAATAAAACCTAAAATAAAATAAATTAAAACACTAAACCTAAATTAAATAAAAAAAAAAATAAAATGAAATAATAACATAAACTAAAACTTAAACCTAAAAAAAATTAAAAAAAAACCTAAATTAAAATTAAATAAATAAAAACATAAACTAATCTAAAAAATAAAATAAACCTAAAATAAAAAACAAAAATAACAAAATAAAAATTAAATGTAAAATAAAAAATAAAATAAAATAAAAACTAAATAAAAACCTAAACCTAAAAAATATACGTAAAAAAACCTATAAATAAGTAAAAAAAATAAAAGCTAAACTAAAACCAAACCTAAACCTAAAGTAAATAATATAAAATAAACCTAAACCTAAACTAAAATAAACTAAATTAAAATAAATGAAACCTAAACCTAAACTTAAAATATACTAAACTTAAACCCTAAAATAAATAAACTAAAAATAAACTAAAAATAAACCAAAACTTAAACTAAAAAAATAAACCTAAAATATAAATAAAAACATAAAACCTAAACCTAAAAAATAAAATTAAAATTAAACTAAAAAAAATAAATAAAATAAACCTAAAAAATAATAAGAATAATATTAAACTAAAATAATATAAACCCAACCTATATCTGACATAAACTAATAAAATAAATAAACTAAAAAAAAAAATAAACTTGAATAAAAAAATAAATAAGCTAAAATAAATATAAAACTGATAAACTAAATAAACCTAAACCTAATTTGCATAATTTTAAAACCCTAAAACCTAATCCTAAACCCTAAACCCAAAACCCAAACCCTACAAATCCTAAACCCAAATCACTTACAAACTAAACCCTAAACCCTAAATAAAAAAAATTCTAAATGCCATAAACTAATCCTAAACAAACCTAAAAACCCTCTAAATCCTAAACCCTAAATCCTAAACCCTAAACCTATAAACCACCAAAATCTTAAATTAAACCCTAAATAAAAAAATCAAAACTAAACCCTAAACCTAAACTAAAATCTAACCACACTAAACCTAACTAAACTAAAACTAAATAAACTAAACCTAAACCAAAATAAATAAATAAATAAATTAAACAAATACAATATAAAATAAAAATAAAATAAAACTAAAAAATAAAATAAACTATATTAAATAAAAATAAACAAAATAAACCTAAACCTAAACTAAACTAAAGCTAAAATAAACTAAACTAAAACAAACTAATCCTAAATAATCTAAACAAAATAAACTAAAATATACTAAATGATAAATTAAAATAAAATTAAAATAAAATAAAATAAATAAACCTAAACCTAAATTAAAATAAAATAAACTAAACTAAATAAACTAAACCTAAAATAAACTAAATAAACTAAATAAATAAAAATTAAACTAAATAAAAAAAACATAATCTAAATAAATAAAACCTAACTAAATAAATAAACCTAAACTAAAAATAAACTAAACTAAACCAAACTAAAATAAATAAAATAAACCTAAACTAAACCTAAAACCTAAACTACATAAACTTAAAAAAAATAAATAAAATAAAAAAATAAAATAGACTAAACCTAAAATAAATAAACCTAAACCTAAACTAAAATAAAATAAATAAACCTAAACTTAAGCCTAAACTAAATTAACTAAATAAAACCTAAGCTTAAACTATATAAAAAATAAACTAAATAATAAATAAAATAAATCTAAACCTAAATAAACTAAACCAAACCAAACTAAATAAATAAATAAAACTAAACTAAAAAACTAAAATAAACTTAAAACCTAAATTAAAATAAATAAAATTAATAAAATGAATAAACCTAAACCTAAACCTAAACCTAAGAATAAATTTAACTAAACTAAATTAAAATAAATAAAACCTAAACCTAAACTCAATAAATAAAGTAAATAAAATAAACTAAAAAAATTAAAATAAATAAATAAACCTAAACCCAAATAAATAAACCTAAATAAAAATAAAATAGAACTTAAACTGAAACCTAAACTTAAATCTAAACATAAACTAAACTGAAACCTAAACCAAATCCTAATAAATAAACCTAAACTAAAAACTAAACTAAATTAACTAAACTAATAAAACTAAATAAACTAAACCAAAAACTAAACCTAAAACCAAATAAAATAAACTAAATATAAAATAAACTAAACTAAAAAAAACTAAATAAATAAACTAAATAAAAACTAAACCTAAACTAAAAAAAAAAAATAAACTAAAACAAAATTAAACCAAATAAATAAATAAAAAATAAACCTAAACTAAACTAAAGTAAATAAACCTAAACTAAAATAAAATAAACTAAATAAACCAAAACTTGTACCTAAACCTAAACCTAAACCTAAACTAAATAAATAATAAAATAAAATAAAATAAACTAAATAAACCCAAACCTAAACTAAATAAAATAAACTAAAATAAACTTAAACTAAATAAACTAAACTAAATTAAACCTAAACTAAACTAAATAAACCTAAAACAAAAATCTAAGCCTATACTTAAACTATACTAAACTAAAATGTAATAAATAAAATAAACCTAAACATAAACTAAATAAAATAAACCTAAACTAAACTAAACTAAACTAAAATAAATAAAACCTAAAATAAACCTAAAAATAAACCTAAAACCTAAACCTAAACCTAAACCTAAATGTAAACCAAAATAAACTAAAATCGAAACCTAAACCTGAATAAATGACCTAAACTAAACTAAAATTAACCTAAACCTAAACCTTAAATAAATAAACTTAAACCTAAACCTAAATGAAATAAACCTAAACCTAAAATAAACCTAAACCTAAATAAATAAAAATAAATGTATAAACCTAAACCTAAATAAACTAAATAAACTTAAACTAAATAAATTAAAACTAAATAAACTAAACTAAATAAAAAAACATAAACCTAAATAAACCTAAAATAAAATAAATCTAAACTAAACCTAAAATAAATATAAACAAAAAGAAAATCTAAACCTAAACTAAAAATACCTAAACCTAAAACTAAAAAAAATCTAAACCTAAAATACTTAAAACATAAAACTAAACTAAAATAAACCTAAACTAAATCTAAACCTAAACTAAAATAAAATAAACTAAAAAACTAAATAAATAAACATAAACTAAATCAAACCTAAACTAAATAAATAACCTAAACTAAACTAAACTCAACCAAAAAAAATAAACCTAAACTTTAACCTAAATCTAAACCTAAATCTAAACAAAATAAACTAAAATAAATCTAAACCTAAACCTAAATAAAATAAAACTAATAATAAATAAACCTAAACCTAAAATAAACCTAAACCTAAATAAAACAAAATAAACAAACTAATAAAATAAACCTAAACCTCAAACTAAACTAAACTAAACTAAAAATAAAATAAATAAACTAAACTTAAAATAAACCTAAACCTAAATAAACTAAAAATAAATAAATAAAAAAAGTAAACTAAACTAATAAATAAACCTAAAAGATAAACTAAAATAAACTATATAAAAATAAACCTAAACCTAAAAAACCTAAAATAAAACCAATTCTAAACCTAAACCTAAAACCTAAACTAAAATAAACCTAAACTAAACTAAACCTAAACTAAAAATAAAATAAACCTAACACTAAACCTAAACCTTAAAATAAATAAAACCTAAACCTAAAATCTAAACCTAAACTAAAGCTAAACTAAACCTAAACTAAACTAAACCTAAACCTTAAAATTAAACTAATAAACTAAATAAATGTAAATTATTAAAATATAAATAAATAAAATAAAATAAACCTAAACCTAAAATAAATAAACTAAAATAAATAAAACTAAATTAAAAAATAAATAAACTAAACTAAATAAACCTAAATAACACCCCAAATAAACCTAAACATAAAAAACTAAACTAAATATAAACCAAAACCTAAACTAAACCTAAACTTAAACCAAAACTAAATCCAAATAAACTAAATAAATAAACTAAATAAACCTAAACCTAAACCTAAACTAAATAAAATAAACATAAACCTAAACAAAATAAAATAAATAAACCTAAACCTAAAATTAAAATAAACTAAAAATAAACTAAATCAAAACCTAAACCTAAACCAAAATAAATAAACTAAACTAAATAAAAATAAAAGAAATAAACCTAAACTAAACTAAATAAACCTAAACCTAAACATAAACCTAAATAAACTAAATAAAATAAACAAAATAAATAAACCAAAACTAAACTAATTTAACCTAAATGTAAACCTAAAATTAAATAAATAAACTTAAAAACCTAAACCAAAGCCTAAACCTAAAAAAAATAAATAAACTTAAACCTAATCCTAAAAGAAAAACTAAATAAACTAAACTAATATAAACCTAAATAAATTAACCTAAACTAAAATAAATAATCCTAAAAAATAAAAAAAATAAAAAATAAATAAACCTAAACCTAAACCTAAATAAACTAAATAAATAAAAACTAAACCTAAACTAAACTAAATAAACTAAAACCTAAATAAAGTAAACCTAAAAATAAACCTAAAACCTAAACCTAATCCAAACCTAAACTAAACTAAAAAAACCTAGACTAAATAAACTAAACTAAACTAAATAAATAAACTAAACCTAAACCCACCTAAACCTAAACCTAAAATAAAAAACCTAAAACATAAAATAATAAAATAAAACCTAAACTTAAACCTAAAACTAAAAACAAAACCTAAACCTAAAATAAAATAAAAATAAAACTCAACTAAAATAAAACTAAACTTAAAAAAAAATAAACCTAAAATAAACCTAAACTAAAAAAACCAAAATGTAAAAAAGAAAATTAATAAAACCTAAACCTAAACCTAAAATTAAAAAAAAAACCTAAACTTAAAAATAAAATAAAAATAAAACTAAAAATTTAATCTAAACATAAACTAAACCTAAAATTAAAAACCAAAATAAAAACCTAAACTAAAATAAATAAACCTAAAATAAATATACTAAACTAAATAAAAATAAAATATAAGCCTAAATAAAAATAAAAAAATAAAATAAATTAAAATATATAAAAGATAAACTAAATAAACCTAAACCTACCAGTTTACTTAATTAGAAAATAACCTTAAATCCAAAATCCTAAACCCAAAACCCTAAACAAAAAAACTAACCCTATACCCTAAACCCTAAAAAACCCTAAATACTAAACCTAAAATTTTAAACCCTAAACTCTAAACCCTAAACCCTAAACCCTAAACACTAAGCTATAAACCTTAAACCATAACCCTAAACTTAAAACCTAAACCCTAATAGTATAAATCCTAAAACACTAAACCCTAAACCCTAAACCCGAATCCCTAAACCTTAAACCCTAAATGTTAAAACCTAAACCCAAAACCCTAACCCTAAACCCTAAACTGTAAACCCTAAACCCTAAACCCTAAACCCCAAACCCTAAACCTAAACTAAAAGTATATAAATAAATTAAAAAAATAACCCTAAAACCTAATAAACTAAAACCTAAACCTAAACCCTAAAAATGGGCAGAACCTGACAGAACATCACCCGCTCAATAAATTTGCTGATGGAGGCAAAGGCGGTGGAGATGAAGGTAGAAGCTATCATAGTGGTGGTGGGAATCTGAGGTGTTGGTGGATACGGAGGTGGTGGTCAGAGAAGTGGTGGTTATGGAGGTTGGAGGAGTAATAGAGGTTTTAGTCGTGGTGGTGGTGGAGGGAGATATTGTAGATATGATGGCGGATCATGCTACTAGAGAGGTTGGGGTGGTTCTGATGGGAACTAGAGAAATTGAAGAATAGCCAATCTGATCTCCTACTTATGGAACTGTGTCTTTATAGTAGAGATGATTGTAGTTTTCTAAGGCTATTGATTTGCCATATGCATGCTTATTTTTTATCTATGTCATCGGTTATGTCTTTGCGAAGTTGGTGTGTTAGTTGATTGATGAAATCAAAACTAAGAAGTGTTGTGTCTGAATTTATTCTCTATTAAAAAAAACCAAAAAACCAAAAGCCCAAATTAAAAAATGAACCTAAAACCCAAAACCTAAACCCTAGATCCTAAACCCTAAAAATAATAAAATAAATAAAAATAAATAGAAAATCCCTAAACTTAAATGCTAAACCCTAAAACTAGCCCTAAACCTACTACCCTAAAATTAGAACCCTAAACCCTAAACTCCAAACCCTAAACCCTAAACCCTAAACCCTAATAAGAAACTAATAAAATACTAAACTAAACTAACTAAAACTAAAAGTAACAAATAATAAACTAAAACTAATTAATAATAAACTAAAATTATAAACTAAATAAAACTAATTATATAATAAAACTAAATAAACTAAAATAAACTAAAATACTAAACTAAACTAATAAACTAATAATAAAAAAAACTAATAATAAAAAATTAATAACTAAATCAAACATAAACAAAACCCTCTAATAAACTAAGTAAAATAAACTAAACTAATAAAACTAATAAAACTAAACTAAACCTAAACTATTAACTAAAACTAAACTAACAAACTAACTAAATTAAACCCTAATAAATAACTAACTAATAATAACTAAATAAATAAAGCTAAACCCTAAACATAAATAACCTATTAAATAACTAAATAAAATAAAACTAAACCCAATAACTAAATTAATAATAAGTAAACTAACTAAACTAAAACTAATAACTAATAAACTAAAACTAATAAACAAACTAAATAATTAATAAAAAAACTAATAATAATAATAAGTAACTAATAACTAAACTAAATTATTAAACTAATAAACTAACTAAATAATAATAACTAAAACTAATAATAAAATAAAGAAACTAATAATTAAAAGTAAAACAATAATAAACTAACAACTAAACTAATTAACTAATAATAAATTAAACTAAATAAAACAAATAACTAAACTAATAATAATGATAAACTAAACTAATAATAAACTAAATAATAAGTAAAACCTAAATAAATATACTAAATATAACAATAATATACAAAAACTAACTAATAATAATAAACTACTAATTAACTAAACTAACTAATAAATAATAATAATAATGAAAATAACTAAACTAAAAAACTAATAATACTTAAAAGAACACTTAATAATAATAAAACCTAATAACATAAAAAACTAAAACCTATACTAAATAAAATAAACCCAAAACCTAAAAAAAAAACCAAATAAAACCTAAAAATAAACTAAATAAAATAAACTAAACCTAAACTAAACTAAATAATAAACTAAACTAAATAAACTAAACTAAAAATGAACCTAAAATAAAAAACCTAACCTAAACCCTAAACTAAACTAAACCTAAACCCTAAACCTAAACTAAATAAACTAAATAAAAACTAAATAAACCTAAACTAAATAAAATAAACCTAAACCTAAACCTAAACCTAGACCTAAACCTAAACATAAACCTAAACTTCATTCTAAACTAAATAAATAGACTACACAAAATAAATAAATAAAACCTAAAGCTAAATTAAACCTAAATAAATAGCCCTAAAATAAAAATAAATTAATTAAACTAAGCTCAAAAATAAAACCTAAACTAAACTTAAACCAAAACTTGAACCTAAAAACTAAATATAAACCTAAGCCTAAACATAAATATTAAATAAATAAAAAAATAAACTAAATAAACATAAACTAAAATAAATAAATAAAAATAATCTAAATAAACCTAAACTAAACTAAATAACCTAAACTAAAAATATAAACCTAAATAAACCTAAACATAAACAAATAAAATAATCTAAACTAAATAAATAACCCTAAATTAAATAAAATAAACCCAAAACCTACATCTAAACTAAAACTAAATAAACCTAAACCCAAAACCTAAACCTAAAAATAAACTAAACCTAACCTAAATAAAACTAAATAAAACCCAAACCTAAAATAAAATATGTAAACTAAATAAATAAACTAAATAAATAAATAAAAATAAACCTAAACTAACTAAACCTAAACCATAAACACAAAATAAAATAAAACTAAATAATATAAACTAAATAAAACCAAACCTAAACCTAAATAAACTAAATAAATAAACCTAAATCTAAAAGTAAATAAACAAACCAAATAAAGAAATAAAAATAAACCTAAACTAAACCGATACTAAATAAACCTAAACCTTAATAAATAAATAAACTAAATAAATAAAGATAAACCTAAACCTAAATAAATAACTAAATTAAATAAATGAACCTAAATCTAAACCTAAACTTAAACTAAACTAAATAATATAAAACCTAAATAAATAAATAATAAAATTCTAAACCTAAACCTAAACTAAATAAAACTAAAAACTAAATAAACCTAATCCTAAACCTAAATAAATAAAGATAAACCTAAACCTAAATAAATAACTAAACTAAATAAATGAACCTAAATTTAAACCTAAACCTAAATTAAACTAAATAATATAAAACCTAAATAAATAAATAATTAAAACTAAAACCTAAACTAAATAAAACTAAAAACTAAATAAACCCAAAAATAAAAAAAGCTAAACTAAACAAAAATAAATAAACCAAAACCTAAACGAAAAATTAACCAAATAAATAAAGATAAATAAACCTAAATAAATAAACAAAGCTAATAAATAAAATAAAACTAAAGAGTAAAATAAATGAACCTAAACCTAAAGAAATAAAAAAACAAAAATGAAGCCTAAACTGAACCTAAACTAAAACTAAACCTAAATAAATAAAAATAAAAATAAACTAAATAAACAAAATATAAAATAAAAAAAAATAAATAAAAACTAAACCTAAATAAAAAACCCAAACTAAACTAAACCCAAATAAACCTAAACTAAAACTAAAATAAACTAAAAAACTAAATAAAATAAACTAATACTAAAAAAAAACTAAAATAAATAAATAAATAAAACCTAAACCTAAATAAACTAACCTAAAAAAAATAAACCATGGTAAACAAACTAAACTAAATAAAATAAAACTAAACTAAAATAAAAAATTAAAATAAAAATAAAACATAAACTAAACCTAAACTAAATTAAAAAAAATAAACTACATAAATAAATAATAAATTAAACAAATAAACTATACCTAAACTAAACAAAATAAAACCTAAAAATAAATAAAACATAAACTAAAATTTTAGATAAACTAAACTAAAATAAATAAACTAAACCTAAACCTAAATCAGACCATAAAGAAATACTTAAACCTAAACTTAAACCTAATTAATAAAATATGTGCCTCCCTAAACTCTAAACTAAACTTTAAACCCCAGGCTAAATCATAAACTCCTGACACTAACCACCATAAACCATAAACTAACCCCCCACCAAACCACTAAAACCCATAAACCTAAATTGGCTAAACCCCAAACCACTCTAAATAGACCCTAACCACCCAAAACCTTAAAGCTAAACTAAAATAACCTAAACCCCAAAATCCTGTGCCCTAAGTCAACCAAACCTAACTGAGCCCTGGTGACCACCCTCACTAAATCAGATCTAAAAGTTAAAGACTAAACCCTAAACCATAAACCTTAAACCATAAACCATGAACCCTAAACTCTAAAAAACCCTAAAATCTAATCCATAATCATAACGCTTAAACCCTAAACCCTAAACCAAAAAACTCCTAAACCCTAAAACCAAAATAAACCACAAGCATAAACCTAAAACTAAAAAACAAAAAAAAATAAAATAACCTAAGCTAAATAAAATAAAAAAATGATATAAAATAAAAAACCTAAATAAACCTAAACCTAAACTTAAACCTAAAAAAATAAAATAAAAAATAAAAAGATAAAATAAATAAAAACTTAAACTAAACTAAAAAATAAAATAAAGCTATAACTAAAAACCTAAATCAAATTAAAATAAAATGTAAAATAAGAATAAAATAAGCCTAAAATAAAATAAATTAAATATTAAATAAAAACCTAAACCTAAAAAATTAACCTAAAAATAAATAAAAAATAAAACTTAAACCCCAAACTAATAAAAGCATTAACCTCAAATAAACAAAATAAAATAATCCTAAATTAAAATAAATAAATCCTAAACCTAAACCTAAAATAATCTAAACCTAAACCTTAAAATAAATAACATAAAATAAACTAAAAATAAACCTAAACCTAAAATAAAAAGTAAAAACTAAAAATAAACCTAAAATAAAATCCTAAAAGCTAAACTAAACAAAAAGTTAAATAAGTAATACCTAAACCAAAAAAATAAGATAAAAATAAAATAAACTAAAAAATAAACATAAAAAAACCTAAAACTCAAAAATACACTAAAATAAAAAACCTAAACTAAATGCAATAAATCAAAAAGAAAAAAACTAAACTAATTAAAAATAAAAAATAAACTAAATAATCATAAATAATAAAATAAATTGAATAAAAAATAAACAAAATAAACCTAAACCTTATGGTTCACTTAATTTTTAAAAAAATCATAAACCCTAAACACTAAATCCTAAATCCTAAATCCTAAACTACTAATCCCCAAACCCTATAACTAACTCTAAACCCTAAACCCTAAACCCTAACCCTAACCCTAACCCTTAATCGTGAACACTAAACCCTAAACCATAAACCCTAAACCCTAAACCCTAAAATTTGAAACCCTAAACCCTAATCCCTAAACCCTAAACCCTAAACCCTAAAATCCTAAAAACCAAAACCTAAAATAAATAAAACCTAAAAATAAAATAAATAAATAAACTTAAGCCTAAATAAAATTATAAAATAAAATAAAATAAAAACCTAAACTAAAACCTAAACTTAAACCTAAATTTAAAAAGAAAATAAAATAAAAATAAAAATAAACTATATTAAAATAAATGAAAACATAAACTAAACTATGAAATATAAATAAACTTAAGATTTAAAATGTAAATAAAATAAAACTAAACATGAAATAAAACAAAATAATCCTAAAATAAAATAAAAGATAAAACTAAATAAACCTTAAGCACAAAAATAAACCTAAAGGTAAAACCACAAAATAAATGAAAATAAAAATAAAGAAAAATAAAATAAATAAAATAAACTGAAACTGGCTACTCAATAATTAAACTAAAATAATTAAAACCTAAACCTAAACCTAAGTTAAATAAAATAAAATAAACTAAAAATTAAAACCTAAAAAATAAACCTAAAATAAAAAGCTAAAACCTAAAAAAAATAAAATAAAGCCTAAACGTAAACCTAAAAATAAAAAATAAATCCTAAACCTTAAAAAAAATAAAAAAAAATTCAACTAAAAATAAACCAAAACCTAAAAAAAATTAAACCTAAAAATAAATGTAAAATAAAAACCTAAAATATTAATATAAAAACCTAATCCTAAACCTAAAAATAAAAAAATAAAACCTAAACTTAAAAAATAAATCTAGACTTAAATAAACTAAACTAAATAAAAATAAAAAATAAACTAAAATAAAAATAAAAAATAAATTAAACTAAAATAAATAAGTAATAAACTAAATAAACCTAAACTTACCTTTTTACTTAATTAAAAAAACCCTAAACTCTAAATACACAAAAAAACTAACCCTAAAACTTAACCCATAAAACCCTAAGCCTAAACCCTAAACTCTAAATCCTAAACCATAAACCCTAAACCCTAAATCCCAAACCCTAACCCCACACCTTAAACCCTAAAAACCACTAAACCCTAAAAGCATAAACCCTAAAATGCTAAACCCTAAACCCAAAAACCTAAACTCTAAACACTAAGCCCTAAACCCTAAACTCTAACCCTAAACCCTAAACCCTAAACCCCAAACCCTAAACCTAAACCTAAAGTATCTAAATAAATTAAAAAATAAACCTAAACCTTAAAAACTAATAAACTTAAACCTAAACCGAAATCCTAAGAATGGGTAAAACCTTGAAATCAGGAACATCATTATTAACCAGACTCAATCTAGATCTAGCGGTTGGAGGTGACAGTTATCACAGTGGTGGTGGGGGATCTGGAGGTCTTGGTGGATATGGAGGTGGTGGTCGGACCAGTCGTGGTTATGGAGGTTGGAGGAGCGACGGAGGCTATAGTCATGGTGGTGGCGGAGGGAGAGATTGTAGCTATGATGGTGGATCCCGCTACTTGAGAGGCTAGGGTGGTTCTGATAGAAACTAGAGAAACTGAATAATGGTCGATCCGATCTACTGCTGATGGAACCGTGTCTTTATCATGGAGATGGTTCTAGTTTTCTAGGGATTTTGATTTTCTCTATGCGTGCTCATTTTTTATCTATGTCGTTGCTTGTGTCTTTGAGAACTTGGTGTGTTTCTTGATTGATGAAATCAAAAAGAAGAAATTGGGATTCTAAATTTTTTCTTTTTAAAAAAAACTAAAAACCCTAAAGCCCAAAAACATGAACCCTAAACCTAAAACCTAAACCCTAAACCCTACACCCTAAAAATAATAAAAATAATAATAATAATAATAATAAAACCCTAACCCTAAATACTAAACCTAAAATTAACCCTAATCCATAAACCATAAACCTACAACCCTAAACCCTAAACCCTAAACCTTAAACCCTAAAACCCTAAAACCCAAACTAAAAACCCTAAACCCTAAACCCTAATAAGAAACTAATAAATAAACTAACTAATAACTAAAGCTAATAACTAATAAACTAAAACTAATAAACTAATAATAAAAATAATAAAAAACTAAATAAACTAAAAAAACTAATAAAAACTAACTAAACTATTAAACAAACTAATAACTAAATTAAACATAAAAAAACCCCACTAATAAACTAATTAAAAATAAACTAAACTAATAAAACTAATAAAAACTAAACTAAACCTAAACTCATAACTAAAACTAAACTAATAAATTAGCTAAATTAAACCCCAAAAATAACTAACTAATATTAATAACTAACTAATAAACCTAAACCCTAAACAGAACTAACCTAATAAATAACTAATTAATAATAAAACTAAAATAATAATAATAATAAAAATAAAAAATAATATAAATAATAAAATAAATAAAATAAAAAAATAAAAAAATAAAAAATAAAAAAATAATATTAATAATAATATTAATAATAATAAAATAATAAAAATATATAATAACAGAAAAATAATAATAATAAATATAAAATAAAAAATAATAATAATAATTATAATAATAATTAAATAATAATAATAATAATTAAGAAATAATAAAAATAATAAAAAAATAAAAATAAATAAAATAAAATAAAATAATAATAATAAATAATAATAAATAATAAAATAAAATAAATAAATAAATAAATAATAAAATAAAATAAATAATAATAATAAAATAAAATAAAAATAATAAAATAATGAAAATAAAAATAAATAAAAAATAATAATAATAAAATTATAATAAATCTCCTCCCTCCTTTGTTTGTTGTTAGTTTCTTCCCAAATTTCCCTGTCGGCAAATCCAAGGAGTGGAGGGCAGAGATAGCATAGCTCATATATAGAAAGCAAGATAATGTCATTGGCGGCTTAATCCCCCTTATCCTTCTTTTCATCGATAATTCCCCAATCCCCACAACCTCGATTCCACATTGCCAGGGAGGCTATCACCCGGAGGACCTTCACAAAATCTTATTCGGCTGCATGGGAGGCATGGAAACCATCGTCTACTTCAGTTTGAGGAGATCGAAGCGGTCATCACCGATAAGCACACTGGTCATTCCAAAGGCTACGGCTTTGTGACATTTAAGGATCCCAAAGCGGCGGTGCGAGCTTGTCTTGATGCATCACCGGTGATTGATTGCCAGCGAGCAAACTGTAACCTTGCTTCTCTTGGCGCACCCGGCCTCGCAAATCATTTTACTTTTGGCCTCGATGGCCTCCTCTACTGTGGACCTTCGTCTCCGCTTCTTCCATCAACCACCTCACTATCCCTTACCTTATACTTCAGTGATACTCACAAGAAAATGTATACCCAACAAGTTATTACGGTTTAACTACTGGAGGGCAGCAACCCCAGATCCCTCTCTACTATCCCACAATATCACGGGGCTTTTTTTCAAGCTTTTATCATCCTTATTACACTCAACATTCCAGTAAAGAGGCTTTGGCATTACCCACAAATGCTTCAATATCATTATGTTCCTCTTCATTCGGCTCTAGCCGCTATCACCACCATTTACGCCGGCTATAGTGCGTACAATGTGGCATCGAGCTCTTGAAGCCACACATCTGGAGTAGAGACCAACTACTTGATCTAAAAGTTGGTATCTGTCTTCCATGCATTAAATTTTCATCCCTCCATTTACTAACAATGATCCAGAAAAGAAATTTAAGAGAGAAGCCGCTATGAGAAGGATGTCATGGGATGTCCTTCTTCTCGACCCCTCTGTTGGCCACTAGGGACATTACTAACCTCAAATCATTGCATTCAACAAGTGAGATTGGTTTAGCTCTCTTTCTTCAATATCTTGGTGCTCCTTACTGATCCGTTTTGATCAATTTGGCCATCTTTATACCATGGTAAATTTAGAATTTTTCACCTATTTTTCGTTATCAACATGGCAAGTTTCAATTAGATGTGTTCATTTGGAGTCAGCTGATATTTTTAAGAAGAAATTACTCAGTATTGGTGCATTTAGCCCAGCTTTGAGCTTCATTGGGTCCCAATGGCGGCGAAGATGATTTTATGTCTCGCCGATAATTCTATCAACGAAATGGGGATGGTTTCGCTTATAGCTTAACATGTAATAACTATCTTCCATTTGTCTGTAACAAAACATTTCATTGTTACTATTATAATTAAAATTTAATTCAGGAAAAAAAACTAATTACTAATAAAACTAAACCCAATAACTAAACTAATAATAACTAAACTACCTAAACTAAAACTAAAAACTAATAAACTAACTAAATTATTAATAAATAACTAATAATAATAACTAACTAATAACTAAACTAAACTAAGAAACTAAGAAACTAACTAAACCTAATAAAAAACTAACTAAATAATAATAAATAAAATTTATAGTAAAACTAAAAAAACTAATCAACTAAAACTAAATAACTGATAATAACTAACACTAAAACAATTAAACAAATAAGAAATTAAACTAAATAAAACAAACAACTAATAATAATAATAATAATAATAATAATAATAATAATAATAATAAAAATAATAATAATAATAATAAACTAAACCTAAAATAAAAATTAAACCTAACCTATAAAACTAAATAAACCTAAATAAAATTAAATAAAACCTAAATAAAATAAAAACCATAAACTAAATAACTAAACCTAATAAACCTAAATAAATAATATAAAATAAACTAAACTAAATGATATAAATAAAATAAAAATAAATAAAACCTAAACCTAAACTTAAACCTAAACCTAAACCTAAAATAAAAACCTAAACCTAAACCTAACTAAAAATAAAAAAAATGAACCAAAATAAATAAAACAATAAACAAAAATAAATAATTTAAATAAAAATAAATAAAAAATAAACTAAATAAAGAAATAAACCTAAATAAATAAAATAAATAAATAAATAAAGATAAACCTAAACTAAACCTAAACTTAAACCTAAATAAATAAATCTAAACCTAAACCTAAAAAAATAAACAAACTAAATAAATAAAAATAAACCTAGATTAAACATATACTAAATAAATCTAAACATAAACCCTAAACCCAAAATAAAATAAAACTAAAAAAACTAAACTAAATAAAACATAATCCTAAACCTAAATAAATAAATAAACTAAATAAATAAACAAACTAAATAAATAAACCTAAACCTAATCCAAAATAAATAAATAAACTAAATAAATAAACCTAAACTAAACTAAATAAACTAAAACCTAAATAAATAAATAAAAATAAACCTAAATCTAAACCTAAACTAAATAAAACTAAAAACTAAATAAACCTAAAAATAAAAATACATTAAACTAAAATAAATAAATAAACCTAAACCTAAACTAAAAATAAACCAAAAAATAAACATAAATAAACCTAAATAAATAAACTAAACTAATAAAATACAAATAAAACTAAAATAAAAATAAATGAACCTAAACCTAAAAAAATTAAAACCTAAACTACATAAACCTAAATAAAAACCTAAACCTAAATCCATAATAAACTAAAAAACTTAAACCTAATGACCTAAACTTAAATAAACTAAACTACAAATAAAATAAACTTAAACCTAAATGAAAATAAAATAAACCTAAATAAAACCTAAACCTAAAATAAAAACTAAATAAAACCTAAACCTAAACTTAAATTGAAATAAAAATAAAACATAAACTAAATAAACTAAACTAAATAAACCTAAATAAAAATAAAAGAAAAAATAAATAAACTAAATAAAACCTAAACCTAAATAAAACTAAAATCTAAACCTAAGTAAAACCTAAACCCGAAACCTAAACTAAACTAAATAAACCTATGTAAATAAACTAAAAACTAAATAAAATAAACTAAACCATACTAAAAAAACTAAAAATAAATAAACTAAATAGAAAATAAATAAAACCTAAACCTAAAATAAACCTAAACCTAAAAACCAAAACCTATATAAGCATGAACTAAACTAAAATAAAACCTAAACTAAACTAAAATAAAAAATAAACTAAAATAAAAAATAAAACATAAACCTAAACCAAAACCTAAACTAAAAAAAAACCTAAATAAATAAATAATAAAATAAACCTAAATAAACCAATACCTAAAGTAAATTAAAAATTAAAACCTAAAAAATAAATAAATACTAAACAAAAATAAAACTAAAAAAATGAACTAAGCTAAAAGTAAATAAACCTAAACCTATAACAAAACCAAAACCTTAACTAGATAAAAAAAATTTAAAAAAAATAACCTAAACCTAAACCTAAACCTAATTAAAAAAATTGTATACCCTAAATCCTAAATCCTAAACTCTAACCCCTAAAACCTAAACCAAATCCTTAAAATAGAAACCACAGACCCAAACTTAAACCCTAAAACCCTAAAACCCTAGGAACCATAAACCCTAAAACCACCTTAAAATTCCCACCCAATCAAGGCTTAAATCTGTGAGCCAACCCTTACACTAAACCACGGACCCTAAACTCCCACCACAATTTAATAATCCTAAACCAACTGACCCTAACTGACTCTAAAATCACATCCTGACCTAACCACTACCCAAGCATAATCCTCCTATCTACCCAGGTTGACCCACTAAACCTGGACGTGTGACACTGGGCCCTAACCCTACCTCAAAGCCCAGGCCATGACCAGTGATGACCCAAACCCTAAACCATTTGTGCTACCATCCCTACCCCACAACCCAACCCACCCAAACCTGGTTGGCCCCAGGCCCTAAACCCTAAACTTGACACCTACCTCCTAAACCTAAACCTACCCAGGCTAAATAAAATCTAAAATAAAATAATTAAAACCACACCTAAATAAATAAAATAAAACTAAACTAAAATAAAATAAATAAAAACCTAAACTAAACTAAAAAATAAAATAATGCTATAACTAAAAAACTTAAATAAAATAAAAAATTAAAAAAAAACTTAAAATAAAATAAAATAAAAACTAAATAAAAACTTAAGCTTAAAAATAAAACCTAAAAATAAATAAAAAATAAAACCTAAACCCTAAACTAAAAAAAAAACCTAAATGTCAAATAAACAAAATAAAATAAACCTAAACCTAAACTAAAATAAATAAAACCTAAACATAAACCTAAACCATAAACTAAAAAAAAATTAAATTAAATTAAACCTAAAACAAATCTAAAAAATAAAACCTAAAAATAAACCTTAAATAAAACCTTAAAACCTAAAACTAAAGCAAAATTTTAAAAATAATACCTAAACTTAAAAAATAAAATAAAAATAAAACTAAACTAAAAAAACATAAATCAAAACTTAAACCTAAAAAATAAACTAAAATAAAACCTAAACTAAAATAAAATAAACTTAAATATAAACAAAACTAAATAAAATAAAAAATAAAATAAATAAAGAAATAAACTAAATAGCTGATGGTTTGCTTAATTTAAAAAAAAAAGGAATAAAGCCTAAACCCTAAGAGCTTAAACCCTAAATCCTGAGCCCTGTCCAAACCCTATATGGTAACCCTAGGCTCCAGGCTCTGAGCCAGTGACCTAAAGGCCAAAACAAACCTGAGCCACTGGCACTGACCATGGCCCTAGGCAGGCCAAAGGCCACGGACCATGGGCACTGGCCCTAAACCTGACAGGCCCTGGCCACTGGGCCCAGCCATGGCCAAAGGCCAGGCCCAAAGAGCCCTAGGCCCTAGCCCAGGCTGGCGGGACCCCTGACACTGGGCCACATGAGTAATGGGGGAGCCTGGGCCCTGAGTCAGGCAAGGCCCTGGGCCCTAGCCCTGACCTAAGCCTGAGCCCACAGGCTAAGCCCTGGGTTGAGACCATGACCCACAATATTAAAACCTAAATAATAACAAAATAAGATCTGTAAAATAAATTAAATAAATAAACCTATAGATAGATGACTAAAACCTAGGCATAAACCTAAATAAAATTAAGATAAAATATAATACTATATGTTTAATAAACCATAAACTATGCTGTGAAATAAATAAACTTAAGAATTAAAAGCTAAATATAATAAAAACTGCATTAAAATAAAATAAAATAAACCTAAAATGGATTAAAATAAAACTAAATAAAATCTAAACCTAAAATAAATAAAAATAAATAAAAATCTAAAAACCCTAAAATAAAAAATTAAACTAAAATGAAAATAAAATACAAAATAAAATAAACATAAACTCAAATAAAATAAACTAAAATAATTAAAACCTAAACTTAAACCTAGGTTAAATAAAATAAACTAAATAAACTAAACTAAAAATAAAACATAAAATAAATCTAAAACACAAGCGTAAATTAAAATAAAACCTAGCGTAAACTAAAATAAAATTAAACTAAACTAAAATAAAATAAAAATAAAACTCAACTAAAATAAACCTAAACCAAATAAAAATAAAACCTAAAAATAAACCTAGAATAAAATCCTAATTGTACTAAAATAAAATAAAAACTAGCAGTAAAATAAATAAAACCTAAACTTTAAAATAAAATAAAATAAAACTCTAAAATAAATTTAAGCGATAACCTAAACTTAAAATAAAATTAAATAAAAACCTAAAATTAGATAAATAAATCTAAAATAAAATAAACTAAACTAAATAAAAAAAAAATAAAATAATAAACTTGTTTACATAATTAAAAGAAAACCCCAAATCCCTCTAGGCCCTAAACCTAAAGGATAAAGTAAACCCACCACAACCCTAAACCACAACATAAACCCTAAACCTAAATGCCAAACCCCAACCTAAACAAATTCATATCTTTTTTCTTTTTTTATTTCTTTAGATTATGTTTATTTATTTTATTTTTTTTATTTTTATTTTATTTAGTTTTGTTTATATTTAGGTTTTTATTTAGTTATTAGTTTGGTTTTATTTTAGTTTATTTTTTTAGTTTTTTATTATTTTTTTTTTTTATTTTAAATTATTTTATTTTAGGTTTTTTTTTTTATTTTTTTAATTTTATATTTTAGGTTAGTTTATTTTTTTTTAGGTTTTAAATATTATTTTTTTTTTAGGTTAGGTTTATTTTTATTTAGGTTTTTTTAGTTTTGAGTTTATTTTTTTTTATATTTATAGGTTTTAGTTTAGGTTTTTATTTTTATTTATTGGTTTTATTTTATTTTTTAGTTTTATTTTATTTATTTTAGGTTTATTTTAATTTTTAGTTTTAGGTTTTTATTTTTTTTGTTTTTTTTATTTTTTTATTTTGTTTAGTTTTTTATTTTTTTATTTATTTAGTTTTTTATTTTAGTTTTTTAGGTTTAGGTTTTTTTTAGTTTTGGGTTTTATTTTAAGTTTAAGTTTGGTTTTTATTATTTAGTTTATATTTAAGTTTTTGTTTTTGGGGTTTATTTAGGATTTGGGGTTTATTTTAGTTTAGAATTGGTTTATTTTGGGTTTATAGTTTAGGTTTAGGTTTAGGTTTATTAGTTAGTTTTAGGGTTTAGAGATTTGGGGTTTTTTTAATTTTTTAATTTTTTATTTTTTTTTATAAGTTTTTTAGTTTAGGTTTATTTAATTTATTTTTAATTTATTTTAGTTAATTTTATTTTCATTTTAATTTTGGGTTATTTTTTATATTTAGTTTAGTTTATTTATTTTAGGTTTATTTATTTTAGTTTAGGTTTTTTATTTAGATTTATGTTTAGGTTTAGAGTTTTAGTTTATTTTATTTTAGTTTTATTATATTTTATTTTTTATGGTTTAATTTTCTTTCTTATTTTTTATGTTTAGTTTAGGTTTTATTTTTATTTTTTTTAGGTTTAGGTTTTATTTTAGGTTTTATTTTATAGTTTAGTTTTATTTTTTAGTTTATTTTATTTTAGGTTTAGGTTTGGGTTTAGTTTATTATTTTAGGTTTAGGTTTTGTTTATTATTAGTTTAGGTTTAGGTTTATTTTATTTTATTTTAGGTTTAGGTTTTGATTTAGATTAGGGTTTAGATTTTATTTTTAGGTTTATTGTTTAAGTTTAAGTTCTTACTTAGTTTTTTTTTTACTTTTTTTTTTTAGGTTAGTTTTTTTTATTTTAGGTTTAGTTTTGATTTTATTTAAGTTTTTATTTTTTTAGTTTAGTTTAGGTTTTTATTTATTTTATTTTAGATTAGTTTTTATTTTTTATTTTATTTTCTTTTAGGTTTATGTTTAGGTTTAGGTATAGGTTTAGGTTTTAGTTTATGTTTTTATTTTATTTTATTTTATTATTTTATTTTGGTTTCAATTTTTAATTTATTATATTTTTAGGTTTTATTTAGTTTAGATTTCGGTTTATATCTTTTTAGGGATTAGGGTTTATGGTTTAGGGTTTGGGGTTTGGAGTTTATGGTTTAGGGTTTAGGCTTTTTTTTGGGTTTAAGGTTTAGGGTTTAGAGTTTAGGGTTTAGGTTTTAGGGTTTAGGGTTTAGGGTTTAGGATTTAGGGTTTTAGGGTTTAGGTTTTAAGGTGTAGGTTCTTATTTTAGGGTTCCAATTTTAGTTTAGAGTTTTGGGTTTTTGGGTTTTTTCTTCTAAATAGATAACAAATTCATATTCAACATTTCTTCTTTTATTTATTTAGTTTATTTTTTATTTGTTTAGTTTATTTTACTTTTTTTATTATGTTGTATTTAGTTTTTTTTTATTTTATTTATTTATATTTAGTTTATTTTTAGTTTTAGGTTTAGTTTATGTATTTTTTAGTTGAGTTTTATTTTATTTTCTTTTAGTTTAAGTTTTTTTAGTTTTAGGTTTTTATTTTATTTTTTTTAAGTGTAGTTTAATTTTTATTTTTTAGTTTAGGTTTTATTTTATTTTCTTAGGTTTAGGTTTTAGGTTTTTATTTCCGTTTATTTTAGGTTTATAGGTTTAGGTATTTTTTAATTTATAATATTTTATTTTTAGGTTTAGGTTTGTTTATTTTTTTTTAGGTTTAGGTTTGGTTTAGGTTTATTTTTTAGTTTTAGTTTAGGTTTAGGTTTATTATTTTATTTTAGGTTTAAGTTTTTTAGGTTTGGGTTTTATTTTGATTTATTTTAGGATTTGTTTGGTTTAGGTTTTTTATTTAGTTTTATTTTATTTTATTTTTATTTTAGGTTTATTTTATTTTATTTAGGTTTTTATTTTTAGTTTAGTTTGGGTTTTTATTTATTTTATTTATTTTATTTTAGTTTAGTCTTTTTTTGTTTTTTTTTCTTTTTAGGTTTAGGTTTAGGTTTAGGTTTAGGTTTTAGGTTTTAGTTTATGTTTTTATTTTATTTTGGTTTAGATTTTTTATTAATTTTATCTTTAGGCTTTATTTTGTTTAGGTGTAAGTTTATAGTTTCACGCCAGGGTTTGTCACTAAGGTTGGTTCATGGTTTAAGTTTCCTAGGATTTAGGTTTTATGGTTTTTTTTTCTTTGGGTTTAGGGTTTAGAGTTTAGATCTTTATGGTTTTAGGGTTTATGGTTTATGGTTTAGGGTTTGTCAGGGTTTGGCTGGGTTTATGGTTTTAGGGTTTAGGGTTTAAGTTTAGTTTAGGTTTGTGTGTTGAGAGTGATTTGGGTTTTGTTAAAAGATAACAAATTCAAATTCAACATTTATACTTTGTTTATTTAGTAGTTTATTTTATGTTTATTTTTTTAGGTTTATTTATTTTTTAGTTTAGTTTAGGTTTTTATATATTTATTTTAGTGATTTTTATTAGTTTATTTTTATTTTATTTTGGGTAGGTTTAGGTTTAGTTTAGGTTTTTTATTTTAATTTAATTTTTTATTTAATTTTTAGGTTTATTTTGTTAGGTTTAGTTTTGTTTAGTTTAGGTTTATGGCCTAGTTTAGGGTAGGTGGAGTTTAGGGTCAGTATAGGATTTTGGGGTTAAATTTAGGTTTTAGAGGTTTAGGGTTTTAGGTAAGATTTAGGTTTGGGGTAGTTTGGATAGGTTTGTGGGTTTAGGGTTAAGGTTTTGGCTAGTTGGTTTTAAGGTTTTTTGTTTTAGGTTATTTAGTTTAAGATTTAGGTTTTTAGGTTGAGGTTTGAGATTTAGTTAGGTTAGTTTAGGATTTAGGTTTAGAAGAGCCCAACCTTATTCAAACTTGAATATGAAAGAATAATTTTAATTAAATGCTATGCTAAACCTAAACTAACCTAAACTAACTACCTAAACTAAACCAAACCTTATACTAAGTAAACCCTAAACCCTAAACCCTAAACCCTAAACCTAAAACTTAAACCTAAACTAAACCTAAAACTAAAACCCTAAACCCTAAACCCTAAACCCTAAAGCCTAAACCCTAAACCCTAAACTAACCCTAAACTAACCCTAAACCCTAAACATTAAACCCTAAAAACCCCAAACCCTAAAGTCTAAACATTAAACCCTAATCCCTAAACCTTAAACACTAAACCATAACCCTAAACCCTAATCCCTAAAACATTAAACCCTAAATCTCTAAACCCTATACCCTATACCCTAAACCCTAAACCCAAAAAACCTAAAAACTTAAACCCAAAATAAAAAAAACCTAAAAATAAAATAAATAAATAAACCTAAACCTAAATAAAATATAAAAATAAAGTTAAATAAAAACCTAAACCAAAACTTAAACATAAACCTAAAAATAAAATAAATCAAATTAATAAAAATGAACAAAAATAAAATAAATAAAACTTAAACTAAATTAAATAATAAAATAAACCTAATAAAATAATAACTAGTCATAAAATAAAAATAAATTAAACCTAAAATAAAATAAAATAAAAACCTAAACTAAATTATAAACATAAAAATCTTTAAAATCAATAAAAAAAACCTAAACCTAAAATAAAAATAAAATAAATAAAATAAAATAAACCTAAACCTAAATTGAAATAAACTAAACTAAAATAAATAAAACCTAAACCTAAACATAAACTAAATAAAATAAAATAAATTAAAATAAACTAAAAAATAAAACCTAAAAATAAATCTAAAATAAAAACCTATAACCTAAACCAAAAAAATAGAATAAAAACCTAAACCTAAAATTAAAAATAAAAAATAAAAGCTAAACCTAAAATGTATATTAGAAATAAAACTCAACCAAAAAATAAACTTAAACCTAAACCTAAAAAATAAACTAAAATAAAAAACCTAAACTAAAATAAATAAACCTAAAATAAGTGAACTAAACTAAATAAAAAGTAAACCTAAATAAAAATAAAAAAATAAAATAAACTAAAATAAATAAAAAATAAACTAAATAAACCTAAACCTACCTTTTTACTTAATTAAAAAAACTCGTAAAGCATAAATCCTAAACCCTAAACCCTAAACCATAAACCATAAACCTACAACCCTAACCCCTGAATCCTAAACCCTAAAAAATCCTTAACCCTAACCCTAAATCCTAAACCTTAAAAGCATAAACCCTAAAACCCTAAACCCTAAACCCTAAACCCTAACCATAAACCCTAAACTCTAAATCCCAAACCTTAAACCTAAACCTAAAGTAACTAAATAAATTTAAAAATAAACCTAAACCTTAAAACCTAAAAAACCTAAACCTAAACCTAAACCCTAAGAATGGGTAAAACCTTGATGGCAGGAACATCACCGTTAACCAGGCTCAGTCTAGATATGGTGGTGGGAGATCTGGAGGTGATGGTGGATATGGAGGTGGTGGTCGGAGCAGTGGTGGTTATGGAGGCAGGAGGAATAATTTGGTTACAACAATTATGGTGGCAGAGGGAGAGATCGAGATATGATGGTGGATCCCGCTACTCTAGAGGCCACAGTGGTTTTGATGGGAACTGGAGAAACGAAAGATCAGCTGATCCGATCTACAACTTATGAAACTGTGTTTTCACAGTAGAGACAGATCTAGTTATCTAGGGTTTTTAATTTGCTCTACGTGTGCTCATTTTTTATCTATGTTGTCGCTTGTGTCTTAGAAAACTTGGTGTGTTCTTGGTTGACGAAATCAAAAAAATCAAATGTTGAATCTGAATTGGTTCTCTGTTAAAAAAAACCAAAAACCCTAAACTAAAACCTGAACCCTAAAGGCTAAACCCTAAACCCAAAAACCCTAAACCCTAAACCCTAAACCCTAAAACCTAAACACTAAAACTTAAACCCTAAACCCTAAACCCAAAACCCAAAACCCTAAAACCTAAACCCTAAACCCCAAACCCTAAACCCTAAACCCTATAACCATAAACCCTAAACCTCAACTAACCCTAATCCATTAATGCCAAATACTAAAACTCAAATAGCTAAAAACCTAAACCTACACTAAATAAAATGTAAAAATAAAATAAATAAGAAAAATTAAACCAAAATAAAATAAAAAAACTAAAACTAAATTAAAATAAATACATAAACTAAATAAAAAACTAAAATAAACCAAAAAAATAAAAACCTAAATAAAATAAAAACTACATGTAAAATAAAAATAAAATAAACCTAAAATAAAATAAAATAAAATAAAAACTAAATAAACACCTAAACCTAAAAAATAAAACCCAAAATAAATAAAAAATAAAACATAAACCCTAAAATAAAAAGAAAAACCTAAACCTAAAATAAAAAAACTAAAATAAACCTAAACCTAAACTGAAATAAATAAAACATAAAAATAAACTTAAAATAAACTAAACCTAAACCCTAATCTAAATTTAATAAAATAAACAAAAATTAGCCTAAACCTAAACTAAAAACTAAAACCTAAAAATAAACCTAAAATAAAAACCTAATACCTAAACCTAAAAAAATAAATAAAAACCTAAAACTAATCCTAAGAAATAAAACCTAAACATACAAAAAAGACTAAAATAAACTAGAAAATAAACATAAACCTAATCTAACACCTAAAAAATAAATTGAAATAAAAAAACCTAATCTAAAATAAATAAACCTAAAATGAATAAACTAAACTAAATAAAAATAAAAATAAACATAAATAAAAATAAAAAATAAACTAAATTAAATAAACTAAATAAACCTAAACCTACAAATTTACTTATTTAAATAAAAACCCTAAACCCTAAACCCTAAACCCTAAACCCTAAACTCTAAATCCTAAACCCTAAACCATAAAACCAACCCTAAACCCTAAACCTTAAATGTACAACCCTAAACCTACAATCCTAAACCCTTAAAACCCTAAACCCTAAATCCTAAGCCTTAAACCCTAAACCCTAAACCCTAAATACTTAAAAACCTAAACCTTAAGTAAATAAAAACTAAAAATAAAAAATAAAAAAGCTAAACCTAAATTAAAAATTAAACCTATACCTAAAAATAAAATAAATAAAACTAAAAAAAATAATGAATAAATAAAAACCTAAACTAAAATAAATAAAATAAAATAAATCTAAGAATAGAAAACCTAAATATAATAAAAACTAAATGTAAAATAAAAAATAAACATAAAATAAAATAAAATAAAAGCTAAATAAAAACCTAAACCTAAAAAATAAACCTAAAAATAAATAATAAGTAAAACCCAAACCTTAAACTAAAAATAAAACTTAACCTAAAATAAAAAAAACAAAAATAAAATAAAATAAACCTAACCTAAACTAAGATAAACTAAAATAAATAAAACCTAAACTTAAACCAAAAATAAACTATATATAAACCCTAAACTAAATAAAATAAAATAAACTAAAAATAAACCTAAACGTAAACTAAAAAATAAAACCTAAAAATAAACCTAAAATAAAAACCTAAAAACTAAACCCTAAACCCAAAAAAGCTAAAAAACCTAAACCTAAACTAAATGACACCTAAAAATGAAATAAATAAGAAAACCTAAACTAAAATAAAATAGAATAAAAACATAAACTAAAACCTAAACAAAAACCAAAACCTTAAAAAAATAAAATAAAAATATTAACTAAACTAAAATAAAATAAATAAAATCCTAAACTAAATTTAAAAATTAAAAACTTAACTAAAATAAAAACTAAGCCTAAAATAAAAATAAAATAAACCTAAAATAAAATAAAATAAACTCTAAATAAGAACCTAAACCTAAAAAAA
The DNA here is from genome assembly GCA_021442155.1 of Cymbidium sinense. NCBI lineage: Eukaryota > Viridiplantae > Streptophyta > Magnoliopsida > Asparagales > Orchidaceae > Cymbidium > Cymbidium sinense. Next base: position 48,030 of record JAKCPB010000777.1, on the reverse strand, counting down.
ACCTAAAAATAAATAAAATATATAACATAGACCTTAAACTAAAAAAACCTAAACCTAAAATAAAAATTAAATAAACCTAAACCAAAACAAAAATAAACTAAACTAAAACAAATAAAACATTAACCTAAACCTAGAATAAACTATACCTAACATAAACTTAAACTAAAGAAAATAAAACAAACTAAAAATGAACCTAAACCTAAAGTAAAAAATATTAGCTAAAAATAAACCTCAAATAAAAACCTAAAACCTGAACCTAAAAAAAAAATTAAAAACCTAAACCTAAACCAAGAAATAAAAAATAAAACTTCATCTAAAAAAAACTAAACTAAAAAATAAACCTAAACCTAAACTTAAACTTAAAAAAAACTAAAATAAATAAACTAAACTAAAAAAATAAAAATAAACTGAAATCAAAATAAAAATTGAAATAAACTAAAATAATTAAAAAATAAACTAAATAAACCATAACTTACTAGTTTACTTAATTTAAAAAAATTAAGAAGAAAAAAATAAAATGAAAAATAGAAAAATTCCTAAACCCTAAACCATAAAACTACAACCCTAAATCCTAAACCTACAACCCTAAAACCTTAAACCCTAAATCCTAAACCCTAAACCCTAAACCTTAAAACCCTAAACCTTAAACCCTAAACCCCAAAACTTAAACCCTAAACCCTAAACCCTTAAAACCTAACCTAAAGCTAAACTAAATAAAACCTAAAAATAAAATAAACAAAAAGACATAAACCTAAACTACAACCTAAACCTAAACCTAAACCTAAACCTAAAAAGAAAATAAAATAAAATTTTAAAACTAAATTAAAATAAAATAAATAAAAACCTAAACTAAATAAAAACATAAAAAACCTAAATAAAATAAAAGCTAAACCTAAACTAAAGATAAAATAAACTTAAAATAAAATAAAATGAAAACTAAATAAAAAGGTAAACCTAAAAAATAAATCCTAAAACTAAAAAAAAAAACTAAACCTAAAATAAAAATAAAATAACCTAAACATAAACTAAAATAAATTAAACTAAAATAAATAAAACCTAAACCTAAAATAAACTAAACCTAGACCTAAACCTAAACCTAAACTAAATAAAATAAAATAAACTAAAAAATGAACCTAAACTTAGACTAATTAATAAAACCTAAAAAAACCTAAAATAAAAAGCTAAAACCTAAACCTAAAAAAATATAATAAAAACCTAAACCTAAACCTCAACATAAAAAATAAACCTAAACCTAAAAAATTAGCTAAAGTTAAACTAAACATAAACCTAAACCTAAATATTAAACTAAAATAAATAAACTAAACTAAATATAAATATAAATAAACCTAAGTAAAAGCAAAAAAAATTATACTAAATAAACCTAAACCTACCAATTTATTTAATTTAAAGAAAAATAAAAACTTAACCCTAAACTCTAAACCGTGAACTCTAAACCCTAAAGCTTAAAACCCTAAACCCTAAACCATAAACCCTAAACCCTAAATCCTAAACCTTAAACTAGCCTTAAACCCTAAGTTAACCCTAAACCCTAAATCAAAAACTGTAAACCCTAAACCCTAAATTCTAAATCCCAAAAACCCTAAACCGCAAAGCCTAAACACTAAACCCTAAACCCTAAACCCTAACCCTAAATGCTAAACCCTAAAACCCTAAACCCTAAAACCTTCAATCCTAAACCTTAAACCATAAAAACCTAAAAACCCAAATCAAAACTAAATAAAACATAAAATAAAATAAATAAATAAACCTGAACCTAAATAAAATAAAAAATAAAATAAAATTAAACCTAAATTAAAACCTAAACTTATACCTAAAAAATAAAATAAAATAAAAATAAAAATAAACTAAAATAAAAGAATGTAAAACCTAAGCTAAACTAAAAAAAATAAAATAAACCTAAGAATAAAAAGGCATAATAAAATAAAAACTAAACATAAAATAAAAATAAAATAAACCTAAAAGAAAATAAAATAAAAACTAAATAAAACCTAAACCTAAAAAAATAAGCCTAAAAATAAAACTTAAAAATAAACAAAAAATAAAACCTAAACCCTAAGCTAAAAGAAACTAAACCTAAAATAAAAAATAAACAAAATAAAACCTAAAACCTAAACCTAAAAAAATAAATAAAAACATAAACTTAAACCTAAAAAATAAATGAAAATAAAAAACCTAAACTAAATAAATAAATTGAACTAAATAAAATAAAAAATATAATAAAATATAATAAAATAAAAATAAAGAAAAAAAATAAAATAAATAAAAAGTAAACTAAATAAACTAAACTTGCCTGTTTACTTAATTTTTTTTTAAAAAAGAAAACCTTAAACCCTAAACATTAAAACAAACCCTAAACCTTAAACCCTACACTTACAACACTAAACCCAACAACCTCAAACCCTAAACCCTAAACCCTAAAAAACCCTAAACCCTAAACACTAAATCTTAAACCCTAACCCTAAACCTAAACCCTAAAAGCATAAACCCTAAAACCCTAAAACCTTAAACCCTAAACCCTAAACCCTAAACCCTAACCCTAAACCCTATATTTGAAACCCTAAACCATAAACCTAAACCCAAAGTAACTAAATAAATTAAAAAATAAACTTAAACTATAAAACATAATAACCTAAACACTAAGAATGGGCAAAACCTTGATGGTAGGAACATCACCATAAACCAAGACTAGTCTAGATCTGGCAGTGGAGACGAAGATGAAGGAAACAATTATCGGAGTGGTGGTGAGGGATCTAGAGGTCCTGGTGGATATTGAGGTGGTGGTCGGAGTAGTGGTGGTTACGGAGGTCAGAGGAGTGATGGTGGTTATAGTCGTGGTGGTGGCATAGGGAGAGATAGAGGATATGATGGTGGATCCCACTACTGAGAGGTCTGATCGATGGGAACTGGGGAGAATGAAGAATCGCTCATACGATGTTGCTTATGTAATTGTGCCTTTGGTTTTACTCTATGCACGATCATTTTTTATTTATATCATCGCTTGTGTCTTGGAAAACTTGGTGTGCTACTTGGTTGATGAAATTGAAATGAAAAAATGTTGAATATGAATTTGTTCTATGTTAAAAAAATCCTTATCCCTAAACTATAACCTCAACCCTGAACCTAAAACCTAAACCCTCAACCCTAAACCCTAAACCCTAAAAACCATAAACCCTAAACCCTAAACACTAAACCCTAAGCCCTAAAACCTAAACCCTAAACCCTAAACCATAAACCCTAAACCCTAAACCCCAAACCCCAAACCTAAATGCTCAACTAAAACTAAACCCTAAATCCTAAAAAGCTTTAAACCTAAACCTAAACTAAATAGAACCTAAAAATAAAATAAATAAAAAAACTTAAACAAAAATAAAATAAAATAAAAACATAAACTAAAACCAAAAACTAAACCAAAACATTAAACAAAAATAAAATAAATAAGAAAAATAAAATAAAATAAAATAAATAAAAACCTAAACTAAACTAAAAATAAATAACCTAAATAAAATAAAAACTAAACCTAAAATAAGAATAAAATAAACTTAAAGTAATATAAAATAAAAAATAAAAACACCTAAACCTAAAAAATAAACTAGAAAAATAAAACCAAAACATAAATTAAAAATAAAACCTAAGTCCTAAACTATTAAAAAAATAAAACATTAAATAAAAAATAAAATTAACAAAATAAAATAAACCTAAACATAAACTAAAACAAACTAAAACCTAAACCTAAACATAAACTTAAACCTAAAAATTTAATAAAATTAAATAAAAATAAAGTAAAAAAATAAAAGAAATAAAAACCAAAACTAAACTAAAATATAAAATAAACTTAAACATAAAAAACTTAAAAAAATAAACAATAAAGCTAAAATAAAATAAAATAAAACCTAAATCGTAAATTAAAATAATCCTAAACTTAAAAAAATAAATAAAATAAAATAAACCTAAACCTAAATAAATATAAACTAAACTAAAATAAATAAAACCAAAATCAAAACCTTAAATAAACTAAACCTAAAACAATACCTAAATTAAATGAAATAAAATAAAATAAAAATAATTTAAACCTAAACAAAAAAAATAAAATCTAAAATCAAACCTAAAATAAAAACCTAAAACCTAAACCAAAAAATAAAAAATAAAAACCTAAACCTAAACTTAAAAATAAAAAATAAAACCTAAACAAATAAAAAATAAAAATAAAACTAAACTAAAAAATAAACAAAAACCTAAACCTTAACCTAAAAAATAAACTAAATAAAAAACTTAAACAAAAATAAATAAACCAAACTAAATAAAAATAAAAAATAAACCTAAAAAAATTAAATAAACTAAAATAAATAAACTAAATAAATTAAATAAACCTAAACCTATACTTAATTTTTTAAAAAAACCTAAACCCTAAAAAACCTAAGCCCAAAATCCAAAACCATAAACCCTAAACTAAACTTAAACCCTAAAATTAACTAAACCCTAAACCTAAAATTCTAAACCTATAACCCTAAACCCCAAAAAAAAATAAAAAATAAAATAAAACCCTAACCCTAAAACTAAACCCTAAAACTAACTAAACCTAAACCCTAAACTCTAAGTTTAAACCCTAAACCCTAAACCTCAAACCCTAAACCAAAACCCTAAACCCTAAACCCTAAACCTAAAACCTAAAAAACCTAAACCCTAAACCAAACCCTAAACCCTAAAAAAACCAAAAACCTAAACCCTAAAAACCTAAACTAAATAAAACTTAAAAATAAAATAAATAAGAAAACATAAACCTAAATAAAATAAATTTAAAACCTAATTTAAACCTAAATATAAATCTAAAAATAAAATAAAATAAAAAATGAAAACTAAAATAAAATAAAATAAAGAAAAACATAAACTAAAATAAAAAATAAAATAAACCTAAAAAGATAAAACCTAAATAAAATAAAACCTAAATAAAAAATAAAATAAACTAAACCTAAAATAAAAAAACCTAAACCAAAAAAATAAACCTAAAAATATATTTAAAAAGTAAAACCTAAACCCTAAACTAAAAAATAACTTAAAATAAACAAAATAAAATAAACTAAACCTAAACTACAATAAACTAAACTAAAATAAACTAAACAAAATAAACAAAACCTAAACCAAAAAAACTAAACCTAAACCCTAAACTAAATATAATAAAATAAACTAAAAATAAACCTAAACCTAAACTAAATAATAAAACCTAAAAATAAACCTAAAATAAAAATGAAAACCTAAACTAAAAAATAAAATAAAAACCTAAACCTAAACCTAAAAATAAAAAATAAGACCAAAACCTAAAAAAAAAAACTAAACTAAAAAATAAACATAAATTTAAAATAAAACTTAAAAATAAACTAAAATAAAAACCTAAACTAAAATAAATAAACTAAATAAATAAACTAAACTAAATAAAATAAAAAATAGACCAAAAAAATATAAATAAAAATAAACTAAATAAACTAAACCTACTAACTTAATTTAAAAAAAAATTAAACCCTAAACTACCTAAACCCTAAAAAACCTAAACCCTAAACCCTAAACCCCAAAAAACCCTAAACTAAAAACCTAAACCTAAACCTAAAACCTAAACTCTAAACCCCAAAACCTAAACCTAAAACCCTAAACTCCTAAACCCTAAACCCTAAACTAAACCCTAAACCTAAACTAATTAACCTAAACCCTAAATCCTAACCTAAACCTTTAAACTCCTAAACCTAAAACCCTAAAACCTTGTTTAAACACTAAACCCTAAACCTAAACACAAAACCCTAAAACCTAACCCTAAACCTAAATCAAAACCTAAACCCTAAACTTAACCCTAAACTAAAACATAAGCCTTAACTAAATAAAACCTAAAATTAAAATAAATAAATAAAATAAAGCCTAAATAAAATAAAATAAAATAAAATAAAATAAAATAAAATAAAAAACTAAACTAAACCTAAACCTAAACTAAACCTAAAATAAAATAAAATTAAGAAAATAAAAGTAAAAAAATAAATAAAACCTAAACTAAACTAAATAATAAAATAAACCTAAGAATAAAACCTAAATATAATACAAACTAAATATAAAATAAAAATTAAATTAAAAAAAGGAAAACAAAAACTAAATAAAAACCTAAACTTAGAAAATAAACCTATAAATAAATAAAAAATAAAACCTAAACCCTAAACTAAGAAAAATCTAAACTTAAAATAATAATAAAATAATAAAATAAAATAAACTTAAACCTAAACTAAAATAAATTTAACCTAAACCTAAACCTAAAATAAATTAAACTTCGACCTAAACCTAATCTAAATAAAATAAAATAAACTAAAATAAACCAAACTAAAAAATATAACCTAAATAAACCAAAAAAACCTAAACTTAAAAAAAATAAAATAAAAACCTAAACCTAAACCAAAAAATAAAAATAAACCTAAACCTAGAAAATAAAATATAAATAAACACAAAGTAAAAAAGTAAACCTAAAACTAAAAATAAACTAAAATAAAAAATAAACTAAAATAAATAAACCTAAATAAATATAATATAAACTTAATAAAAAATAAAAATAAAACTAAAAATAAAAATAATAACTAAAATAAAAATAAAATAAACTAAAATAAATAAAGATAAACAATAAAAAACCTACCAACATAACTTTAAAAGAAATCCATAAACCCTAAATCCTAAACCCTAAACCTAAACCCTAAACCCTAAACCCTAAACCCTAACCTAAACCCTAAACCCTAAAACCCTAAACCCTAAACCCTAAAAAACCCTAAACCCTAAACCCTAAACTATAAACCCTAACCCTAACCCTAAATCATAAACCCTAAACCCCAAATTCTAAACCTAAACCTAAAGTAAAAATTAAAAAAAATAAACCTAAAGCCTAAAATGTAATAAACTTAAACCCTAAGAATGGAACCTTGATCGCAAGAACATCACTATCAACTAGGAATCTAGATCTATGGAGGTGAAGGTGAGGTGCAAAGTTATCACATTGTGGTGGGGATCCAAGGTGCCGGTGGATATGGAGGTAGTCGAGTAAGTGGTGGTTATGGAGGTTACAAAACATGCTGATGAGGAGAGATGTGATATGATGGTGGATCCCACTACCGAGAGAGGCCGGGTGGTTTTGATGGGAACTAGAGAAATTGAAGAATGATCAATCTGATCTATTGCTTATGGAACTGTTTTACAATAGAGACAGTTCTAGTTATCTAAGGTTTTTGATTTTCACTATGCATGCTCATTTTCGATCTATGTCATCACTTGTGTGTCTTAAAAAACTTGTGTTACTTGGTTGATGAAATCAAAAAGAAGAAATATTGAATCAATTTGTTCTCTATTAAAACCAAAACCCTAAACATTAAACTAAAACCTAAACCCTAAACCTAAAAACTAAACCCTAAACCCTAAACCCTAAACCCTAAACCCTAAAAACCCTAAACCCTAAATCCTAGACCCTAAACCCTAAAACCCTAAACCCTAATCCATAAACTCTAAAATCTAAACCCTAAAACATAAACCCTAAACCCCAAACCTTAGACCCTAAACTCTAAACCCTAAACTAACCCTAAACCTTAAAACCTAAGAAGAAAAAACCTAAACCTAAACTAAATAAAACCTAAAGATAAAATAAATAAAAAAACCTTAACCAAAATAAAATAAAAACATAAACTAAAACCTAAACCTAAACCTAAACTTAAAAAAATAATAAAATAATAAAATAAATATAAACCTAAACTAAATTAAAAATACCTAAATAAAATAAAAACTAAACCTAAAATAAAATAAAATAAAACTAAATAAATACCTAAACCGAAAAGATAAACCTAAAAATAAAAAAATAAAACCTAAACCTAAAAAAAAATAAAATAAATCTAAACCTAAACTAAAATAAACTAAACTAAAAAAAATAAAACCTAAACCTAAATCAAGATAAAATAAAATCAACTAAAAATAAACCTAAATTTAAACTTAAAAATAAAACCTAAAAATAAAACTAAAATAAAAACCTAAAGCCTAAACCTAAACCTAAAAAAAAATAAAACCTAAACCTAATAAATAAAATAAAAATAAAACTTAACTAAAAAAATAAACCTAAACCTAAACCAAAACCTAAACCTAAAAAATAACTAAAATAAAAAAATCTAAACTAAAATAAATAAACCTAAAATAAATAAACTAAACTAAATAAAAATAAAAATAAACCTAAATAAAAATAAAAGTAAAATAAACTAAAATATATAAAAAAATAAACTAAATAAACATAAACCTACCACTTTACTTAATTAAAAAAAATTAAAAAAATTTAAAAAATTAAATAAAAAAACCCTAACCTGAACCCTAAACCCTAAGACTAACCTAAAACCCTAAACCCTAAACCCTAAACCTAAACTAAACCCTAAACCCTAAACCCTAAACCCTAAACCCTAAACCCTAAACCCTAAACCCTAAACTAAAAAAAACCTAAACCCTAAACCCTAAACTATAAACCCTAAACCTAAACCTAAAATAAAATAAATAAACCTAAACTAAATAAAATAAAATAAACCTAAATAATAAAATAAAAATAAAAAAATAAATAAAATAAAATAAACCTAAACTAAACTAAAAAATAAAATAAATAAAATAATAAACTAAAATAAAAAATAAAATAAAACTAAAAAATAAACCTAAAATATAAACCAAAAAAATAAAATAAAACCTAAACTAAACTAATAAATAAAAAATAAAACCTAAATTAAAAAATAAAATAAAATAAAACTAAATTAAAAAAAATAAATAAACCTAAATAAAAATAAATAAACTAAACTAAATAAAAAATAAAAATAACCTAAATAAAATAAAAACCTAAATAAACCTAAACAAAAAAAAAAAAAAAATAAACCTAAACCTAAACCTAAATAAAACCTAAACCCTAAACCTAAAATAAAAGTAAACTAAACTTAAAAAATAAATAAATAAAATAAACTAAATAAACCTAATAAAAAAATAAAAACTAAACTAAAAAAAAAATAAATAAAAATAAAACCTAAATAAAAAATAAATAAACTAAATAATAAAAATAAAAAAATAATATACCTAAATAAAAATATAATATTAAACTAAATAAACCTAAACCTAAAACTACTTAATTAAAAAAAAAACCCTAAACCCTAAATCTATAATCCTAAACCTACAACCCTAAACCCAAAGTAAAACTAAAAAACTAAACTAAATCCCCATTTTGCTAAACCCCAAACTAAACTAAAAAATTAAATTATAAAAATAATAAAACTAAAACTAAACAAAATAAAAAACAAAAACTAAACTAAAACCCGAAAAAAAAAACTAATGAAAAACTAAACCTTAAAACAAAACCTAAACCCAAAAGAAAACTAAAAAAACCCAAACCCAATAATAAAATCGAACACCCCCCCCCCCAAAAAAAAAACTAAAAATAATAATAACTAAACTAATTAAAACTATTAAAACTAATATAAAACAAAAAAAATAATAAAAAATAATAAAAAAACTAAATAAACCTAAAAACCTAACTAATAAAACTAAAAAAATAAAACAAAAAATAATAAAACCCCTAAATAAACTAAAACTAATAAAAAACCTACCCCCCCCCCCCCCAAAAAAAAAAACTAAACCTAAGCCCAATAATAATAATAATAATAATAATAACTAAAGCTAAACTAAAAAAATCTAATAAATAATAAATAACTAAAAAACCTAAACCCTAAAAAAAAAATTAGTAAAAAAAACCTAAATCCATAAACCTAAAAAAGTAACTAAGCTAAACCAATAACTAAAAAAACCTAAACCCCTAAACCCTATAATAAACCAAAAACTAAAATAAAAACCTAAACCCATCCCGCGACCCCTTCCCATTTTGAGCTCTAGTGATTCTTGAATCCCTTTCCTTTCATTCTTCCTCGATGTTTTGTGTATTTCTAGAAATTTCTTCTAGTTTGGCTTTGGATCTTTTGCTTTAGGCCAATCCTTTTCTGATTCTTAAGTGGAACCATTTGCCATGGCATCGTGTTCTACAAATAGTTAGGGAAAACCAAATGCTACAGTTGCTCTAGTTTGAGCTTCTAATTCTTTCGGTATAGATAAACCTTTTGCCTCTAAATCCTTCAAAGATGCATTATCTGGTAAGGATTCTTCAACTTTTTTTTATCTTTCTTTAAACCTAGTTCATACGACATTCAAAAGTGTTCCATCTATTATGTGCTCTTACTTGGATACTGAAAAACTAGCCGAGCCTTATGCGTATACTTTGTCTAGAAAATTTTATTTTTGGCATCCTGGTATGGATAGAATTTGATTTTTATATCATGATTTAAATATTTCTGTTGTTTTTTTTATTTATTTACTAGATGGTAGACATGTGCTGATTAAATTGTCTAATGAACTTGATTATAGTCGTATCTTTGCTCGATCTTATTATGCTAAAACTTTCAAATGCATATCTTTAAATGGACTCCATTTTTTGACTTTAAAATGGAATCTCCTAAAGCACCAATTTGGTTATCTTTACCTAATCTTCAGGTTCACTTTGTTAATTATCAATTCTTGCATGTTATGAGTTCTATTTTGGTATACCTGTGCAAATTGATCAAGCAACCATAGCAAAATCCAGGCTATTGATTACTTGGATCCTTATTAAAATTGATGTAACAAAGAAATTTCCTTAGGAGGTGTGGATTGGATCAGAGAAATATAGATATTTCTAGCAAGTTGAGTTTGAAAACTTCCCTGCTTTCTGCAATCATTGTAAAACTCATGGGCATGATGTATCAAAATGTTTTGTTCCTCATCAACATCTTCAAAAGAAAGTGGTTAAAGATCTTAAGGTTGGTGGCAAAAATTGGACATTTAAAAAGTGATAAAAGAAATTCTTTAAATGAAAAGGATAACTGTTGTGAATGAAATTGTTGATGTTTCTAATGATGTTCCTAATGTTTCTAATGTTGTTCCCAATGTAAGTGGTAGTGATAAGCTTGTTAAAAATGTTTATGTAACTATTTTGGAGAGTAATCAAGTTTCGGTTACTATTATTTATGATATTCCTGAAAAATTGCAAGTGGATGATTTTCCTATTTTAGTTTCTAATTCTAAGGAGATTTGTGATAAAGTTACTAAAAATCTTATAGAAAATGTTTCTCTTATTTTGCCAAAAAAATTTTTTAAAAGAAAATCTTATTTTACCTTCTTTGAATTTGGGCAAGAATGATGGTAAGGAGCTTATTGATAATGTGCAGCCAAGTTTTTGTTTGGTTAATAAATCTATTTCTGTCCTTTCTTTAACTGTTATTCCAGGGTATTTTGCTTAGTGATAATTCTTGTTTAGTGGAGAATAATTATTTATCTTATTATCAAATGGGATCTTCTCCTAAATTTATTGTTAATAATGATGACAAAATCTTTTCTGATGATCAATCCATGGAAAATGAGATCGATTTTCAAACTATTTTTGTCGAAAGGAAAAAATAGTTTAAAAATTATCCTCCTAAAGTTTCTAGATCTACTCGATCTTCTTCATCTTCTTTTCCTAATAAAAATTAATGTTTAACTTTCTTATTTGGATTGTGAGGGGCATTGGAACTCTTGCTATTAGAAATAAAATTAGGAATCTTTGTTGAATTTATAATGTTGGTTTCTTGGTTATTCTTAAACCTCTTTTTTTTCTAAAATAATGCATGCGGCGATGATTGGTTTTTTAACAATTTTATTTCAATAGCAATAATGACATTTGGTTATTTTGGAATATCTCTTTTTACTAATGTTATTAATTATTTTCATCAAGTTATTAATGTGGATATTTCATTTGGTTATTATCATGCTTTTGGCTCTTTTGTTTATGATGCTTGTAACAAGTTAGGAGGAGAATTCCTTGGGATCAATTATCAAATTTTGCTTACATTGTTAATAATTCTTGGATTGTTAGTGGGGATTTCAATATGGACCTTTTTTTGAATGAAAGTAAAGGGGGTTCTTCGTCGAATTTACATTAAATAGAAGATTTTACAAATATGATTTTGGATTGTAATCTTTATGATGTTGGTTTCATTGGTTCTCAATTTACTTAGAATAATCAAAGATTGTGGTTATGGTTTGATCCTACATTATTTAATAATTATTTGTTAAATTGTTAGCCTTTAACTTCGATGGAGCATCTTAGAAGAACTCTCTCAGATCATGCTCCTCTTTCGATTTCTATTAAGGATGTTGTTCATAACAATAATTTCATTAAAAAATTTTGTTTTCAAAATATGTGGTTACAAGAAAAAAGTTTTTCTTGATGTTATTGCTTAATTAGTGTGCTCCTCTTTCTCCGATGATTACGCATTTGGTATGATGAGATTTTGGCTTAAGCTTAAAAGGCTTAAGCATAATATCACTTGGTGGAATAAAAACTACATTAAAAATATTTTTGATAATATCAAGAATATGGAACAAAAGGTGAAAGATTTGGAAGAACTTGTTATTACTAATTGTTCTTTCTGTTCTAATCTTGTTGAACCTAAAGATAATCTCATTAAGTTTTAGGATTTGGAGGAGACTTATTGGAGACAAAAAGCTGCCTCTGAGCATCTTTCTGAGGGGAACAAAAACATTAAAAATTTTCATGCTTCGATAATGAAAACAAGAGTTCTTGGTTACATTCATAAAATCAAGAACTTTGATGGTTCTTGGCTTATTGAAAAAGAGGATATATTTTCTTCTACTCTTAATTATTTTAAAGATCTTTTAAATAAAAATTGTCAACTTGAGCATTTATTCAATCACTCTATCATCCCTTCTATTAAGTCTACTAAGGATAATGAGTGCTTGGTTGCTCCTCCTTCTGATCAGGAAATTTATAATATTTTTGATGGTATGTTGATTATGTTGCAAGGTTGAATGGTTACACTACTTTATTCTTTTAAAAGGCTTGGTTTATTATTAAAATTGATCTTGCTGATGATTTTCTTCAAGGAAATTCTATTCCTAAATATTTTACTAGCACTTCTATTATTCTTATTCCTAAGAAAGAAAATCTAGGCTTTTGGAATGACTTTAGACCTATTAGTCTTTATACTTTTTTCAATAAATTGATTTCTTAAATTTTGATTAATAGGCTTAGTAAGTTTCTTCCTAAGATTATCTATCCTAATCAAACTAGCTTTGTGAAAGGTAGAACTATTTTGGATAACATCTTGCTTGCTCAAGAATTGATTCATGATTTGAATATTAAAACTATAGGTGGAAACTTACTTTTTAAGCTTGACATCATCGAAGCTTATGATAACATTTCTTAGGATTTTTTTAATATCATTCTTACATTATTTGGTTTTTCAAAAAAATTTATTTCTTTGGTTACCAATCTAATTAGAAATATTTGGTTTTCATTAGTTATCAATGGTGAGCATTTTAGTTTATTTAATTCCTCTGAAGGTATAAGACAAGGTGACCCTCTTTCTTCATCATTTTTTATTATTACGGTTGAATATTTGTCTCATTGGCTTAATCTTTGTTTAGAAGAATTCTAGTGTGTATTTCAAGAATCTTGGTGGTTTGGCTATCTCTCACTTAAGCTTTACTAATGATTTCATAATTTTTTGTAATTGCTCATTACATTATGTTAAAAGCTTAAGGATTTTTTAAATAAATTTGAAAATGAAAGTGGCCTTGATTAGTGCTCATAAAAGTTGTTTAATCACTTCTACTTCTATTTATAAAATTAAAAAAAATAAAGGACATCACTGGTTTTCTCATCAAAATCTTCCTATTAAATATATAGGCTCCCCTTTATATTGTGTCCGTAAGAGATTCCATCTCTTTGATGAGGTAATTCATAATATTCAAAATAAAATTTCTACCACTGAATTTCATTTTTTATCTTTTGGTGGGAGATTAATTTTTATTAAAAGTATTCTTTATTCTCTTCCTTTTTACTTATTGCTTAATATTGATCCTACTTCCCATGTTCTTATCAAGATTGAAAGACTTTTCAATAAGATTTTTTTGGGCTCTAGGAATTCGGCCAAAAGGCTTCATTGGACTTCTTGGTCTAATATTTGTGGTACTAATTATGAAGGTGGTATTCGGTGCAGATCTTTAAGGGATTGTGCCAATGTTTTTTCGTATATACTTTGGTGGAATTTTTGGAAAAATGAAAGTCTTTGGGCTAAATTCATGAAATTTAAATATTTGTGGTACTAAAATTCTACTTTCTCATGTTTGTTTTAAAATTTCCCACATCCTTCATGAAGGTAATGGTTGTGCTGATTATATAGCTAATTTTGGAGCCAACTTAACTAATTTCACTTTATTTGACAACTAAACATTGCCTAAATTATTAAGAGGTTTGGTTAATTTGGATAACACTAGATTGCCTTATCTCATATTATAATTCCTTAGCTTAGTTTTATTATTAGTTTTTTATGATCCCTTATTTTTGTTTTTCCCCCTTTAAACCATCTTTGGGTTGTGGTGATCTACTAATTTTTCCTCTTTGGGTCTATGTTTTTCAAATCTTGCTTTTAATTTTGGCCTTGTTGTTTCTCCCTTGTGGTTTTTGTAAGTGTAGCCTGGGGTTTTTTGTTTTTTTCAGCTTGGTGGTTTCTGACTGCGTGGCTAGGCTTTTACCAAACTTTTCCCTTGGTTGTTTCTTACTTCCTCCTTCTGGGTTGCAGCTTTGGCTGATGTAGGCTTTTCTTTCTATCTGTGTTTTTCCTCCTTTCTAGCATACTTCCAAACCTATTAAATATGCTACTATGGTGGCTGATAGTGTGGCTTTGTTGGCTAGCTGGGTTGGCTGGTTGGGTTGGTTGGTTGGCTATTTTTGGTGGTTTATCTATGGCTTGATTTAGGCATGGTGGAGGTGGTTGGCAAGTTTTGTTGACTGGGGCATAGTGGTAGGATTTGTTTTTTATGTTTTTATTCTTTTGGTTATGCATTGGACCTCCTCCTATCTTATTGTGGCTTTGGGTTTGGGTATTGTTCTCAAATGGCTAATTGACAGCTACTGTGTGGTTATTATTTGTCTTTGGCTGCTGGTGGGTGGGTTGGGTGGCTTTATTGTTGCTATTTCTTTTGGTTGGCTTATTTTATATCTTACTAAGCTTTGTATCTTTGTATCTCTGGCTAGGTTTCCTACCCTTATGGATTTGATTTTCTTTTCCCTTGATTGGGTTTGGTGGATGCTATCTATCTTTACCCTTTCCTAGGCTATCTTAGATGGTTTTGGCTTGATGATTATTGTTGGTCTTTATTCTGATGTTTTTGGGTTGGAAGACTTGGATCGTTTGCTATTGAGGTGGTTTGCTAGGAGGATTTATTAGATTGCTGGTTGTGTTCGTTATTTTGACTGGCTAGACTGGTTGGAGGAGTGGCTGCTTTGGCGAGTTTTTCTTGCTCCTTTGGTGGACTCAGGAACTTGGTTATCTTTTAGTGTTTTTTTTTTTTCTTGCTCTCTTGACCTCTTTCTCTTGGCTATAACACCCCTTTTCTTATTTGGGTGGAACCACCATTTTGCTATTAGGCTAGGTTTTTTTTTTGTTATGGCTCCTTTCTATTTTATTGAGAGGATCTTAGCATTTATGGTTTTCCTTTTTGCTCTTGTTTGTCTCTGTTTAGTGTTGTTACCCATATCATGATGTTTGCTACTCTTGATTTTGTTATTCCTTTTTGGTGGTGGCTTTGGTGGTGCTTCTTTTGTTTTGCTACTATCCTCATGGGTTGTTTGCTTATCTATCTTATTAAGCTTGGTTGTTCTGGTGGCTTGGTGGTTGGCTGTTATCTTTGTTGTTTTGAGGGTTTTGTAGGCTTGCTGGAGGACCATCCTTTGATAATGTGCTACACGAGGTATGCTGGCACTGATGGCCTTGATGTTTATTACTCTTTCTTCTTCTGGCTCATAGCGCTATATGTAATTGTAACCCTTCTCCTAAAGTTTGGATGCTTACATATAATGTTACTCCTTGAGATGATTGTAATTGAGCTTGAGCCTTTTTTTACTTTACTCCTTTTATCCGCTCTTACTCTTTATGCTTGAATAATTGTACTCAGCCTTTCAATAGTATCTTGAAGATTTGTTTTACAAGTTAGGACACTCTTGCAAGTGGATCTTGCTGGCATCAGAAGGACCACATGAAGTTGGTTGTCGCATACATAGATTTTCAGTTATTTGTTACTTAGTCATTTTTGTTCTTTTGCATTTTTTTCCCTAATTATTGTAATAGTTAGGGGGTTTATCTCCTTAGGACTTATTGGAGCTCTTGAGCATTAGCTTAGAGATTTACCCCCTCTACGTAATTTGTATCTTTTCTTTATGGCAAAAAAATTTTCCTAATTTTCCAAAAAAAATACACTAAACCCTAAACCCTAAATCCAAACCCTAACCTTAAACCCTAAACCCCACTAAAAACCATAAACCTAAACCTAAACCTAAACCCTAAACTACTAACCACACCCTGTAACCTACTAACCCTACTGACCTAAAACCCTAAATAAAACACCCCCTACTAAATGCTAAACCACTAACCTCCCACCTCCCTACCCAAAACTACTAAACCCTACTTACCCAATCCAAACCCACCCTAAACCTACTTAAAAACCTAAACCTATAAACCTAAGATAAATAAACCTGCTAAATAATAAAATAAATAAAACTTAAAATAATAAATACTAAATAAAATAAATAAAACCTAAACTAAACTAAAATATAATAAACCTAAAATAAAAACCTAAATAAAATAAAAAAGAAAATAAAATGAAATAAAATAAAAAAATAAAAATAAAAATAAAACCTAAACCAAAATAAACCTAAAATAAAATAAAAAATACCTAAACCTAAACTAAAAAAAATAACCTAAAATAAAAATAAACTAAACCTAAAATAAAATAAATACCTAAACCTATAATAAACTAAACCTAAACTTACTAAGATAAAATAAAACTAAATATAAACCTAAACTCTAAAATAAAAAAAATAAAATCAAAACTAAACCTAAATCTAAAAAAAAAACCAAAACCTAAACCTAAAATAAACTAAAATAAAAAAACCTACTAAAGTAAATATACCTAAAATAAACTACGATTAAATAAAAATAAAAATAAAACTAAATAAAATTAAAATTAAGTAAATAAACTAAATAAAAAAATAAACTAAATATCTAATAAACCTAAACCTATCGGTTTGCTTAATTTTTTTAAAAAAAAACCTTAAACCCACAAATCCTAAACCATCTAAAACTAAACCTTTACTTTAAACTTTTTAGCTAAAACTAAAAATAAACCTAAATAAAATAAAATAAACTAAAATAAATAAATTAATAAACTAAATTTTACATAAACCTAAAACTTAAAAATAAAAATAATAAACTCTAAACTAACTAAACCAACACTAACCTAAAACCACAAACTAAAGCTAACTAAATCAAAATTGAGCCCTAAACTCTAAGCCAAAACTAACCATACCACTAAAGCTGACCTAACCCCCTATCCTAAACCCTAAAAACCTAAACACTAAACCATGTAAAAATAAAAATAAAATAAAATAACCCTACTTTAAACCCTGGCCTAAAGACTAAACTAAATCTGAGCCTAAACTACCACTGACCTGGGCCTTGGGCCCTGGGCCCTAAAAACCCAGACCTGGGCCCTAGGCCACACTCTCTGACCTGAGCCTCACAACTTAGGCTAAATTAAAAAGAGAAATAAAAAATAAAACTAAACCTAAATAAAATCATGGTAGAACTACTCATGACAAACTAAATAAATAAAAAAAATAAAAGATAAAAATAAAACTAAACAATAAAATAAATAAAACCTAAACTAAACTAAAATTAAATAAACCCAATAAATCCTAAATAAATATGAAATAAAATAAATAAAACCTAAAAAAATAATAAAAAATAAAAAATCTAAACCTAAACTAAAAAAAACCTAAAAAATAAAAAAAATAAACTAACCTTAACTAAAATAAACTAAACTAAAATAAATAAAACTTAAACTTAAACCCAAAATAAACTAAAATAAATCCTAAACTAAATAAAATAAAATAAACTAAAATAAACCTAAACCTGAAAAATAAAACCTAAAATAAATTTAAAATAAAACCTAAACCTAATACAAAAGACTTACTAAAAAATAAACCTAACCTAAAAAAAAAAATAAAACTAAAGTAAAAATAAACCCTACCTAAACCTAAATAAAAATATCTATGAAAACCTAAACTAAAAATAAATAAAATTAATAACTAAACTAAAAAAAAAAACATAACCTAAATAAAATAAAATAAACTAAACTAAATAAATATAAAATTAACTAAACATATCGATTTTGCTTAATTTTAAAAAAACTAAATACTGATAAACCTAAACCTATTAAACCCACCCTAAACATTAAACCCTACAAAACTAAACCTCTACCTACTAATCTACCCTAAACTAAATATAAACCCAAATGACCCACTGACTCCTACCACTAAACCCACCCTAAAACTCTAAATAAACTAACCCACTAACCACCCAACCCTAAAACTCTAAACCCTAACCCTAAACCTACCCCCTATAAACCCACCCTAAACCCACTAAACTTAAATCCTATAAACCCCAAACTCCACTCACCCTAAACCTAAACCAAAAGTAACTAAATAAATTCAAAGTAAAACTAAACCCTAAAACTTAATAAACCTAAACCTAAACCTTAATGGGTAGAACCGGATCGTCATAGAATTAGTCAAGAAATGGTGGTCAAGGCGATGGGGGAGGCGGCAGTTATCCTTATGGTGGTGGCGGTGCTGCTGGATATGGAGGTTATGGTCGGAGCATTGGTGGTTATGGAGGTTGGAGGAGCGGGAGGTTCTGACCATAGTGGTG
Source organism: Cymbidium sinense (assembly GCA_021442155.1). Lineage (NCBI taxonomy): Eukaryota > Viridiplantae > Streptophyta > Magnoliopsida > Asparagales > Orchidaceae > Cymbidium > Cymbidium sinense. Next base: position 29,131 of record JAKCPB010000777.1, on the reverse strand, counting down.
TGGAGAGCGTCGAGGTATGATGGTGGATCCACTACTCAAGAGGACGGTGTGGTTGATGGGGGAAGAAACTTATGAGCGGTAAATCATAGTGCTTACAAATTATGTCCTTATAGTAGAGTTCTAGTTATCTGGGATTTTGATTTGTTATCGTGCTTATTTTTTATCTATATCATCGCTTAGAAAAAATTGGTGTGTTACTTGGTTGATGAAATCGAAAAGAAGATATGTTGAATCTGAATTTGTTCTCTGTTAAAAAAAACAAAAACCAAAAACCCAAAACTAAAATCGGAACCATAAACCTAAACCCTAAACCCTAAACACAAAAAAAATAATTAAAATATATAAAAACAAAAAAACAAAAAAACCAAACCCTAAACCCAAAATCCAAAACCTTAAACTAATACCCTAACCCTAAACCTTAAACCTTGCCCAAAAAATCTAATGCTAAACTAACCTAAAATAAATAAATAAACTAAACCTAAATAAAATAAACAAATAAAATAAAATAAAATAACTAAAAAAACATAAACTTAAACCTAAACCTACAAATAAAATGAAAGAAAACTAAACTAAAATAAACTAAATAAACATAAACTAAATAATCCTAAAAAAAAATAAAATAAATAAAATAAAACTAAACCAATTATAAATAAAATAAACCTTAAAAAAATAAAATTAAACTTAAACTTAAATAAAACCTAAAAAATAAATAAAATAAAACCTAAACCTTAAACTAAAAAACTTAAAATAAAATAAAAAATATACCTAAACCTAAACTAAAATAAACAAAACTAAATTAAATAAACCTAAACCTAAACCTAAAATAATAAACTAAACTATAAACTAAATTAAAATAAACTAAAATAAACCTAAACCTAAACTAAAAATAAACTTAAAATAAACCTAAAATAAACCTAAACCTAAACCTAAAAGTAAAATAAATGAACCTAAACCTAAAATAAAAATAAATAAATAAACTAAAATAAAAATAAACATAAACCTAAATGTAAACCTATATGCTAAATAGAACTAAACTAAAATAAAACTTAAGATAAACTAAAATATATAAATACCAAACTAAAAAACCACTGATTTGTTTAAAATAAACTAAACTTGGGCACAACCCTAAACTAATAAACTCCAGGCCTTGTTAATAGTAATAATAAATTGATCCTTGGCCCCACTAAACCACAACTATAACCCTAAACCTGCACCCTAAACCTTAAGCTTAAGGCCAACCCTGCCTAACCAGGACCTCTCACCTAAACCCTCCTAAAACCCTAAACCCAAAGGCATAAACACTAAACCCTGAGCCCTGACTACCCTAAACCTCCAATCCTGGGCCCTAAACCCTAAACCTAAACATAAAACAACCTAAATAATAAAATAAACTCATAACCCTAAACTGAGCTGATCTAAACTAATAAAACAAATTACCTAAAATAAATGATAAATAAAATAAAGATAAACCTAAATTAAAGATAAAAAAAATAAATAACTAAAAATAAACCTAAACCTACATGCTTTTTAAATAAATAAAATACTAAACTTTAAACCATCTAAACCTTAAACCTGACACTAAACCTAGCCTAACCACCTAAATTAAACTAAATCTAAACCCTAAAGCTAAACCCTAAGCTTAAAAACTAAACCCTAAAACTACCCCAAAACATTAAAATCCAAACTCCTTAAACTTTTAAACCTAAATTAAATTAAAAATAAACCTAAACCCAAAACTACTAAGCTTAAACATAAACCTCTAAGAATGGGTAGAACCTTGTTGGCAGAACATCACCATCAACCAGTCTAAGATTTTGGAGTGGCGAAGCGGAGGCGCGATTATGTGGTTAGGGGCTGGAGGTGTTGGAGGTGGTGGTCGAGCATTGGTGGTTATAGAGTGGCGAGAGGTTACAATGGTGGTGGCGAGAGTGTCGGATATGATGGTGGATCCTACTCGAGAGGCGGGGAGGTTCGATGGGAACTGAAAAAAATCAAGAATAATCAATCGATATCTCGCTTATGGAACTGTGTCTTTATAGTAGAGATGGTTATAGTTATCTAAAGTTTTGATTTTGCTCATTAATATCTTTATGTGTGTGTTACTTGGTTAATGAAATTAAAAGAAGCGTTGAATCTAAATTTATTCTCTCAAAAAAAAACCAAAAATAAACCTAAACTAACCAAACCCTAAACCTTAAATTTTAAAAATAAAAAATAAAAAATAAAAAATCCACCTAAACCTTGCAACATTAAAGCTACAACCCTAAACCCTAAACCCTAAACACTAAACCCTTAGAAATCCTAAACCTAAACCTAAAAAACAAAGAATAAACCCTAACCCAATCCCAAACTCAAACCCAAACCCTAAACCCTAACCTAAACACTAAACATGAAACCCCAAACTCTAAACCTAAACCTAAAGTAACTAAATAAATTAAAAAATATACCTAAACCTTAATACTTAATAAACCTAAACATAAACCTAAACCCTAAGAATGGGCAGAACCTTGACAAAAGGAACATCACCATCAACCAGGCTCAGTATAGATCTAGCGGTGGAGGAAAAGGAGAAGGCAACAGTTATTAGAGTGGTGGTGGGGGATCTAGAGGTGCTGGTGGATATCAAGGTGGTGATCAGATTAGTGGTGGTTATGTAGGAAGGAGGAGCGATCGAGGTTGCAGTTATGGTGCTAGCAAAGGGAGAGATTAGGGATATGATGGTGGATCCCGCTACTCGAGAGGTCGGGGTGGTCCTGATGGGAACTAAAGAAACTGAAGGACGACTGATCTGATCTACTGCTTATTGATTTATGTCTTTATAGTTGAGGCAGTTCTACTTATATAAGCTTTTTGATTTGCTCTATGCGTGCTCATTTTTTATCCATGTCGTTGTTTGTGTCTTAAAAAACTTAGTGTGTTACTTGGTTGATGAAATCAAAAAGAAGAAATTTTGCATCTGAATTAGTGCTCTGTTAAGAAAAAAAACCTAAAACCTTAGACCCTAAAATAAAACCTGAACCTTAAACCTAAAACCTAAACCTAAAACCCTAAACCCTAAATCCTAAACCCTAAACCCTAAAACCTAAACCCTAAAAATAAAAAATAAAAAAATAAAAAAAACCTAACCCTACACCATAAACCTAAAACCCTAAACCCTAAAACCTACAACCCTAAATCCAATACTCCTACTGACCCTAGACCGCACATAAACCTAAAACTGATAACTATTCTGAAGCTCTAAACTAAATAAAATCTAAAATAATATAAATAAAAAACTAAATCTATATAAAATAAAAAGATAAAATAAAATAATAACCTAAACCTAAACCTAAGCCTAAAAATAAAAAAAATAAAAAAAACTAAACTAAAATAATATAAATTAAAACATAAGCTAAACTAAAAAAAATTAACCTAAAAATAAAAATCCAAATAAAATAAAAACTAAACAAAAAACCAAAATAAAAAAAAAACCTAAAATAAATAAATAAATAAATAAATACCTAAACCTAAAAATAAAACCTAAAAAATAAATAAAAAATAAAATTTAAACCTTAAACTTAAAAAAAAAAACCTAAACCTAAACTAAAATAAATAAAACCTGAAACCTGAAACCTAAACTAAAAATAAACCTAAACCTAAACTAAAAAATAAAACCTAAAAATAAACCTAAAATAAAAACCTACAACCTAAGCCAAAAAAAAAAAAACCTAAACCTAAAAGTAAAATAAAAAATATGAACCTAAAAATAAAATAATAATAATAATAAGAAATAAACATAAACTTGAACCTAAACCTTAAAACAAACTTAAATAAAACTTAAACTAAAATAAATAAACAAAAATAAATAAAATAAACTAAAATAATTAAAAAATAAAAATAAATAAAAACTAAGCCTACCACTTTACTTAATTAAAATAATATACTAAATCTTGAACCCTAAACCTAAAACCTAAACCCTAAACCCTAAACTATAAAATAAAATAAAATAAATCCTCCCCTAAACCCTAAACCTTAAAACCCTAAACTATAAATTTAAGCCATAAACCCTAAACACTAAACCCTAAACCCTAATCCTAAACCCTAAACCCTAAAACCCTAAACCTTAAAACTCTAAACCCGAAACCAAAGCCCTAAACCTTAAACCCTAAACCCTAAAACCCTAAAAAAGTAAACTTAAAAATTAAAATAAAAATAAAACTTAACTAAAAGTTAAACCTAAACCTAAAAAATAAACTGAGAGAAAAAAACCTAAAATAAATAAACTCAACTAAATAAAAATAAAAAATAAACTATATAAAAATAAAAAATAAACTAAGTAAACTAAATAAACCTAAACCTATAGGTTTACATAATTTCTTTTTTTAAAAACCATAAACCCTAAATTCTAAACCCTAAACCCTAAACCCTAAATCGTAAACCCAAAAACTAACCCTAAACACTAATCCCCAAACCTAAAACTCTAAACCTACAACCCTAAACCCTATAAATAAAAATAATAAAAAAAATAAAAAACCCTAACCCTAAACCCTAAACCTATGACAGTAAACCTACAACTCTAAACCCTAAAAAATCATTAACCCTAAACTTTAACCACTAGACCCTAACCCCTAACCCTAAACCCTAAACACTAAACCCTAACCCTAAACCACAAACCCTAAACTTAAACTTAAGTAAAAAAAATATTAAAAATATACCTACATCCTAAAACCTAATAAACCTAAACCCTAAGAATGAAAAACTTTGATGGAACATCACCATCAAGCAGTCTAGATCTCATGGAGGCGAAGGTAGTGGTTATGCAAGGCGGTGATCCGAGGTGCGTGGATGGAGGTGGTGAGTAGTGGTGGTGGAGGTGGGAAGAGCGATGGAGGTTACAGTCATGGTGGTGGCAGAGGGAGAGAATAGGGATATGATGGTGGATCCCGCTACTCGAGAGGCCAGGGTGGTGCTGATGGGAACTAAAGGAAATTAAAGAATGACCAGTACGATCTACTACTTATGGAACTATTCCTTTATAGTTGAGATGGTTCTAGATATCAAGGGTTTTTGATTTGATCTATCCGTGCTCATTTTTTATCTATGTCGTCACTTGGCTCTTAGAAAACTTGGTGTGTTACTTGGTTGATGAAATCAAAAATAAGAATTATTGAATTTGAATATATTCTCTCTTACAAAAAAAACAAAACCCTAAACACTAAACTAAAACCTGAACCCTAAACCTCAAACATAAACCCTAAAACTAAAAAATCAAAAAACCCTAACCCTAAACCTTATTCCTATAACACTAAACCTACAACCCTAAATGCTAAACCCTAATGCGAAACTCTAAACCCTAAAAGAATAAACCCTAAAACCCTAAACTTCAAATCTTAAACCCTAATCCCTCAACCCTAAAACTAAACCCTAAACACTAAACCCTAAACCCTAAACCCTAAACCTAAACCTAAAGTAACTAAATAATTAAAAAAAACCTAAACCCTAAAATTTAATAAACATAAACCTAAACATAAACCCTAAGAATGGGCAGAACCTTGAAGGCAGGAATATCACCATCAACCAGGTTCAGTCGAGATCTAGCTATGAAGGCGAAGGTGGAGACGGTGATAATCGCAGAGGTGGTGGGGGATCTAGAGGTGCTGGTGCATATCGAGGTGGTGGTGAGGTAGGCAAGAGGAGCGACGAAGGTTATAGCCGTGGTGGTGGTGGAGGGAGAGATCAGGGATATAATGGTGGATCCCACTACTCGAGAGGTCGAGGTGGTCCTGATGGGAACTAAAGAAACTTAAGAACGGTCGATCTAATCTATTGCATAAACAACTATGTCTTTAAGAGTGTTCTAGTTATTGATTTTCTATGCATGCTCATTTTTATCTATGCCGTCGCTTGAGTCTTAGAAAACTTGGTGTGTTACTTGGTTGATGAAAATAAAAAGAAGAAATATTGAATCTGAATGTGTTCTCTGTTATAAAAAAAACCAAAAACCATGAACACTAAACTAAAACCTAAACCTTAATCCATAAGCACAAAACCCAAAACCCTAAAAATTAAAAAAATTAAAATATATAAAAAACATAACCCTAAACCCTAGAACCTACAACCCTAAACACCCAAACCCTAAACCCTAAACCCTAAACCCTAAACCATAAACATTAAACCCTAAAAACCTAGAAACATTAACCTAAACTAAATAAAACCTAAAAATAAAATAAATAAAATAATAAAATAAAAACCTAAACTAAAACCTAAACATAAACCTAAACCTAAAAATAAATAATAAATAATAAATAAAACTAAACTAAAATAAAATAAATTAAAACATAAACTAAACTAATAAAATAAAATAAACCTAAAAATAAAAAACTAAAATAAAATAAAAACTAAAAAAAAAATAAAAATAAAATAAACCTAAAATAAAATAAAATAAAAACTAAATTAAAAATAAACCTAAAAAATAAAACATAAAAATAAATGAAATATAAAACCTAAACCTTAAATTAAAAAACAAACCAGAACCTAACATAAATAAAATAAAATAAACCTAAACTAAAATAAACTAAATTAAAATAAATAAAACCTAAACCTAAACCTAAAATAAACTAAACTTAAATGATAATATAAATAAAATAAATTAAACTAAAAATAAACTTAAACCTAAATTTTAAAAAAAACCAAAAAATAAGCTAAAATAAAAACCTAAAACTTAAACCTAAAAAATTAAATAAAAACCTAAACCTAAACCTTAAAATAAAAAAAAAAACTTAATCCAAAATAATAAAATAAAAATAAAACTAAACTAAAAAATAAACATCCTAAACTAAACCAAAAAATAAACTAATAAAAAAACCTAAACTAAAATAATAAATCTAAAATAAATTAAATAAAAAATAATCTTAAAAAAAGAAAAAAAAAAATAAACTTAAATAAATAAATAATAAACAAAATAAACTAAAAAAAAAACCTAAACCTACAAGTTTACTTAATTTAAAAATAAACCTAAACTAAAACGTGAACCCTAAACATAAAACCTAAACCTAAGCATTAAACCCAAAACCTTAAAAAGAAAAAAAAATATAATAATAAAAAAAATAAAGAAAACCCTAACCCTAAACCTTAAAACTAACCGAAAACCCTAGACCTATAACCTTAAACCCTAAACCCAAACTCTAAAACCCTAAACCCCAAACCCAAAACTAAACCTTAAAAAACTTAAACCCTAAAGCCTAAACACTGATCCCTAAACCCCTAAACCTTAAACCCTAACCCTAAACCCTAAAACCATAAATAATAAAACCTTAAACCCTAAACCCTAAACCTAAAACCCAAACCCTAAAAACCTAAAAAATAAAATAAAAATAAAACTCAACCAAAAAATAAACATAAACATAAAAATAAACTAAAATAAAAAAACCTAAACTAAAATAAATAAATTAAACTAAATAAAAACCAAAATAAAATTTGAAAAATAAAGTAAACTAAAATAAAATAATAAATTGCTCAATAAACTAAATAAACCAAATAAGCCTAAAAAAAACCCTAAACCCTGAATCCTAAACCATAAACTTACAACCCTAAACACTAAACCCTAAACCCTAAACCCTAAAAACCCATAAACCCTAAACCCTAAATCCTAATCCTAAAGCCTAAAAGCATAAACCCTAAAACCATAAACCCTAAACCCTAAGCCCTAAATCCTACACCTTAAACCCTAAACCATAAAACCCTAAATCCTAAACCCTAAACCCTAAACCCTAAACCCTAAACCATAAACCCTAAACCTTAAACCCTAAACCATAAAACTTATAACCCTAAACCTTAAACCCTAAACCCCAAACCATAAACCATAAATTCTTAACCCTATTAAACTAAAAACCTACACCTAAACTAAATAAAACTTAATAATAAAATACATAAATAACCTAAACTTAAATAAAACAAAATAAAATAAAATAAAAACCTAAACTTAAACCTATACATAAACCTAAACCTAAACCTAAACCTAAATGTAAAAATAAAATAAAATAAAAAAAATAAAAACTAAACTAAAATAAAATAAATAAAAACCTGAACTAAACTAAAAAATAAAATAAGCCTAAAAATAGAAAACCTAAATAAAATAAAAAATAAATGTAAAATAAAAAAATAAACCTAAAATAAAATAAAATAAAAACTAAATAAAAACCTAAACCTAAAAAATAACCATAAAAGAAATAAAAAATAAAATGTTAACCCTAAACTAAAAAAAACTAAACCTAAAATAAACAAAATAAAATAAGCATAAACTAAACAAAAATAAACTAAACTAAACTAAATAAAACCTAAACCTAAACTAAAATAAATTAAACCTAAACCCTAAACTAAATGAAATAAAATAAAGTAAAATAACATAAACTTAAAATAAACCTAAAAGAAATCCTAAACCTAAACCTAAAAAATAAAATAAAAACCTAAACCTAAACCTAAAATAAACAAAATAAAACCTAAACATAAAAAATAAAATAAAAATAAAACTAAACTAAAAGATAAATAAAACCTAAATGTAAACCTAAAAAATAAACTAAAATAAAAAACCTAAACTAAAAAAATAAACCTAAAATAAATAAACTAAACTAAATAAAAATTAGAAATAAACCTAAATAAAAATAAAAAAATATAAACTTAAATAAAAAAATGAACTAAATAAACTAAATAAGCCTAAACCTATGAGTTTATATAATTTTAAGAAGAAAAACCATAAACCCTAAACCCTAAACCCTAAACCCTAAACCCTAAACCCTAAACCCTAAAACTAACCTTAAAACCTAAAGCCAAAACCCTAAACTTGAAATCTCAAACCCTAAACCCTAAACCCTAAAAACCCTAAACTTAAACCCTAAACTAACTAAACCTAAACTCTAAAACTAACTAAAACCCCTAACCCTAACTCCTAAATGTTAAACCTAAACTCCATACTTTAAAACCCTAACCCTAAACCCTAAACCCTAAAACCTTAAACCCTAAAGCTTAAACCTAAACCCTAAACCAACCCCTCACTAAACTTAAACCTCAAAATCCTAAACCTAAAGAAAACTAACTAAACTTAAACCCTAAAACTTAACCCTAAACCATAAAACCTAAAACCCTAAAACCCTAAAACCCTAAACCCTAAACCCTAAAAGCATAAACCCCAAAACCCTAAACTCTAAAGATTAAACCCTAAACCTTAAACCTTAAACCCTAAACCCTAAATCCTAACCCTAAACCTAAACCTAAAGTAACTTAATAAATTAAAAATAAACCTAAACCATAAAACCTAATCAAAACCTAAACCTAAGAATGGGCGTAACCTTGGCAAGAACATCATCATCAACAAGGCTCCTAGATCTCATGGAGGTGAAGGCGATGATGTGGTTATCATAGTGGTGGTGGGGATCTAGAGGTGCTAGTGGATATGGAGGTCGTGGTTGAAGTAGTGCTTATTATGGAGGCCAGAGGAGTGATGGTGGTTACAGTTATGGTAGTGGAGGAGGGAGAGATCGGGGAGATGATGGTGAATCACGCTACTAGAGAGCCGGGGTGGTTCTGATGGGAACTGGAGAAAATGAAGAACATGGTCTGACCATCTAATGCAACTATGTCTTTATAGTAGAGAGTTCTAGCTATCTAGGTCTTTGATTTTCTATGCGTGCTCATTTTTTATCTATGTCATCGCCATCTTAGAACACTTGGTGTGCTAACTGGTTGACAAAATTGAAAAGAAGAAATGTTAAATCTAAATTTGTTCTGTGTTAAAAAAAAATTAAAGCCCTAAACCCTAAACTAAAATTTGAACCCTAGACCTAAAACCTAAACCCTAAACCCTAAACCCTTAACCCTAAAAACCCTAAACCCTAAACCCAAAATCCTAAACCCTAAAACATAAATCCTAATACTAAAAATCCTAAACACCAAAACCCTAAACCCTAAACCATAAGCCCTAAAAACCTAAACAAAACCAAATAATAAAATAAATAAATCAACCTAAACCAAAAAAAATAAAATAAATAATATAAAATAAAAATTTAAACTATAACGTAAACCTAAACCTAAAATAAAATAAAATAAAATAAAAAATAAACTAAAATAAAATAAATAAAAACCTAAATTAAACTAAAAATTAAATAAACCTAAGAATAAAAAACCTAAAAAATAAAGACTAAATGTAAAATAAAAATAAAACAAACCTAAAATAAAATAAAATATAAACTAAATAAAACCTAAACCTAAAAATAAACCTAAAAAAAACCTAAAATAAATAAAAATAAAACCTAAACCCTAAACAAAAAAAAAAACCTAAACTTAAAATAAAAATAAAATAAAAAAATAAAATAATCCTAAACCTAAACTAAACGAAAATAAATACAACTTAAACCTAAACCTAAAATAAACTAAACCAAAACCTAAACCTAAACTAAATAAAATAAAATAAACTAAAGAAAACCTAAACCTAAACTAAAAAATAAAACCTAAAAACAAACCTAAAATAAAACCTAAAACTTAAACCTAAAATAATAAAACCTAAACCTAAACAAAAATATAAATATAAAACCTAAAAAATAAAATAAAATAAAACATAACTAAAAAAATAAGCATAAACCTAAACCTAAACCTAAAACTAAAAAAAATAAAAAACCTAAACTAAAATAAATAAACCTAACATAAATAAAGTAAACTAAATAAAAATAAAAATAAACCTAAATAAAAATAAAAAGAAATATAAACAAAAATAAATTAAATAGAAACTAAATAAATTAAAAAAACCTAAACCTACGAATTTACTTAATTAAAAAAATCCTAAACCATAAACCAAAACCATAATCCTAAACCCTAACCCTAAACTCTAAACCCTAAAAGCATAAATCATAAAACCCTAAACCCTAAACCCTAAACCCTAAACCCTAACCCTAAACACCAAACTCTAAACCTAAACCTAAAGTAACTTAATAAATTAAAAAATAAATCGAAACCATAAAACCCAATAAACTTAAACCCTAAGAATGGGCAAAACCTTGATGGCAAGAACATCTATGTCAACCAGGCTCAGTCTAGATCTGGTGGTGGAGGAGAAGGGTTACACCAGGCAGGTGGAGGATTTGAGGCCGGGTGGATATGGAGCGCAGTGGTTATATGGAGGCTGGAGAGTGATGGAGGTTACAAACCATGGTGGATCACGCTACTAGAGAGCCGGATGGTTTGATGGGAACCAAGAAATTGAAGAATGATCGATGACTGCTACTTATGGAACTATGTCTTTATAAGAGATGATTTTAGTTATCTAGGGTTTTAATTTGCTCATGTTTTTTTTATCTATGTCATCGCTTGTGTCTTAGAAAACTTGGTGTTACTTGATGAAATTGAAAAGAATAAATGTTGAATATGAATTTTCTCTATGTTTAAAAAAAACCCTAAACCCTAAACAAAAACCTGAACTTTAAACCTAAAACCTAAACTAAAACCCTAAACCTTAAACTCTATACTCTAAAACCCAAAACTCTAAACCATAAATCCAAAACCCTAAACCCTACACCGTAAAACCTATAACCCTAAGCCCTAAACCCTAAACACCAAACCCTAAACCATAAACCTTAAACCCTAAAACCTAAACCAAAACTAAATAAAACCTAATAAAATAAAAAATAAACCTAAACCTAAAAAAAATAAATAAAATAAAACATAAATTAAAACTTAAACCTAAAAAAGAAAATAAGAGAAAAAATGAAAATTAACTAAAATAAAATAAATAAAACTTAAACTAAACCAAAAAAAATAAACTAAGAATAAAACCTAAATAAAATAAAAACTAAATGTAAAATAAAATAAACCTAAAATAAAATAAAAACTAAATAAAAACCTAAACATAAAAATAAAATGTAAAAATAAATAAAAAATAAAACCTAAACCCTAAACTAAAAAAAATCCTAAACGTAAAATAAAAATAAAATTGACATAATAAAATAAACCCTAAACTAAACTAAATTAAATACAACCTAAACCTAAACCTAAAATAAACTAAACCAAAACCTAAACCTAAACTTAAACTAAATAAAATAAAATAAACTTAAAATAAACCTAAAACTAAACTAAAAGAATAAAACCTAAAAATAAACCTAAAACCTAAACCTAAAAAAAAATAGAAACCTTAACCTAAACCTAAAAATAAAAATAAAACCTAAACCTAAAAAGTAAAATAAAAATTAAACTAGACTAAAAAATAAGCATAAACATAAACCTAAACCTTTAAAAAATAAACTAAAATAAAAAAACCTAAATTAAATAATAAAACTAAATTAAATAAAAAAATAAACCTACATAAAATGAAAATAAAATAAACTAAAATAAATAAAAAATAAACTAACTAAACTAAATAATCCTACACCTACTACTTAATTTAAAACAAAAACCCATAAATAATAAACCCTAAACTCTAAACCCTAAATCCTAAACCCTAAACCCTAAACCCTAAACCCTAAACGCTAAACCCTAAACCCTAAAACTAACCCTAAACCTACAAACCAAAACTAATAGCCCTAAACCCTAAACCCTAAACCCTAAACAAACCTTAAACCCTAAAACCTACACCCTAAATCATAATCCTAACACTAAACCCTAAACTTTATACCATAAACACTAAACCCTAAAACCTTAAACCTTAAACCATAAAATTTAAACCCTAAACCCTAAACCCTAAACCCCAAAACTCTAAACCCTAAACCCTAATTTCTAGACACTCAAAACCCTAAACCCTAAAGTCTAAACACTAAACCCTAAACCCTAAACCCTAAACCCTAAACTAAACTAATCCTAGACTCAAAATCTTAAACCTAAAGCCTAAACACTAAACCTTAAACCCTAAACCCTAACCTTAAACCCTATACCCTAAAACCATAAACCCTAAACCCTAAACCCTAAACCCTAAACCTTAAACCCTAAACCCTAAAATCTAAACCCTAAACCCTAAAAACTAAAAAACCTAAACCTAAACTAAATAAAACCTAATAATAAAATAAATAAATAAACTTAAACCTAAATAAAATAAAATAAAATAAAACCTAAACCTAAACCTAAAAAAATAAACTAAATTAAATAAAACCTAAACTAAACTAAAAAATAAAATAAACCTAAGTATAAAAAACATAATTAAAAATAAATCTAAACATAAAGTAATAATAAAATAAACCTAAAATAAAATAAAATAATAACTAAATAAATACCTAAAACTAAAAAATCTAAAAATAAAAACTAAAAATAAATAAAAATTAAAACCTAAACCCATAATTAAGACAAACCTAAACCTAAAATAAAAAGAAAATAAACAAAGTAAAATAAACCTAAACATACACTAAATAAAACTAAACTAAAACAAATAAAACCTAAACATAAAATAAGGTAAACCTAAACCTAAACCTAAACTTAAACTAAATAAAATAAATTAAACTAAAATAAACCAAAACCTAAACTAAAAAATAAAACCTAAAATAAATGTAAAATAAAAACCTAAAACCTAAACCTAAAAAAATAAAATAAAAACCTAAACCAAAAAATAAAAAATAAAATGTAAACCTAAAAATAAAATAAATATTAAACTCAACTAAAAAGTAAACCTAAACCTAAAAAAAACTAAAATAAAAAAACCTAAACTAAAATAAATATACTAAAATAAAAAAATAAAAAAATAAACTAAATATACTAAATAAACTAAATAAATCTAAATCTATCGATTTACTTAATTTTAAAATAAAACTAAACCCTAAACCTACAACCCTATAGTGCTCAATTTTATCTATGTCATCGCTTATGTCTTAGAAAATTTTTGGTGCTACTTGGTTGATGAAATTGAAAAGAATAAATGTTGAATCTAAATTTGTTCTCTGTTAAAAAAAACCTTAAACCCTACACCCTAAACTAAACCAGAAACCCTAAATATAAAACCTAAAGTCTAAACCCAGAAACCTAAATCTTAAACTAACCCTAAACCCTAAACCCTAAAATGCTAAAAACCTAAACCTAAACTAAATACAACCTAGAAAAATAAAAAATAAAAAACCTAAGCCAAAATAAAATAAAAATATATAATAAAATAAAAACCTAAACTAAAACCTAAGCCTAAACCTAAAAAAAATAAAATTAAAATAAAATAAAATAAATAAAAACTTAAACTAAACTATAAAATAAAAAACCTAAATAAAATAAAAACTAAACCTACAATAAATAAAAAAATAAACACTAAACAAAAACCTAAACCAAAAAAATAAACCTAAAAAATAAAACTTAAAAAAAAACCTAAACCTTAAACTAAAAAAAACTAAACTTAAAATAAAAATAAAATAAATAAAATAAAATAAACCTAAACATAAACTAAAATAAAATAAATAAAACATAAACCTAGACCTAAAATAAGCTAAACCTAAACCTAAACCTAAACTAAATAAACTAAAATAAACTAAAAATAAATCTAAACCTAAACTAAAAAAAAAAACCTAAAACCTATACTTTAAGAAATAAATAAAAGCCTAAACCTAAAAATAAGAAATAAAACCTAAACTTAACAATAAAAATAAAAATAGAACTCAACTAAAAAATAAACCTAAACATAAAAAAAAACTAAAATAAAAAACTTAAACAAAAATAAATAAACCTAAAATAAATAAACTAAACTAAATAAAAATAAAAAATAAAATAAACTCAAATAAATTAAAAATAAACTAAATGAACCAAGACCTTCGAGTTTACTTAATTTAAAATAAAAAATAAAAAATAAAAAATAAACAAAGTAATCCCTAACCCTCAAACTAACCCTGAACCCTGAACCCTAAACCCTAAACAATAAACCCTAAACCTATAACCCTAAACTCTAAAACCCTAAACCCTAAACCCTAAAATCCTAAACCCTAAACCTTAAACCTAAACCCTAAAATTGTAAATCTTAAACACTAAACCCTAAACTCTAAACCTTAAAACCTACAACCCTAATCCCTAAACCCCAAACTTTAAACTGTAAACTAACACTAAACCTTAAACCCTAAACCATAAACTAACCCTAAACCCTAAGAATGGGCGTAACCTGATGATAGAACATCACTATCAACTAGGCTGGCCTCTTCGAAGCGTGGAGGTGAAGGCTGAGGCGGCTTATCGCATGGTGGTGGGGATCTGTAGTGGTGGTCGAGTAATGGTAGTTATGGAGGCAGGTGGAGTGATGGAGGTTACAACTATGGTGGTGGTAGAGGGAGAGATCAAGGATATGATGGTGGATCCTGCTACTTGAGAAATGGAAGAACGACCAATCCAATCTATTGCTTATGGAAATGTGTCTTTATAGTAGAGAAAGTTCTACTTATCTAGGGTTTTTGATTTGCTTTATGGGTGCTCACTTTTTATCTATATCATCTGTATCTTAGAATACTTGGGATGCTACTGGTTGATAAAATTGAAAAGAAAAAATGTTGAATATAAAATTGTTCTCTATTTAAAAAAAACCTTAAATCTTAAACCCTAAACCCCAAACTAAAACTTAAACACTAAACTTAAAACCTAAACCCAAACTCTGAACCCTACACCCTAAAAACCCTAAACCCTAAACAATAAATAGTAAACCTTAAACATTAAACTGTAAACCTTAAACCCTAAACCCTAAACCCTAAACCTAAACCTTAAACCCTAAACCCTAAAACCTCCAACCCTAAATCCTAAACCCTAAACCCTAAACCCTAAACCCTACACCCTATAAACTAAACTAACCCTAAACCCTAAACCCTAAATAAACCCTAAACCTTTAATAAAGATGCCATTA
The DNA here is from genome assembly GCA_021442155.1 of Cymbidium sinense. Taxonomy (NCBI): domain Eukaryota; kingdom Viridiplantae; phylum Streptophyta; class Magnoliopsida; order Asparagales; family Orchidaceae; genus Cymbidium; species Cymbidium sinense. The sequence goes on along the minus strand of JAKCPB010000777.1, from coordinate 13,326 downwards.
AGAGTAGATCTAAAGAGTGACCTAATCCTAAAATAGTTATGGTAGCTAAAGAAAATGTCTTCAAGACACTTTCCTTGACTATTAGAGATTTGAATACCCTAATAACCCTAAATCATATTATAATACCAAATATTATATTATAATTTTGCATCATATATTTGAGCATGATGTGTTTTTTGGATGTTAAAAGATGTTTTGAAATATTTTAGTATATTATGGTATTGTGCCCTATAGTCTATATTAATATAAATCATAAATATATGATTTAATAAATTAGATGATGAAATTTGTTAAATTTTAAGTGGAATTAGTTGTAGTACCAAAGGTGCTACACCACTTGTAGTATAAAAAGTAAGATTTTATCTTCAAAATATCTATTATATGTTGTAGCATAGTATAGCGTTATATATTACAATATATTATTCTATGAATTTTAATTTCTTTAGTATTTTATAATCATGCAGTCAAGCCTACACTACCATTGTTTATAAAAATGTTTATTTAGACTTTAAAATGGCAGAATTTGGCCAAATTCATAATATAGAGCTTGGCATCATAATATATTATTTCAATTTAAAATATGTAAGATATGCCTAAAATATATAGTTTTTATTGTTTAGACTAAATTTATGATTTTTATCTTAAGCAATCCCTTGTGATGTGATATGCAATATAATATAATATAATATGTTATAGTGTAATATAATATATGATGCCATAACATAGTGTAGCATCATGAATTATAGTTAATATTATGTATTACTTGTTTTATATATTTTAGTTTCTTATAGTATGATGTAGTAGAGTTTGTCGGTATAATTCATAAAAAATATTGATTTATAGTCGAGATGATGGGATTTTGCCAAATTTAATGCTTTAGGGAACATAATTCAGTGTGCTATGGTGTGTCATTTAATCAAAAGAATGGAATTTTGCATCCAAAATAAATGTTCATTTTCAACCAAATTTTATAAATTTTTTTCTTAAAGTGATTCATTTAAGGTGTAATGTAAGATAATATATTATATGAAAGCATATTAATATAATGTACATAACAATATAACTTAACATATATATATGAATGGTGGTGTGTTACTAAATGCTATTGTACATTTTAGTATGTTTTACTTTTGTTATAATACATTGGGTCAAAACTCACAAAATGTTAATTTGAAGGTTGAGATGGAAGAATTTGGCCAAATTCATGGCACACACCAAAAAGACACAAAAAAATATGCTAATTTGTACCATTTCTAATAGAAAAATAACAATTTTACATCCAAAATGAACATTATTCATATTTTGAGAAAATTTTGTTATTTGTTTTTCAAGTGATTCTAATGAGGTGTAATGTTAGAAAATATATTATATTACAACAATTATAATATAACATCATATATTATAATATAATATAGTGTGTTAATTTACACTATAATATGTTTAGCATGCTATTGTATAGTTAGTTTGAGCTTGCACCATCACAAATCATAAAATGTTGATTACAATGTTGATATGATGTAATTTGAATGAATACATTGTTTTTTGGTTAAAGTATTAAAGGTGTGCATAAGAGAAGAAATAAGATTTGGTGAGAATTCCATGTTAAGGACATGGAGGGAGATCACGGGATCACATGCATTGGACATGACATGATTATGAGGGCCTAAAAGAAAAAATTTGTTGGGGATAATGTTTCAATTTGATTTGATTATATGACTTGTGGAAAGAAGATTTGTTGAAAGAATCTATAATCCATGGATTAAGATCAGTCAACATTAATTTGTTTTTTTAATTGATGTGGAGGCATATCTAATAGAGATATGGGCTCGTGTCCATTGGGGATCGGGTATATGAACCTTCCACTAGGTAAGCAGGTTTGAGCTATCTATTAGGGATTGGGATTTGAGTTTGATTTCATAAATTTATTTGGTGATGTATCCACTGGGAATAAGAGTTTGCTGGATTTCTTTGATTTAGACTCTATTGGGGAGTTGGTTTAATTTGGCTCCACCTGAGAGGTTGGTTTTGAATTTGATTTATTTGACTTATTTATATATGATTTAGGCTCCACTAGGGAGAAGGGTGTGATTTAACTCCAGGGAAATAAGGGTTTAATTTAATCTAATTAATGTATGGTGTGCAATGGACCCATTGAGAAAAGCTATATCCTTTGACCGCCTCAAGTTTACAAATCCAAATGCATAGTCTACTATGGGTAGAGCTAGCCAACCTAAAGGGTTGCCTTTGTGCAACGAGCTAGAAGAAGTATAGCACTTACATCTTCCAAAGTGAGGAACAACCATTGGGGTGACCCGTTGGATGCACAAAAAAGTGAACTGACCTAGGTGACTACTAATGTTGTTGGGGACTTATGTCAACTCAAAGTAGTCAGGAAGAATTTTATCATAATTTCATGTGATTGATATGGTTTGTTTGGTTCAATTTGATTTTGAATTGAGGGCATATCCATTGGGGATGTGATATTGGTCAAATTTAAAAGATTTAATTTATGGACCATGTCAAGGTGTGATGGACCCACAAAGAAAGGGTTATATCGACTTGTCTATCTCAAATTTAAAAAATCAAAGGGATAGTCTACCTATGGTGAGCTAGCCAACCTAAGGGGTTGCCTTTCTGTGCAATGACTATGCTAGAAAGAAGGCGTAGACTTACATCTTCAAAGGAGGGAAAACCACTGGGTGACCTATTGGTAGCACAACAAATCAAATCGACTTAGGGCAACTATAGAGTGAATGCCGCTGGAGGACTTATATCAACTCAAGAGTAGGCAATTCCTATAGGGAGATTTGCTGACACTGCCCTAAAGATAGGATGTTTGCTTGAGAAAAAGTACCGCTAGTGGTGTCCTCCTAATCTATAAGTGAATATATATTTTGTTTATATGTTCATGTGGACCCTGTTGGTGTGAGGGACCACACTGAGAAGGAGCTATGTCGGCCTTGACCTATCTCAGATTTACTGGACCATGGGAGAATCTACACATCCATAGGATGGATTCTCCAACCACATATGTGGTTACTATGAAAGGGGAACTATCCAATCTGATAGTAACCCGTAGTGTCTAAATGGGAACGCAAAGGATGTGATCCAAAATAGTGCCCAGGGAGGCCGCTGGGGCGTATCTGAACCCTAAAAGAAAGCTTATAGGTGTATGGTGGCCAACTTAAGGAGAAAGCATAGCAGACTTACATCTTCCATGAGTGGTGTATCCTAAGGTGCAAGAACCAACCAACCTAAGGTGTATCAGTCAACATGAGTGGTGTATCTATCAACATAGTGAGAACCAACCAACCTAACATGCCCATCGATGTCCAACGATCAATCTAGAAAGAAAGTGTGCAGGCTTACAACTTTCCAAGCGGAACTCATCATCGAGATAGTCTATCATCGGGATAAATACTATCTGACCTAGTATGACTAATAAGCATGGAGCCCCGAGGAAGGACTTGAGATAAACCATGAGGGAAGGAGCTAGAGACTTATCCTAAACCTCAAATATACTTAACCACATAAAGGCTAATCCAAGAAGAAAGCATAGCACTCACATCTTCTTAAACAAAGCCAACATGATTTTACCCATGCAATAAGGCCTACCAAACTAACAAGTCGCTTGTCGATGTGCAATTGCCAAATAAAGAAGGAAAAATGTAGCAGACTTACATCCTCCAAAGCAAGAGGACCACTAGGGTGACACACTAGTAGGGTAAAGACGTCGCACCTAAAGGCCTTCGAGTGAGTGCCACTTGGGGCATTATCTCAACTCAAAGTAGCCCAATACAAAGATATGTGTTTATTTTATATGTTTTATGTAGTATTTATTTTGTGTCGATGAAGGATGGATGCCACTCTAGTTCCTTACACCTACCCTAAACACATCTGGTGGATTCAAAACAAGAATACTTTCAATATGGAAGAGATTGAATTCAAATGGTATTTTCATTGATGATAATTATTTTCAAACATGATTTATAATATTTCTTTAAGTAGAGCCCAATGGTTGGAAGCATTGGGAACTCTCCTCATGATTAATAAGTTGATAAGATCTTCCTTGGTATGCCTTCTCTATTGCAAAAGGGCCATCCCAAGTGGGTTCAAACTTGCCTCCCATCTTACGACGGGAAACAATTAGTCTCCTTAAAACTAAAATATGCTCTCTTACTTGAAAAGCTCTAGAACAAAGAAAATTGTTATGAGCTTGAATCATTTTAGCTTTGTACAACTCAAGGTTTTAGCATGCCCGTAAGCTTCTCTTCTCCAAACCTTTGAGATCTTCTAACCATAACTTGGCATTCTATTTTTATTGTGATCTTGCTACCCACAACTATCCTTAGTGATGGAAGTTGGACTTCTAATGGTAGAATAGATTTGGACCCATACACTTAGGAGAAAGGAGTAGACTGAGTTGGAATTCTATATGTGATGCGATAGGCCCATAAGGCTTGAACTAACTGTTCATGGCACTATCACTTATTATTGTCGAGTGTCTTTTTAAGTATTTGGATGAGAGTTTTATTGAAGGCTTCGCTGGTTTGCCTCGTAGTTGATGGTAGAATATCTCCAATCTATGCTATGTCTCGCAAAGTTGTTGATCTCGTGTTTTGAATGCAATACCATTATCAAATATAATTCATCGAGGCACTCCAAACCTATATACGATATGGTTCCTAAAAAACTAGAGCACATGTTGAGTTGTGACCTCTCTAAGTGGAATCATTTTCATCCATTTGGAAAAGTAGTTAGTAGCAACTAAGATGAACCAATGACCCTTGGAAGTAGGAGGATCAATCAGACCCACTATGTCAGTACCACAACACTCGAATGGCCATGAGGTCAATGTAGAATGTAGAATGTTGGATGGTTGGTGTACCACATCATTTATTTGACATTGGTGGCATTTCCGTATCCATGCAATCTTTGATCATCGATCCAAGTAGTATCCTCTTAATCTTGGCTTTCATTTTGAACCGATTGGTTGGCTCCACATAATCCTAAGTGTACCTCGGCCATGATCTTACGCATCTTGCTTGTCTAAACAACGTAACCAATATGATGAAAGACTCAAAATAAGACACCATCAACAAGAGCATAGGAAAGTGCTCTACTTCATCTAATGGGCTTGAGACTTCTCTTGAGGTAGTTTGCCTTTAGGTAATTCATGAATGATTGCCTCAAATCTAACTCCTCATCCTTCTTGGCAATGGCAACCTCCCCATCAAGAGAGTATTTTTTGATGAGTTCAATATCAATAAGGGATAACACTTGTCTATTTTGGACCTTTGATATGGACTCATCTTCTGACATGCCAACTCCTTGGCATATGCTACAACATTCTCTCTTAAGGAATCTTATAACTAGCAACCTCGATTTGGGCCAACAACTCTATGGTGTACTTGTTGTAGTGATGAGCAGCTTTATAACCTTGTAGGACCCAACAATTTAGTTGATAACTAGCTAAGAATCCTCAAAGATGTTGATGTTCGATGCTTAGAGTAATGATAACTCCAATCAATCGAGCCTTATATTCAGCTTCATTGTTGGAGGATTAGTGATGATATGAGAATCTCATCACATCATGGTCCGAGTTAAGAGAACTATTCCTACCCTTGCCATTCCTGAATAGTAGATGGTTCTTCTCCTCTTGAGAGGAAGCTACACCATCAAAGTACATCTCCCAATGGTGAATGCTAGTATCCCTAAGTTCATGAATTATTCATCGTGAGATCATCACTGCCAAGAGTAGTAGAAGTGGGTGTGTTGCTAAAAAAATTTGCTAGAATTGTCCTTTCACCATAAAGAGAGTAAGAAGGTAATGTCAAACTACAGAGGATCATCGACCATCAAGCCAACCATCCAAAACATCGACCATGTCATGATATAATGGATTGATCCTAGAGATTAAGTTCACCTTATGAGGAAGCATAGTGTAGCTTTTGGGATGCAAAGATTAAACCTAGAAAATGCTTCTCAATGGATGGATAATTAGCTCAGATTGGATGATGATGAGGTAGTAGAGTGCCTTTTCTTTGCCTTCATCATTGACTTGGGCCAACAAAGCACCAAGGGAGTCATCTAACGTAGTGTAAAGTATGAGCGCTTTTCCCTGATAAGGGCTAGAATTAGTGACATCATTAGTATTGCTCTCATGTAGCAATACGTAACCGAACGAAGTACACTTGAACTTGGCCCTTTTAACAAGTGTGAGAATAGACATCTTCCGATAAATTGGATAGAAAGCATCATAGATATGCTAACCATCCTTGTAATGATGAGTTGAGTTTAACTTTAGGGGTGGCAATATCACCTTGATCTTCTCCAAATCGATTTTGATTCCTTGTCAACAAAACCAAAGGAATTTTTTGAAGCTACTCAAATGCACACAGGGATTCATTTTGAGGTTAAATGGTCTTAACTATTCAAAACTACTTTCAAGTCAAAGAGATGGTCTTCTTTTCTCATTTTTGATGAGATCATCAACATAGCACTTCGACTGATGATGCATGAGTTTGTCAAAGATTTGAGTCATTGCCCACGGTATGTAGCATGACATTTTAAGGTCGAAAGATGACCTTATAATAATAGATTCTTCTTCCATCTTCATATCTTTATTTAGTTATATCTAGATGAGCCATCCATGAAAGAGAAGACGCATGAGATGAGGCAATGTCCACCATTAGCTCCGGATTGGTAGTGGAAATTCATCTTTGGACATGCCTTATTTAAATCCATAAAATTGACACATATGTGAATTTGGCCATTCTTTTCTTAACTGGATGACGCTAACCGTGTATTTTTCTTCTGAAGCCAACATCGATCTTGACTTCATAAATGACCTTTGTTCTATGTCTAATCGATGTCTAGGAGCTTGCTTTGATAGGGTTATAAAGGCTCTATTGCTAGTTTATGGACCACTACATCGAGCCAATGCACATCTCTTCATAACTCCATGCAAAGCTATCCTTAAACTAAATCAATATCCTAACTAAGTCATTGGTTTCAATTTCATTTAATTAAGAACTAATGTATGTCTGGATCTTCTTCGCCCTAAATTGATTTCCTTGAGCTCATTGATTGTTGACCGATCTCTTCTTTGAACTCGGCGTGCATCTTTGATTTCAAAATCATCTAGATCATCATGTTTCTAAGCATAACTCCTCATACAAGTTAATGTAATTTGAAAAGAACCTATTAGATTCCAAATGATTTGTGATGACTAAGTAGTAATCATCATCATTAACTGACCCACTGTACTGAATTTTAGTCTCGATCTTAGTTTAGAGCATTTGCATTTGTTCCTCCATATTCTTTCAAAGTAGTCTGACCTATGCTTTGACCAAGTATGTGGGATTAACCCTTTCCTTGCTAAATTATGAACATAAGGCAAGTAATAATCAAAAGGTAATTCTATTAAATCTTTATATGAATCATCCTCTAGTTCTACATCAACTTCTTGACTTGAGGATGATGCTCCCAAAAGAACCTCGAGTCTTCACTATGGATGACTTAGGGGCTTCCTTAACTACCAAACCCTCTGCTTTTTGAGAGAAAAGTGGGTTATAGCTATGGTTCCCAAGTAATGCCTATCAGTTTCACATATAAACTTGGATATAAATATGCTTTGCTTTGGAGCCCAGTCTTCATCGCTATCTGGCTCAAGTGTCACCTCCAAAGGAATCTACTGCTGAGAAGAGCTGGTTAGTGTGCTAACCATATAAGACTCATCTTATAAACTAGATTCTAAGTCTATATGGATGTGTATCCTAGTATGGGACATATCTTCATTGGGTGGCCAATGAGGTTTTCCACCCTAGACCCTCTAAACTACCTCTTCCTCTTCCCGGTGGAGGTCATCCCATATGTTTGAATGGAGTAATGAACTATGGGTTGAATCTAATGTCGCCCACTTCCTCCTCCAAGTCTATTTCTGCTCCCTTTTATTTTCTTTTTCATTTTCTTTTTTCTTTTCTTTTTCTTTTTCTTTTTCTTTTATTTTTAAACTTTGGCCAAGTTCATGAGAATAGACTTGTTGGTTTTGAGGGAGGTAGTAAGTTGCATCCTCGTATATGCTGACCTCCTAAACTATAAATGGCTTGAGATCTCTTTTCACACAATAGATGATCCCACCTCTCACAAACTTCATACACTGATGTAGAGAGAATGAAACTATGTTGTTCTCATGTATCCATGGTCTCCCAAGAAAAGCATTGAAGATGTATCCGAGTCTATAATGTGAAACTTGGTTTCGGCCTTCCAATCATCTATCTCCAAGGAAACACTATGGAGCCAAAGGTTGACCTCACTTTTAGAGTGATTCAATCTTTCCATCTTAGACTTAGGAGTCTTCTATACACTAAGGCTTTCGTCATAAGACACTTCTAAAAATTAGGAAACACCAACCTAAGCCTTAAAACTTAGAAGGGTTAACCATAGGATTAGTTATGGGGATTAAGATAATCAACCTACCCTACAACCCAAATCCAATCCATGTGCACCTTCTCAAACCAAACCTCAAGTTCAATTCAAACATCAAATTCAAATCCAACCCAAATTCCAAAACCAAATGATTGAAGCCCATGATCAAATCCAAACTTGAAACCCTTCCTAAGCCATATGATCTATCCCATGGACTTACCAAAATTTTAATCCAAATCAATCCAAAATCAATTGATTTTCTCATAATCAATTTATATCTTCAATCATCTTCCTAAATATAAATCAAATGTACATTCAAATGATCAAAACTAAATCAAACTAAATCAAATTAAATCAAAACCCTTCCTAAGCCATATGACATATCTGATGGACTTAGCTAAATATTAATCCAAATTTTCAATCATCTTCCAAAATTTAAATAAAATATACATTTAAATCATTAAAACTAAATCAAGTCAAATCAATATCCAAACCTAAGCCACATGACCCAACTCTATAGACATAGCCAAATTCCTTCATTCCAAAACCCAAATTCAATTGATTTTCTCATGAATCAATCATACCTTCAATTATATTCATAAATATAAATGAAATCTACAATCAAGCCAAACCAAAAAAATCAACCAAGTCAAACCCAACTTAACCTCTTTTTACTTGAAATGCTCAAATGAACCAAAACCCATTTGAAACTAAGCCAATTGCAATTGAATTTATATATCAATCCCAAATCCATATATAAACTCAACTAAATCAAACTCAACCCAAAATTAAGCCAACTAAACCCAATTGGTCCACTTGACCCAAAGTCACCAATTTGACCTATTTGAGCTAAGTTCTAATCCTACCCAAATTGGATTGAACCAAGCCCATCAAAATCTCACATCATTATTATTGATCACCCTAGGTTGATCAATTTTCACCAATGTCAAACCAAGTCAACTTGGTCATTTGACCAAGTCAAACCCTTAACCCATATGAACCCAAATCCAAATTGCAACCTAAGCCAAATCCCTTGAAACCAATGATTCATACCAAATCAAAATCAATATTTGAATATGACTTGACCTTCAATTGAGTCAAACCAAACCCAATTGCTCTCTTGACTCAAGTTGACCCAAATTGACTTAAAAGACCAAATTGGTCAAATCAAAATATAAACCAAATTATTTTTGCAATCAATGGCTCAAGTTCATTCCAAATTGATTGTTGAATTGACCAAAGCCATGATTGACCCAATTGAACCCAATGAGCTACTTAGCCCAAATTGACCAATGGTTCAAGTTTGCCTAAATCAAAACCAAATCCAAATTAATTGAAACCAAAGCCTAATCATCTTCAATTGGTTAACTAAACCAAAACCAACACCAAACCCAATTAATTTGGTTAAATTAACTTAACCCATTCGACCCAAATGAATTCAAATGAGCCAAAATCAAATCTAAACTAAACCAAACCAATTGAACCAAAACATCCCAAATGATCATATGAACTTGAATCCCTTGGTTTGACCAATTTAACCAATTATTCAACTTGATCCAACCTAACTCGAATTTGACCTAAATGAGTCAAATTGAGCCAAAACCAAATTGACTCCAATTGACTTGAAATTTAAACCACTTTTGGCTCATTTCAAATTTGTCTAAATCAAATCCAATGTAAAATGAACATTTTACCTTTAGGTTGAAGGCATCACATGAGAGAAATCACCCATGTATCATTTCCATTCTTTGTCAACTTGGTACTCTCCCAATCATTCACCTAGGAACCTAGGACACTTCCCAACCTAACTCAATTGGTAGTTGGGTTGGACATGACCCATGGGAGGTGAAATCACCTCACCCTCCCCATTGGAGCATTTGAAACCCATAAGACACCCATGATTCCTCCTTGGAAACCACCTCCACACCTTCAACCAACCAAGCTGAGCCAACTCACCTCCTCCCTGCCACCCACGACTCGCTGAGTTGGCCAGATAGCCACTAGAAGCCAAACCTGATCCCACCATCCAATCAAGATGAAGGGGTATACACCCCCTTGTTTCCACTAAAACACACACAAAAATCATTCCTCATACCCATAACTACCTAAGATGAGCATTATAGCCATTCCCTAAGCTCCCAAGCTTGTTCCTCAATCAGAAAATACCATTGTCATCCGTCCAGAAATAGGACACTCCCATTTCCAACCTAACTTCACCATTTCTCCATCAAACTCAAATTAACTTTGCACGCACCTTCCCTAGGCCTCATCGAGCAAGAACGAGTCATCTCCCAAGCTTCCCAAGCACCGAAGGTGGGACTTTGATCAAAGTAGAGCTCCAAATCATTGCATCTATGCCTTCTGAGTGAACATCAAGGAATTGATGTAATTGCTTCTCAACAAGGCTTCATCTCCACTACATGAAGCTTCAGTAATCATTCGAGCCATCGATCTTGAGCTCTGACAAGGTATGCTTCCAAAATAGATCCTTAGGGAAAAATGGGTTAGAGCTTTTCAAAAAAAACTTGCATCTTATGTTATCTTGACTATTGGATCCCCTCGATTGATGGCATGAAGGATCCTTTGGAGTTGATCTCGAAGCTCATCAAGTGCAATGGTGATAAACTCCATTCTCCTTCACTGTGACATTAGTTTATGCATTGTCAATTCCACATGATCGAAATGGACAGTCATGTTTAGATTCGCAAGATCAATCTGATTTAATATTATTAAGCTGTGGGATTAATCATAGCTATTCGATCTTAGATTGGATGATGGACCAGAAAGCGCGTATGCCGCCACCACATAGGCGCTATGTAGGATAAGTTTTAAGTAGCAAATCACGTAGTGCCATGTGGAAAGCGTGCTGCTTCAACATGCTACATGGTGCCAATAGGATTAGGCTTTAATTATGCTTAATTAATCATTTTTAATGGCTAAAACTTCTAAAAATCATAAAAGTCATAGAGAAATAAAAAATGCAAATAAATACTCATTTTAAAGGTATTTCAAAGGAGAATTAATTAAAAATAATCTTAACTAATTTTGAATAGTAATTAAGGTTTAATTAAAGTTTAATTACAAAATTAATTAGCTTAATTACTCCTTAATTACTTGAGCAATTAATCCTTTTGTTATTTAATGGGATGACCTCACCTCCCATGATTTTCTTGGGATTTATTGCTCACTTAATTAGAAAATTGACTAATTAAACCTTAACTACTCTTTTAAGTTAATTAATGATTAATCCCATAAATAGTAATTGGTTAATTAAGTTTATTAATCATTGTTCAACAGTAAGTCAACTAAGGAATAGGTTGGGACCCCTTTCCCTAAGATCATTTCTCCCTTTTAAAATAGAATTAATAAAGATTTAACTAATTAATTAAATCACTTAATCAAATTGAAATCATAATCACATCATACCAATTAATTAAAGCATGGGGTAGTTCTTTAGGTGTTTAATAACCAAAGAGTTTAATGAAATTATGGTTAGTCCACATGTGTGGAAAACCATAAGAGTAATTAATTAAGTCCCTTAATCTAACTATTAATCATGAGCCAATTGCATTAGGCCCCTTTTATTTCCTAAGATCATTGCAAGTTTATTTTCCATGCATATCATGTTGGCTCATAATAATTTTGTTAATTACTTTAAGGTGACATAGGTAAGCATAATTAATTCATCTAATTAAAGTTTCAACTTAAGTAACCCATAAAATCAACTTAATTACATTTCTTTAAATTAAATAATATCACTAATGTGGGAATGGGTTTAAAACATCAAGTGATGATTTCTATTCTCCTCTTTAAATCAAATCAAATCCAAAACTTAATTAATGAAGAAGCTTTGGTTTGCTTTAAATAATCTTATTTGATTTGATTGTCCTTAAGAACTAGTTTGGTTGAATGAATCATATGCTTATATTTGAATGAATCACATGCTTAACAACTAGTTTGGCTGAATGAATCACATAATTTTTATGAATGTTGAGTTCTCTTTCCTCTTTATGTGTTGATTTATATAATATTGAATGGTAATGGGTATATAGTTGGACATCCTGAACAAGGTTTTAGCTAGCACCAAGGAGGTCATTTGATTACCTCACTTCCTAGTTTAACAATGGCATACCCATTTGATTTCATTCTTATGTATTTTAACATTAGAATTTGGGTAGAAGTTTAATTAATATATATAAATGATTCAATCAAATAAAAATATACAATCTTTGCATGGTTTCTTTCCTCATTTATGTATACATCCATGTGTGTCCAAGAAAGCAAGTATATAGTCGGACATACCAGAACACGAGGCTTTAGTTAGCCCTAAGGAGGTCATTTGATTTCACTTCTCTAGTTTAACAATGATGCATACTTGCTATATCTTTTTCATGTATATGTATATGTGATTAGTGAATGAAAATACCATTTTACATTAAAATTGCATGCATTCATAATTGACTAAGTGGTTGAATTAATTAGCCCTATGAATCAAAGCATACTTCCTATGGTCATGTATACAAATTTACATATGTTTGAATGTAAATGAGTATATAGGACATCCCGAGAATATGAGGCTTTAGCTCCAAGGAGGTCATTTGATTACCTCACTTCCCTGGTTTAACAATGGCACATGCCTATCTAATTTCATTCTTATGTCATTTTTGTATAAGAATTTGGATAAAGTTTTAAATTAATATGTTTAAATAATTCAATCAAATAAAATATAAATTCTAAATATACACATACATTCATCTTTTAAGTGTGCTAAAATATGTTGCATGTATAGATACACTTAGGATTAAATCATATTGTTACATGTGATGGAAAGGAATTATTTAATATATGTCATGTGGTAATAATTCAATTAAATTAATCTTAAGATGCTTTCATTTT
>JAKCPB010000776.1:0-259827 GCA_021442155.1 Cymbidium sinense | reverse complement strand
AGGCTCAGGTCAGAGCTCAGCCTAGCCTCTGGCCTGGCCTGTAGGCCCATAGCCTCAGGGTCAGGCCAGGTGGCTGTATTCCAGTGACTCAGGCCTCAGTGTCCGCAGTCGCGGCTCAGGCTCAAGATCTATGGCTCAGTGGCCTAGTTGTCAGTTACCCAGCGCTCATACTAATCCTGGCTCAGTCTTGGGCCTAGGCTCACAGCCTGCCCAGGCTCAGTGGCCTGCAGGCCCAGGGCCCACCTCAGTCTGTGGCTCAGGCCTAGTAGCCCAGGGCCTAGGATCTCTGGGTCAGGGCCTGCCTGTGGCCTTCTAGCCTAGCTCACATTCTCATCTTATCTCTTGCCAAGATCTTATCTTTATCTTAGGCCTAGCCTTGTCCAGGCCTTTATCTTAAGCCCATTCTCAGGCTCCTTAGCCTAGGGCCCAGTTCATTCTTAGTACATACCTATTTAGCCTAGCTCAGCCTTATCAGGGGCCTAGTGGCCTGTGGCCAGGGTCATGGTCAGGTCCATAGTTGCCTAGGTCTGTTTTACATTTAGGGTTTTTTTATAAAAGAACAAGTAAACCCAGGTTTGTACTTTATTTCATTATTTTTTTATATTTAAATAACTTTATTTTATTTTAATTTTATTTATGTTTATTTTTTATTTTTGTTTAGTTTAGTTTATTTATTTTAGGTCTATTTATTTTAGTTTAGGTTTTTATTTAGTTTATTTTTTGTTTGAGTTTTACTTTTTTAGTTTAGTTTTATTTTTAATTTATATTTTAGGTTTTGGTTTTAATTTTTTATTTATAGGTTTATAGTTTAAGTTTATTTTAGTTTATTTTATTTTATTTAGTTTTTTAATGTTCAAGTTTTATTTATTTTAGTTTAGGTTTAGGTTTATTTTATTTTGTTTATTTTAGGTTTAGGTTTTATTTAAGGTTTAGATTTTATTTTTATTTATTTTTTTAGGTTTATTTTAAGATTTAGGTTTATATTTATTTTATTTGATTTTATTTTGGTTTACCTTTATTTTTATTTTTTTTTGTTTTATTTTATTTAGCTTTATTTTTTAGTTTTATTTAGTTTAGTTTATTTTATTAATTTTATCTTAATTAGTTTTTATTTTATATTTTAGGTTTAGGTTTTTTATTTTATTTTTTTAGATTTATATTATTTTATTTATTTTTTTTTGATTAGTTTTCTAGGGTCAAAGTTTAGGGTTTAGTCTTTTTTAGGGTGATAGTTATCAGATATGTCATTTTTTAGGGCCCAGTTATGGCCTTATTTAAGATTTGTGGCGGATTTAAGGTCAGTTTAGAGGGCCTTTTAGGGTGATTTATAGTAGGGCCTGTAAGATTGCAAGCTAGTTAGTTTATTTTATTTATTATTTTTTCTTATTTTATTTTATTTTGTTTTTTGGTTTAGTTTTTTTATTTTATTTATTTTAGAATTTTATTAGTTTATATTTAGTTAGGTTTTATTTTATTTTTTTATTTTATTTTTTAGTTTAATTTTTATTTTATTTTTTTATTTTGGGTTATTTTATTTTAGTTTATTTTTCATTTTATTTATTTTTTTGATTTATTTATTTAATTTATTTTATTTTAGGTTTAGGTTTATTTTAGTTATTTTATTTTATTTTTTTATTTTATTTATTTTATTTTAGGTTTTATTTAGTTTATTTTAGGTTTTTTTAGGTTTTAGGTTTTTAGGGTTTTATTTTAGTTTAAGCTTCAGGATTTATTTTATTTTTAGTTTAGTTTAGGTTTATTTATTTTTATAATTTTATTTTATCTTGGTTTAGTTTTTATTATTTATTTTGGTTTATTTAGGTTTTATTTTTTGGGCTCTGGTAGAGTCAGTTTTGGCCCAGTTAGCCTGGATTAGGGCTCATATTTGTGGTCCTGGAGTCCAGGGTTTAGGGTTAGGGCCTGTGGCCTTCAGGGTAGCTCAGTGGCCCAGGGCCTGTGGTCTTTTGGTCTGAGGCCCAGGGTTGTGCACAGATGGCCTGTGGCCCAGTAGGATCAGAACCCAGGGCTTTGTGTGGCCTATTTTAAACTGCAAACCATCAGTTAGGTTTATTTATTCTTATTTTGGTTAATTTAAGTTTATTTATTTTATTTATCATTTAATTTTATTTTTTATCTTTAGTATTTTTAGTTTTATTTTTAGTTTTTATTTTATTTTTTGTTTAGTTTTTTTTTTTTTTTTTTTTTAGATTTAGCTTTTTATTTTATTTTTTTTTTAGTTTAGGTTTTAGGTTTTATTTTAGTTTATTGTTAGGTTTTATTTTTTAGTTTAGGATTAGGTTTATTTTATTTTTATTTTATTAGTTTAGTTTATGTTTATTAATTTTAGGTTTATGTTTAGGTTGATTTTATTTTGTTTATTTCATTTTTTAGGTTTTTTTTTAATTTAGGGTTTTGATTTTAATTTTTATTTATTTTTAGGTTTATATTTTAGGTTTAGGTTTTATTTTATTTTATTAGTATTTTATGTTTAGTTTTTTATTTTATTTTAGTTTTATTTTAGGTTTATTATTTTGTTTTAGTTTAGGTTTTTATTTATTTTATTTTATTTCTTTTATTTCTTTATTTATTTTTTTTTGTTTATTTAGGTTTAGGTTTTAATTTAGGTTTTAATTTAATTTAATTTAATTTTTTATTTAGGTTTAGGTTTTATTTTATTTTATTTTAGATTTTATTTAGTTTAGAGTTTTGGTTTTACTTTTTTAGGGTTTAGGGTAGGGTCAGTTTAGGGTCAGGTTTGGGTTTAGTGTTTAGATTTTTTTTAATTTAGTAAACCCAGTTTAGTTTATTTAGTTTACTTTTATTTATTTAATTTATTTTTTTTAGTTTTATTTAATTTATTTAATTAGGTTTATTTTATTTAGTTTAGTTTTTTTTAGATTTAGGTTTATATTTTTTAGTTTAGTTGTATTATTTTATTTTTAGGTTTATTTATTTTATTTTTTAGTTTTTATTTATATTTTAGGTAGGTTTTATTTTAGGTTTTATTTTTAGTTTAGGTTTAGGTTTATTTTAGTTTATTTTATTTTATTTAGTTTAGGTTTAGGTTTAGTTATTTTTTGGTTTAGGTTTAGTTTTATTTATTTTGGTTTAATTTTATAGAGAACAAATTCATTTTTCAATTTCATCAACCAAGTATCACAGGTTTTCTAAGACATAAGGATGACATAGATCAAAATGAGCACGATAGATTAAATCAAAACCCTAGATAGTTCTACTATAAAGACACAATTCCATATTAGATTGGATTGGTGCTCTTATTCTCTTCATTAACCATTTAGTAGTTTCCCATCACCGATCTCTCCTTCCACCACCACCAGGCTATAACCTTCCTTCCATTTGCACCACCACCTCCTTATATTAGACCTATACCACTATCAGCTCTTTCCACCTTTATCAGCCTTTAGCTGGAGTTCCTACATCAGTATGATTATTTAGGTTTAAGTTTATTAGAGTGGTTTTGATTTTAATTTATGTTATTTTAAGTATTTAGGGTTTAGGTTTAGGGTGGGGTTAGGGTTTAGGGTTAGGTTTAGGGTTATGGTTTTAGGTTTAAGGTGTTTTTTTGGGTTAGGTTTATTCTTAATTTTATTTAATAGGTTTTATTTATATTATTTATTTTATAGTTTATTTTTATTTGGGAGGTTTATAGGTTATAGGTTTATATATTTAGGTTTATTTTAGTTTATTTTGGGTTTGGTATGGTAGGTTAGGGTGGAGGGTTTAGGGTCAGGTAGGGTAGGGTATTTGGGTTTAGATTTAGGTTTTAGTTTTATTTTATTTATTTTGGGTTTATGATTTTTTTAAAAAATTATGAACCATAGGTTTAAGTTATTTAGTTTATTTAGTGTATCTTTTATTTTATTTCAGATTATTTTATTTTTTTATTTTATT
Organism: Cymbidium sinense; assembly: GCA_021442155.1. Classification (NCBI taxonomy): domain Eukaryota; kingdom Viridiplantae; phylum Streptophyta; class Magnoliopsida; order Asparagales; family Orchidaceae; genus Cymbidium; species Cymbidium sinense. The sequence continues at coordinate 255,915 of JAKCPB010000776.1, read as the reverse complement.
TATGTTTATTTTTATTTTTTATTTAGTTTTTTATTTTATTTAGTTTATTTATTTTAGTTTAGATTTTTTTAGTTTATTTTAGGTTTAGGTTTAGTTTAGGTTTATTTTTTTTTTTTTTTTAGTTGATTTTATTTATTATTTTTAGGTTTAAGTTTTTTTTTTATTTTGTTTAGGTTTATGTTTTAGGTTTTATTTAGTTTTTTTAGGTTTTAATTTTATTTAGGTTTAGGTTTATTTTAGTTAATTTTATTTTATTTTATTTAGGTTTAGTTTAGGTTTTTGTTATTTTAGTATAGTTTATTTTATTTAGGTTTAGTTTAATTTATTTTATTATTTTATTTTTATTAGTCTTTTTTTTTAGTTTAGATTTAGGTTTTATTTTTTATTTATTTTAATTTTATTTTAGGTTTATGTTTTAGGTTTAAGTTTTAATTAGTTTTTTTTAGGTTTATTTTATTTTATTTTACATTTAGTTTATATTTATATTGTTTTATTCTTAGGTTTATTTTATTTTTAGTTTATTATTTATTTTATCTTAGATTATTTTTTATTAGTTTATTTTATTTTTTTTAGGTTTTATTTTAGGTTTTAGGTTTTAGTTTAAGTTTTAATTTATTTTATTTAGGTTTTATGTTTATTTATTTTATTTTATTTTTTTTTATTTTTTTAGTTTAGTTTATCATTTAGGTTTTTTTTGGTTAGGTTTTATTTTAGGGTTTAGGGTTTTTTTAGGTATGGTTTAAGTTTATTTTTATTATAGTAGGTTTATTTAGGTATTGTTAGGGTTTAGGTTTATTAGTTTTTAAGATTTACATTTTAGGGTTTAGCATTTAGGGTTTTTAGGTAGGTTTAGGATTTTATAGGGTAAGATTTATAGGGTTTGGATTAGGTTTAGTTTATGATTTTTAACAAGCAAACTTTTAGGTTTTTCATTTATTATTTTATTTTTTATATTTTTAGTTTATTTTATTTAGGTTTATTTATTTTAGTTTATGTTTATTTTATTTTTAGGTTTAGTTATGTTTATTTTTTAGTTTATTTTATTTTTTTTTATTTTATGTTTGGTTTATGTTTTTATTTTATTTTAGGTTTAGTTTTTATTTTTATTTTATTTTTAAGTTTTATTTTTAGTTTAGGTTTATGTTTAATTTATTTATTTTTTATTTAGTATTTTAGTTTTATTTTATTTTATTTTAGTTTAGTTTATTTTAGATTTTTTATTTTGTTTATTTATTTTTTATTTTTAGGTTTTATTTTATTATTGTTTTATTTTTTAGGTTTTATTTTTTTGTTTATTTTATTATTATTATTAGATTTTATTTATATTTTATTTTTTAGTTTAGGTTTATTTATTTTTATAGTTTAGGTATATTTTAGTTTATTTTTTTTTTTAGATTTAGGTTTAGGTCAAGTTTAGTAGTTTTATATTTTATTTATTTTATTAATAGGTTTATTATTATTTAAGTTTATAAGTTTTTAGGTATTTTTTTGGTTTTATCAGTTGTTTTAGTAGGATCAGGGTCAGGGCTAGTTTAGGATAGTTTTAGGTTTTGGGTTTCATTTTTATTTTTTTAAATAGAGGTATTAGTTAAGGTAGGGTTTTATAGGTTTAGGGTTTAGGATATAGTTTTTTTTATTTAAGTATATTTAGAGTTTTTATATGGATCATTAGGTTTAAAATTAAGCAAACCAAGATGTAGGTTTATTTAGTTTTATTTATTATTAAATTTATTTTATTTTATTATTTAGTTTATTTTATTTAGTTTTACATTTTTATTTTAATATTTTTAGTTTAAGTTTATTTTTTAGTTTTATTTATATTTTAGTATTTTATTTAGGTTTATTTTATTTTATTTTATTTTAAAGTTTAGTTTTTATTTTATTTTATTTTATCTTTTATTTTATTTATTTCTTTATTTTAGTTTTCTATTTTTATTTTTATTTTAGGAGTTTTTTATTTATTTAGGGGGTTTAGGAGTAGGGTTTATAAGATTGTGGTTTTTAGGAGTCAGTGATAGATTTTTAGGGTTTTCTGGTGGATTGGGGTTTAGGATTATAGGTTTAGAGTCATTTTAAGGTGTATTCATTAGTTAGGGCCCAGGGTTTAGTGGAGAAGGGTAGGATTTAGGGCCTGGGGTTAAAAGACAGGTAAAGTTAGGCCTAGAGGGCCTCAGGTGGTTTGGGTTTAGGGTTAAGGTTTTAGGCTCAGTGTTTAGGAGTTTAGGGTTTTAAGTTGGGTGGTTGGGTGGTTAGGTTTATTTAGGAGTGGTAGTTTAAGTGTGGTTTAGGTTTAGGGTTAGGGTTTAGGCAGGGTTTATGGTTAGTAGTAGGAGTTTTGGTTTGTTTTATTTTTTTTTAATTAGTAAACCCATAAGTTTATTTATCTGTTTATTTTATTTATTTTATTTGTTATTTTGATTTTAGTTTATTTTTATTTTTTATTTAGTTTATTTATCTTAGTTTGTTTATTTTAGTTTATTTTTTTTTTAGGTTTAGTTTATTTAGGTTGTTTATTTTAGTTTTATTTTTTATTTTTTATTTTATTTTTAGGTTTTATTTTATTTTTTATTTTATGTTTTATTTTTTTTAGTTTAGGTTTTGTTTTAATTTTAGGTTTTATTTATTTTGTTTATTTTAGGTTTATTTTAGTTTAGTTCATTATTTTAGTTTATTTTTAGGTTTAGGTTTATTTATTTTAGTTTAGTTTTGTTTAGTGTAGTTTAGGTTTATTTTATTTTGTATATTTTATTTTTAATTTTATTTAAGTTTTTTTAACCTTAGGGTTTATGTTTTAGCTTTTTTTTAAGATTATTTTATTTAATTTTAGGTTTTATCATTTTATTAGTTTATTTTATTTTTTTATTCTCAAGTTTATTTTATTTTAGTTTTAGGTTTTATTTTATTTTAGTTTATTATTAGATTTTATTTTATTTTATTAGGTTTAGTTTAGTTTTATTTATTTTATAGTTTAATTTATTTATTTAGTTTTATTTATCATTGTAGGGTTTAGGTTAGGAGTTTAGGTGGGGTTTAGGGTTTAGGTTTTAGTTTATGGGTTTGTGGTTAAGGTCAGTTGGGTTTAGTGGTAGGGTTTTGGGGTTAAGGGAGGGTTTATTAGTTAGGTTTTAGGGTTTAGGGTTTAGGGTTTTAGGTTTAGGTTTTAGGGTTTGTTAGGTTTGGGGTTTTAGAGGGTTAGGGTTTATTTTTGGGGTTTTAGGGTTTAGTTTGGGGTTTAGGGTTTTAGGGTTTAGGTTTATTTTAGGGTTTTGGTTTAGATTTTAGTTTAGGGTTTAGGTAGCAGTTTAGGGTTTAGAGTAGGGTTTAGGGTTAGTTTAGTGTTTAGGGTTTTGGTTTTTGGGGGGTTTAGGTTTTATAGTTTTTTTTTTGGAAAATTAGGAAATTTTATTGCCACAAAGAAAAGGTACAAAGTCCTTAGAAAAATCTCTAAGCTAATGCTCAAAGAGCTACAAAAGTCCATGGAGATAAGCCCCTAGCTAATACAATAGATAATGAAAGTAAGCTAAAAAAAGAAATAGATCCACAAAAATAATCCTTGAAATTAAGAAGAACTTCATCTGCTCTTTGAAACCCATAATCCAAAGAACAAAAGTCTCCCAATTATATCGAGATCCAGAATAAGCTTAAAGGGATGAGAGAATAATGAAATAGTTAATTAAGCATAAAATATAAGAGCAGAGAAGTAAAAGATAAAGAAAAGGCTCAGGCTTAATTATAATCATCTTAAGGAGCAGCACCATATGTAAGCATCCAGACATCAAGTGAAGGGTTATAGTTACATATAGCACTACCAGCCAAAAAAAGGAGTGGGAAACATCAAGGCCATCATTGCCAGCATGCCTCTTGTAGCACCTTATCCAATGATGATCATCGCAAAAACTTGCATAAACCTTCAAACAACAAATATAACCCCAAAAAACCCAACTGATAAATATAAAACTCTGACAAATAAGGAGGTAACCCATCAGAAAGCATTAGACTTAGAGAGCACCACCAAAGCCACCACCAAGAAATGCTAATACAGTTGCTAGGAGAAAACCTCACAATATGGGAAAAAGGACTAATCAGAGACCAAACAAAGGCAAAAGGAGGATCATAGTTGATAAGGTCTTTCATTAAAAGAACATGCAAAGAACCAGAAACAATAATATCCAGAGTAATAGTGAGACTAACATCAAGAATGTTAGGAAGCAAGGCAACCATCAAAATAGGCAAGGGGAGAGGTTCAACCATAGTCCAAAAATGTAAAACCCAGTAGGTAGAAACCAGAAGAGAAGAAAGGGAAAGTAAACAATCGGTTCCAAACATAGATTCAAAAAGATCAAGAAAATTAAAACTCTTTAGACCAAACCTGCTAGAGCCAATCTAAACTAAGGTACCCACCTGAGCCATATCAAGGATTCAAATCATTAGACTTAGAACCATGAGGATGAAAGAGAAAGAGTCATCCATCATAAATATTAAAAAAATCCCAAGGGAAATCCATAGACAGCCACCAATCCCAATCCAAGGATAAAAGAATCCATTTTAAAGAGCATACACCAAAAAATAAAAGTAAAAGCCCTTTAGGATCACAAATAATCCAACAACAACCAGATATACAAACAAGAACCCCAACAGTCATCATCAACCAAGTCCAAAAAACATCCAACCAAGAATTAGTAGCCTTCTAGTTCAACACAAATTAAAACACAACCTCAAGACAGGAGGAACACCCAATATTTGAAGATATAATCTAGAAGCATCCAATCTAATACTCATCTATAATAGCACTATAGAAAGGATAAATAGCCATAAAATAGTTCTCCAAGCTACAACCAAAATAGAGAGCCCTCAAGGTCACACAACTCCTCTTAGCAGGAGAAAAAAACCAAAAAATAGTTGTCAACAAACCACCTTCCATGAGCAAGCCCCAACCAAGAGAACCACACCCCAAACAGCACAAGTAGAATCCACAAGGGAACTAAGTGGAAGGAGACCCATGAAAGAAAGGACAACCAAAACAACTGAAAACCATCTAATCAGAAACAACAAGGTGAAAACAACCAACCACACAGAAGGTCATAAAATAGCATGAGCAACACCCATAAATGGAAAAAACCCATAACCATGCAACACCAGCAAACAACCAACCATAAAATCTAGAGCAAATAAAGAATGTTGTAGAGAGATCCAACCAATAAAGAGAACCACACCAACTAGAAGATGAGCAAACCCAACACCTCTACCAAGTTGGGAGAGAAAACAAACCAAAAAATAAAAATTACCACAAAAATCTAATAAATGGAAAGACAACCCCAACCCATCCAAAGAATGGGAAGAAACTAAACTAGAAAATAAAAGTAGGTTTAGGTGAATAAAAAAAAATCAAGACCAAACAAGCGTAAGAGAAAATCATAATTATTCAAAACCAATAACAAGGGGAAAACCAAAACCCCACAAAAGGAAAAAAGGCTAAAAGCTTCTAACATAAGGCAAACCAATTTTGTCTAGATTCATAAGACCCCTTAAAAAGAAGGGTATGTCATCATTAGAAAACATTTGCAAAGAAGAAGACTTGGCCCCCAAATTGGCAAGAAAGTCACAAGAGTTGGCTTCTATAAATATGAGAAATTTGAAAATCTAGGTTAAAGAAGCCTCCTAGTATGATTAAGTAAATAATACACTTCAAAGATTACCATGAGCATCAGATTTGAGTAAATCTAAAAGAAGGAGAGCATCAACTTCAAACCATATCTTATGAAAACCTTGTTGTAAACAAATAGAAATGCCATGATGAAATCCTTTAAGCTCAGAAATAACATAACAAAGCTCTAAAGAGGCAGAAAAGCAGATATAACCTACTATGATCTCCAAAATCCCACCACCATAATAACCATTAGAAATTGAGCCATTAGTTAACCTTAATGTAGTAATAATTAGGTTTAATCTATTATAATTTTTTTGGGTAGGAGAAACATTATAGGGGAAGGTTAATCCCAAAATTCAAAGCCACTTTGCACCCTTTAAAACTAGAGTGAATAAGAATATTAGCTTTGAAAAGAGACAAACTTTATATTTGACTCTAAAAATAATGCGGTGATAATTCATAGGAATATTATGATGCTTAGCATCATTTCTATCCATCCAAATATACCAAAGAATAGTAGTATCTAAAACAATTTTAACATGACCCTTAGAAGTATGAGACAAACATGCTTCAAGAAGTTGCATAATAGAAAATGGGCCATTAAAATGGAAAGTATTAAAATATTATCATACCAATTCCACATTTTAGTAAAGAATAGGGCCATTACAAAAACATGACCCACATGTTCAATGTGATAGCAACAATATAATTTAGAGGGGAGATGGAAACCTTTTATCAAGAGTAGCATCCATAAGGATATAATTTGAGAATGTGCCAAGTTAAAATTGAGAAAAAAGTAGGGACACTAATATTCTAGATTTTAGTAAAAACTAAGGACTATTGATATTTGAATATGATGAAATGCCAAACATCCTTAAAAACAAAATCTCCAAGAAGAATTTTTAAAGAGAATTTGGTCGGGTTCATTAGTGAAAGGACAAATTTTAAGGATTTTGTCAATGATCACATTAAGGACAAGGTATTCAATTGAGCCACATCCCACTTATTATGAGTAATTAACTTATTCTTAAGCATCAATGGAATGAGTATTGAGTAGGGAATCAATAGAGCCCTACCCCAACCAATTATCTTGCCAAAGAAAGAGGAACCATAATTGACACCCCAAGAAAATAAGTTATTAGCATTCCATTTGATACTACAAAGTCTTCTCCACACCACAGAATCCCCAGATTTGAAGGCACAAATGAGGGGATGTTTTCCTTGACAATATTCAACATGCATAAATTTTGACCATTAAGTATATTTATTTTTAAACTTCCACCACATTTTATAAGAAAAATAGTTAATAGAATCCTATAAGGTTTTGCAACCCAAGCCACCTTCATTATTAGGACCACAACAGTTGTACCAACTAGCCCAATGTAGTCTTTTGGTAGAAGTGTTAGATCCCCAAAAAAATTTATTAAAAGTCTATTGATCCTTTTAATAATATAATGGTAGGAACAATAGACAAGAGATATAGGCAGAGAAAAAAGGGTACTTTTGATTGATAAGTCTAGCACCAAAGGAATATAAATGAAAGTCTCAAGATGAGGTTTTTCTATTTATTTTCTGAATAACTTCATCAAATAAAGAAGATCTTTTCATTCCTATATATAAGTGAGTCCCCAGATACTTGATAGGGAGAATTTGATGTGAAAATTTTGTGATATTATTGATAACATTGATCTTAGATAAGGAAATAGATAATCTAGTAATAAAACAACTTTTATCAAGATTAATATTTAAGCCACTCTCCCTACAAAAAAGAGTTGAGAACTTACACAATTTTTTAATATAAAGATTAGAGGCATTGCAAAATATAATGAAATCATTAGCAAAACTAAGGTGAGAAATGGGAAACCCACCAATGGTTATGTAGTACATGTTAGGCATTCTACTAAACATCTGCTCAATACATCTAGAAAGATATTCCATAGCAATAATGAAAAGGGCAGGAGAGAGAGGATCCCCTTGCCTTAGCCCATGAGAAAAAGAGAAGAAACCATGCACTTCACCATTGAGAAGTAAAGAAAGTGAAGAATTCTCAATCCCATTCTTAATTAAAGTAATAAATTGATTAGAGAATCCAAATAAAGCCAAAATTTTATATAGGAAAACCCAACCAATATTAAATGTCAAGCTTGAAAAAAAGTAGGTTTCCACAAACTTTGGCATTTAAATCATGGATCATCTCTAGGCTAAAGAACATTATCAAAAAATGGATCTCCCTTTAACAAAATTGATTTGATTGGGGAGATAATTTTAGGAAGCAAAATACTCAACCTTTTAGCCAAAATCTTAGAAATAAGTTTTAAAAAAAAGAGCAAAGGCTAATCCTAAAATCACTCCAAACTTCGTGGATTGTCTTTTAGAATTAAAATAATGGAGGTGCTAAAAAATATTTGGGAAGGTGCTACCCTTAAAGAAATCAAGAACACCTTTAACCAAATTCTCTTTGATGATAATCCAACATTTTTGGAAAAAAGGGTAGTATAACCACCAGCCATGGAGTCTTTATTCATATTATGCAAAGTGTTAGTAATTTCAAACTCAGAAGGTAAGAAAGAAAGCATATTGTTATCATCATCAAAAGTAAGATTAGGAATAACATTAGGCAAAGAAATATCATCATAAAACATTTTATTCGAAGCTTTTATAAAAGAAACAAATAGTAATCAAGCTCTTTTTATCCAACACCAAACTCCATCATTAATTTTAATTTTGTGAATGTGATTTAAAGCCTTTTTTTTAACCATGGCATGAAAATATTTAGTATTACAATCACCATCGATCCATTTCATAGAAGCTTTTGTCAATAGCTCTCCATGTCTTGAAAACATGTTAACCTATTTTAGCTTGAGCCAATAGATGAATTTTAGAAGGATCATTAACAAGTGTCTTCCAAAACTATAACCTCATTCTCCATTTCTTTGATATTGACAAAAAAAGGTTCTTGAAATAATGTTTATTCCACCAATTAAGGCATTTCTTAATTTTTTTTAATTTGAACCACAATCTCCTCATCCCAAAAATAGAATCATTAGGATGGAGAGGTTCACCCCAGTTACTAGCAACAACATCCAAAAATCTATCATCCATGAGCCACATATTTTGGAAGCAGAAAGGGATAGGGGGGAGGATATGCTAGCAATAAAATTCACAGTGATAAGCAAGGGAGAATGGTCCAAAAAGGTTCTACTTAAGTGCTCCACGGAAGTACTAGGGAGAAGATTAATGCATAAATGATTAAAAGAACCCGTCAAGCCTTTCCGGTCTATAATTATTCCAAGTGAATTGAGACCCACTAAAGCCAATATTAGTAAGATGACAATCAAGGATCATGTTATTAAAATTCCATAGAAAATAAGTTTGAAGCATTACCACCAACCCATTTAGAGGAAGAAGATATAGTATTAAAATCCCCATCCACAAACCAAGCAGCATTAACAGAAGAAGAAAACTAATAAGATCCTCCCAAAGAAGTCATCTCTATTACAAGAAGCATAAAAAATGAACCAAAAAAACACCAATTATCATAAGTAATCTTAACATTCACAACTTGGGATAAATCATCTAAAACTTATAGAACATAGGACTATTCCAAAAAAATCCAAATTTTATTGCTCGAGTTAGCAAAAAAATTACCAAAACCAATCATTCTAGCAACAAAAGAAATGTTAGAAGGAAGAATAAAGGGTTCCAATATAGCCAAAAAGGAGATGTTATGAGAATGAACTAAATTTCTAATTCAATTTCTAACAGAGAGGGTGTCAATCCCTCTCACATTCCAAATTAAGAAAGAAACCATTTATTTTTGCGTAAGAGCCGATCTAGTAACTCTGTTAAAGTTAGGAAATTTAGTTTTAGAGTTTTATTTTTCTTTCTAAAAGCCATTTGAAATGTATTAGTCATATCCACAACATCACCATCCAATAGAGATTGTTCAGGATATGTTTGGAATAAGGTTGCACATTTAAAACAACATTGCAGGCCACTTCACCTTCTTCCAAATCATTATTATGTTGAAGTATCAGATTAGAAATGAGTTCAACATTAGATGAAGAAGTAGTAGAAGGATTAGAACCATTTAAAGCATAAGTGCCCAAATCTTGATTAGAAACTTTATCATTAGTTTGCTCACCTTTTAAACCCTCATCAAGGATCACATTTTCTTCAATTAAAAGTGGCAAAGAAGCAGAAATGGAATCATTTGAGATAGAATCATCATTCATAAGTTTCAAAAACATATTATTGTCCATATTATTACCAAAATCAATGGGATTCAAATGTATAGGCCCATTACAAGGTAATGCATCCTTATTAACATGACTAACATCCAAAAGCTGATCAGGCTTAAGAACCGCAACATTGTCCAAAGGAGCGGTGGGAGGATCAAAGCAATGACCCTCAACTTCGGGTAAGGAGTTTTCTATTGGAATTGCTTTCTATAGTTTAACCGAGGGCACCTTAAGATTGGGATCCAATTTTTTAAGAATGGGTTTGGGTTTCTTAAGGTGAGGATGAACCATAAAGCAATCTGAAACTCCATGACCATGAATTTTGTAATGGGAACAAAAAATAGGAAAATTCTCAAAATCCACTTTTTGCAAATATCCATATTTTTTTGATCCTAGCAAAGTTTCCTTTGGAAATTTTTAGTTATATCCAACTTGATTAGAATCGAGCAATAGATGGCGGTATTAAGCAGTTGATCAACTTGAAGAGGATGAACAAATAACCACAACAAAAAAGAAACTCATGATTAATGAAATGGACATAACAAAGAGAGAGATCCAAACCAAAATGATAGGAGATTCCTCCTTAATATCAAAAAAATGAGGCATCTATTTCAAAAATTGCATCTGACAATTGAAATAAAACACAAGCATCATGAAAAAATCTGAAAATAATCTAAGTCATTTGAAAGATGAATCAAGACATAATGAGAATCGATCAATCCAACAGAAAAATACCAGAGAGTTTTAAGCTATGGAAAAATGATCGAATATTCTCCAAAGTAGGATGATGCAAAGCAAATTTACCCACCACACATGAATTCAAAGGGTTTCACAAGCCTTTCCATAATAGAATCAGAACACATTATCGTGGGTACACCTCGGAAAGAGGTAGAGATAAGCTCAAGAGACTCACCAGCATAATTAGCCTTACCAATAAGAACATCCTTGAAATACTTTGAATCCAGTGATGGATTTAATATAAAGACCCCCTAAAGAGTTAAAAAACTTAACGCGAGAAGCCAAAATCTCAGAATTTCCCCATGGGGAAGCAGAAATTGAAGCCATGATCAACAGTGGCAAATGATAGAAGAAGTCGAAAGCTGAGCAAAACCATCGAGAAGGAATCACTATCCAAAAAGGAATCACTGGCCAAAAAGTCCATAGGAAAAGCCACAACGAAGATGCGCCTCCACAGGGGAAACAAAATTTGCTAGAGCACCAACAAAATGGAGGAGGTTTAGGGTTTAAAGTTTAGGTTTTAGTCAGGTTTGGGTATAGGGCTTAGGGTTTATATTTTAGTTTTTAGGTTACTTTGGTTTATAGATTTCTTTTTACTTTTAGTTTTTAAATTAAGTATTAGTAGGATTAGGTTTATCTAGTTTATTTTATTTTTTTTATTTTGATTTAGGTCCCATTTATTTTTATTTAGTTTAGTTTATTTGTTTTAGGTTTATTTATTTTAACATAGATTTTTTTATTTTAGTTTTTTTTTAAGGTTTAGGTATATGTTTCAGTTTATTTTTAAGTTTAGTTTTATTTTATTTTATTTTTATGTTTTGGTTTTATTTTTAATTTTTAGGTTTAGGTTTAGGTTTTATTTATTTTAGGTTTATTTTAGGTTTTTTATTTAGGTTTATTTTAGGTTTTATTTTTTTAGGTTTAGGTTTACTTTTAGTTTAGTTTATTTTATTTAGTTTAGGTTTAGGTTTAGGTTTAGTTTATTTTAGGTTTAGTTTATGTTTTATTTTTCTAGTTTATTTTAGGTTTAGGTTTGGTTTATTTTATTTTAGGTTTATTTTTTTTTTTTAGTTTAGGGTTTAGGTTTTATTTTTTTATTTTGTTTTATTTTAAGGTTTATTATTTAGGTTTAGGTTTTATTTAGTTTTTATTTTATTTTATTTTAGGTTTATTTTTTATTTATTTTAGGTTTTGTTTATTTAATTTAGATTTTTTTTAATTTTAGTTTAGATTTTTTATTTATTTATTTTAGTTAGTTTTATTTTTTTTATTTTATTTTGTTTAGTTTAGGTTTATTTATTTTATTATTTTTATTATTTTGGTTTAGGTTTATTTATTTATTTAAATTTTGGTTTATTTAGTTTAGGTTTTATTTTAGGGTTTTGGGTTTAGGGGGATTAGGTTTTTTTAGTGGTTTAGTGGTTTGGAGGATTTGGGGTTGAGTTTAGGGTTTTTAGGTTTAGGGTTTATGGTTTAGTTAGTAAGTTTTTAGTTTGGGTTTAGGTTTAGTTATGTTTATTAGTTTAGTTTTATTTATTTTAGATTTAGGTTTTATTTTAGGTTTTTTATTTTATTTTTTTTTATCTTGGTTTAGGTTTAGGTTTTATTTTTAGTTTTAGTTTATTTTAGTTATTTTATTTAATTTATTTATTTAGGTTTAGGTTTGGGTTTATTTTAGTTTATTTTAGGTTTTATTTATGTTTTATTTATTTTAGTTAGTTTATTTAGTTTAGTTTAGGTTTTTATTTTATTATTATTATTATTATTATTATTATTATTATTATTATTATTATTATTATTTATATATATATATATATTATTGGTCTTTCTTAGTTTAGGTTTAGGTTTTATTTTTTTATTTATTTTATGATTTATTTTAGGTTTATTTTTTAGGTTTAGATTTTTATGTTATTTTATTTTTGGTTTATTTTAGGTTATTTTACTTTTATTTTAGGTTTAGTTTTTATTTTATTTATGTTTTTATCTTAGGTTTATTTTATTTTTTAGTTTAGTTTTTATTTTTTTCATTTTAATTTATTTTATTAGTTTATTTTATTTTATTTTTTAGGTTTAGGTTTAGTGGTTTCTTTATTTTAATTTTATTTATTTAGGTTTATATGTATTTTGGTTTTATTTAGGTTTTATTTAGGTTTAGTTTAGTTAGGTTAGTGGTTTTTCTTTAGTTTAGGTTAGATAGGGTTTAGGTTTAGGGTTAGTTTTAAGTGGGTTAGGGCCCAGGGCTCAGTTAGGGTTGGAGGGTTTATTAGGGTTTTTAGGTTTAGGAGGGAGTGGAGTTTTAGGGTTTAGGGTAGGGTTTTAGGGTAGGGTTTAGTCAGTTTAGGTTAGTAGGTTTATTTAGTTTTTAATTATTTTTATTTTATTTAAAAACAAACCCAGTAGGTTTATTTTGTTTATTTATTTTAGTTTTATTTTATTTGATTTTAGGTTAGTTTAGTTTAGTTTATTTTATTTTATTTTATTATTTTATTATTATTTTATGTTTAGGTTTAGGTTTAGTTTTGGTTTAGTTTAGTTTAGTTATTTTATTTTATTTTTATTTAGGTTTAGGTTTTATTTATTATTTTAGGTTTTATTTTGTATAGGTTTAGGTTTTGGTAGGGTTTATGATTTAGGTTTAAGGTTGGTTTTTGGGTTTAGGTTTAGGGTTTAGGTTTTGTGCTTAGGTTTAGGTTTAGGTTTAGGTTTAGGTTTAGGTTTAGGTTTAGGGTCTAGGGTTTAGGTTTAGGTTTAGTGTTTAGGATTAGGTTCAGGTTTAGGTTTAGGTTTAGTTTAGGGTTTAGGTTTTGGGTTTTTTTTTTAGAGAACAAATTCTGATTTAAAATTTCTTCTTTTCGATTTCATCAACCAAGTAACAAACCAGGGAAGTTACGAAATCAAATGACCTCCTTGGGGCTATATAAAGCCTTGTGTTCCCAGGATGTCCAGACTATATACCCATTATCATTCAATCTTATGTAAATCGGCACGTGAATAGAGGAAAGAGAACTCAACATTCATACACTTAAGCTATAAGCACCTGCATTTCTTATGTACTTATAACTAGCATCATAACACATATTATTAATTTATAAGCTTTTGAAAAATACATTTGATTTAATAGTTATAATAGCCAAGCATATGTTAAATTAAATCAACACATGCAAGCTTACATAAAGGAAATCTATTTTATTTTACTTGATTTTGAAAAGATGGATGCATGAATTCAAATGACATACCAAATTTAACATGATTGGAAAGAAGAAAATCAAATATAAGCATGTGATTCATTCAACCAAACTAGTTCTTAAGGACAATCAAATCAAATAAGATTATTTAAAGAAAACCAAAGCATCTTTATTAATTAAGTTTTGGATTTGATTTGATTTAAAGAGGAGAAGAGAAATCATGACTTGTTGTTTTAAACACATTCCCACATTAGTGATTTGATTTTATTTAAGGAAATGTAATTAAGTTAATTTTATGGGTTAATTAAGTTGAACCCTTAATTAGATGAATTAATTATCCTTACCAATGTCATCTTAAATTGATTAACTAAATAATTATGAGCCAACATGATATGCATGGAAAATAAACTTGCAATGATTGTAGGAAATAAAAGGGGCCTAATGCAATTAGATCATGATTAATAGTTAATTAGATTAAGAGACTTAATTAATTACTCTTATGGTTTTCCCACATATATGGACTAATCATAATTTTATTAAACTCATTTAGGTTATTAAACACCTAAAGATCTACCCCATGATTTAATTAATTAAGGTCTGATGTGATTATAATTTCAATTTGATTAAGTGATTTAATTAATTAGTTAAATCTTAATTATTTTCATTTTAAAAAAGGGTGAAATGAACTTAGGGAAAGGGGTCCCAACCCTATTCCTTAGTTCACTTATTGTTGAACAATGATTAATAAACTTAATTAACTAATTTATTACTATTCATTTGAGTAATTAATCATTAATTAACTTAAAAAAGTGGTTAAGATTTAATTAGTCAATTTTGCTAATTAAGTGAGCAATAAATCCCATGAAATTCATGGGAGACAGAGGTCATCCCATTAAATTAACCCATAAAATTTGAGATTAATTGCTTAAGTAATTAAAAAGTAATTAAGCAAATTAATTTGTAATTAAACCCAATATTATTCAAAATTAGTTAAGATCATTTTAATAATTCTCCTTTGAAATACCTTTAAAATGAGTATTTATTTGCATTTTCTTATTTTTTCTATGATTTTTTATAATTTAGAAGTTTAGTCATTAAGAATGATTAATTAAGCTAATTAAAGCCATTCTCGGATGCCATGGTGCTACGAACGCACTTTCCATGTGGCACCATGACGGATACTTAAAACTTATCGACTCAACACCTACGATGGTGGTGACGCTTTCATCCACCGATCTAATATCGGACAGTTATGATTAATCTTACAGCTTAATAAAATTAAATCAGATTGATCTAACAAATCTAATCATGATCGTCCATTTCGATCACGTGGAATGGATGGTGTCTGATCTAACATCACTCAAGTGAGGTAGAATGGAGTATGTCCACCATTGCTCACTTGATTTGAGTTTACCCGAAGCATCAACTCCAAAGGATTCCACACCTTCAGACATCGATCGAGGGATCGTCAAGATGAGATGCAAGTTTTCTTCAAAAGCTCAACCCATCTATGATCGATCATGGAAGAGCTCAAGACTGGCTCAAACGATTGAGGAAGCTTCATCTAGAGTGGAGGTAAGCTGAGCAAGAATTGGTTCACCTCGACGTTTCACTTGGAAGGCCATAACCAATGATTTGCAGCTTTGATCAAGTCCCACCTTCGTGCCCAAAAGCTTGGGAGATGATTCTCTTGCTCGATGAGGTCTAGGAAGGTGCAAAAGTTAATTTGAGTTTGATGGAGAAATGGGGAAGTTAGGTCAAAATGGAAGAGTCTTTTGGGATAGATAGAAATGGCATTTTTTATTAAGGAATGAGCTTTGGAGCTTATGAAATGGCTCTAGTGGCTCGTATTGGGTAGCTAGGGCTCTAAGAAATGATTTTTGTGTGTGTTTAGTGGAATCGAGGGGGTGTATTTCATGACCCATGGGTCATGGCCGACCCAACCATCCCTGGGGTCAACTTGGGCAGTGTCCTAGTTGCCTAGGTGGACCATTGGAGAGTACCAAGTGGCCAACGAATGGTAATGACCACTTACATGGTTGATTTATCTCATGTGATTCTCTTGACCTAAGGTAGAATGATCATTTGGCATTTGATTTGGGAAGATTTGAAATGAGCCAAAAGTGGGTTAGCCCAAATTTCAAGTCAATTGGAGTTGATTTGTTAGGTTTTGCTCAATTTGACTCATTTAGGTCAAATTGGGTTAGTTGGGTCAAGTTGACCAATTGGTCAAATTGGATCAAAATAATCAAGTTCATATGATCATTTTGGTTATTTTGGTTCAATTGGTTTTGTTTAGTTTGGCTTAGATTTGATTTTGGCTCATTTGAATTCATTTGGGTCAAATGGTTGACCAATTTGACCAAATTGGCCAAATTGGGTTGGGTGTTGGGGTTTAGTTGACCAATTGAAGATTATTGGCTTTGGTTTCAATTTGATTTGGTTTTTATTTAGGCCAACTTGAACATTTAGGTCAATTTGGCTAAGTAGGTCAATTGGGTTCAATTGGGTCCAATAGCTTTTAGTCAAGTTCAACAATCAATTTGGAATGAACTTGAGCCATTGGTTGTAATCAATTTGGTTTATATTTTGATTTGACCCAATTTAGCCTTTTAGGTCAATTTGGGTCAACTTGGGTCAAGAGGGCCAATTGGGTTTGGTTTGACTCAATTGAAGGTCAAGTCATATTCAAATATTTATTTTGATTTGGTATGAATCATTGGTTTCATGGGATTTGGCATAGGTTGCAATTTGGCTAGTTTTGATTCATATGGGTTAAGGGGTTGACTTGGTCAAATGACCAAGTTGACTTGGTTTGACCCAATTTGTGACAATTGATCAACATAGGGTGATCAACAATCATGATGGGAGGTTTTGATGGGCTCCAATCCAATTGATTAGAACTTGGCACAATAGGTCAAATTGGCCACTTTGGGTCAAGTGGACCAATTGGATTAAGTTGGCTTGATTTTAGGTTGAGTTTGATTTAGTTGAGTTTATATATGGATTTGGGATTAATATATAAATTCAATTACAATTGGCTTGGGTTCAAATGGGTTTTGGTTCATTTGAACATTTTCAAGTCAAAAGGGTTAAGGTTTGACTTGGGTTGATTTTGGTTTGGCTTGATGATTGTATATTTCATTTATATTTGTGAATATGATTGAAGGTGATTGATTCATGAGAAAATCAATTGAATTTGGGTTTTGGAATGAAGGAATTTGGCTAAGTCCATGGAGTTGGTTCATGTGGCTTAGGTTTGGATTTTGATTTGGTTTGCTTTAGTTTTGATGATTTAAATGTATATTTCATTTAAATTTGTAAAGATAATTGAAAATATGACTAAGTTGTGCTAAAATCAATTGTGTTTGACTTGATTTGGATTAAGATTTGGCTAAGTCCTGGGATAGGTCATATGGCTTAGAAAGGTTTTGATTTAATTTAATTTGAATGTAGATTTGATTTAGTTTGATTTAGTTTCATTTGAATGTAGATTTGATTTATATTAGAAGATGATTGAGATATAAATTATTATAAGAATCAATTGATTGATTGATTAAGATTTAAGTCCATGGATAGGTCATATGGCTTAGAAGGGTTTCAAGTTTGGATTTGATCATGGGCTTCAATCAGTTGGTTTTGGAATTTGATTTGGATTTGGATTTGAATTTAATGTTTGAATTGAACTTGAGGTTTTTTGAGAAGGTGAACATGGATTGGATTTGGGTTGTAGGTAGGTGGATTATTCTAATTAAGGCATAACCTAATCCTATGGTTAACCCTTCTAAGTCTTTGGAGGTTAATTGTTTACCTAATTGAAGTGATTATCAGGGAAGTCTTAGTGTCTAGAAGACTCTAAGTCTAAGATGGGAAGATTGAATCACGCCATAGTAGGTCAATGGCCTTAGGCTCCATAGTGTTTCCCTTAGAGATAAATGATTAAAAGATCAAGTTTCACATTATCTATGATACATCTTTCAACGCTTTGCTTGGGAGACCATGGATACATGAGAACAACTTAGTTCCATCCTCTCTACTTCAATGTATGATGCTTGTGAGAGGTGGGATCATCTACTATGTCAAAGGAGATCCCAAGCCATTTACAGTTCACGAGGTCGACATATATGAGGATGCGGCTTACTACCTCCTTCAAAATCAATAAGTCTATTCTCGAGAACTTGGCCAAAGTTTAAAAATAAAAGAAAAAAAAAGAAAAAGAAAGAGAAAAATAGAAAAAGAAAAGAGAAAATGAAAAAGAAAATAAAAGGGAGCAAAAATAGACTTGGAGGAAGAAGTGGAGCCTAACATTAGATTCCACCCACAGTTCATTACTCAATTCAAACATATGGGTAGGACGACCTGTCCTCCACTAGGTAGAGGAAGAGGCTAGTTCAAAGTACTCTCATGGGTTGAAATCCTCTTTATTGGCCACCTAATAGAAGATATATCCCAGCTACCAGGAGTACACCTGCTATCCATATAGACTTAGAATCTAGTTCATAAGATGAGTTTTATATGGTTAGCACACTATCCTCTTCTCATAGACCTTGAGGTGACACTTGAGCTAGATAGCGATGAAGACTGGGCTCCAAAGCAAAGCATAAGTGTATCCAAGTCTATATGTGAAATAGTTAGGCATCAGTTGGGAACCTTAGCTCTAATCCCACTTTCCTCTCAAAAAGTTGAGGGTTTGTTAGTTAAGGAATCTCCTAGGTCATTCACAGGTGTGAAGACTCAGAGGTTCTTTCTAGGAGCATCATCCTGAAGTCAAGAAGTTAATGTAAAACTTGAGGATGATTCATATAAAGATTTAATAGAATTACCTTTTAATTGGTACTTGTCTTGTGTTCATAATTTAGCAAAGAAAGGGTTAATCCCACATACTTGGTCAAAACAGGTCACTACTTAAAGATATGGAAGAACAAAATAAAAAAGCTCTCAATCAAGACCGAGTAGGATTCATATAGTGGGTCCAATTGATGATGATACTCATGCATCACAATCATTTGGAATTTAATAGGTTATTTCAAATCACATTAAATCATATGAGAGTCTTAAAAACTTCAGAAGATCCAGATGATTTTGAAGTCAAAGGTGCACCGCCAGAGTTTGAAGAAGAATCAAGTCAACCATCGATGAGCTCAAGGAAATCAACTTAAGAATTGAAGAAAATCCATGCCTGACATACATCAGTTCTTTGTTGAATGAAATTGAAACCAATGACTTAGTTAGGCTATTGACTAAGTTTAAGGACTGCTTTGCATGGAGTTATGAAGAGATGCATGGATTGGCTCCTAACGTAGTGGTCCATAAACTAACAATAGAGCCTACTGCTAACCCTATCAAGCAAGCTCCTAGATGCATGTGATTAGACATAGAATAATAGTTCATTTCTAAAGTCAAGAAACTTATCAATGTTGGCTTCATCTCAGAAGAAAAATACCCTACATGGTTAGCCAATGTAGAACTAGTTAAGAAAAAGAATGGCCAAATTCATATATATGTCAATTTTAGGGATTTAAATAAGGCATGTCCAAAAGATGAATTTCCACTACCAATCCCGGAGCTGATGGTGGACATTACCTCATCTCATGCGCCTTCTCATGGATGGCTCATGGATATAACCAAATAATGGTGGCCCCTCAAGATGAAAGAAACATTGCTTTAGAACCTTGACCGTAATCTATTACTATATGGTCATGCTTTAGCCTTAAAATGCCGTGCTACATACCAACGGGCTATGACTGATTCTTTGACAAACTTATTCATCATCAAGTCGAAGTGCTATGTCGATGATCTTGTGGTCAAAATTTTAGAAAAGGAATACCATCTCTTTGACTTGAGAGTAGTTTTGAATAGTTAAGATAATTTAACCTCAAAATGAACCCTTGAAGTGTTCATTGAGTAACTGTGGTAATTCCTTGGGTTTGTTGTCCACAGAATCAAATCGATCTAGATAAGATCAAGGTGATATTAGAAATCCCCTAAAGTTTAACTCAACTTATCATTCCAAGGAGGTTGGATCTAAGATGCTTTATATCCAAACTATCGAAGATGTAGCCATTCTCAACACTTGCCAAAAGTATGCCAAGTTTAAGTGGGATGATAAGTGTGCATGCCTTCAAGACATCAAACATTACCTGATGATGTCGCCAATTCTAGCAACCCGTATCCCGGGCTAGCCGCTCAAACATTACACTGCTGCATTAGATGACTCCATTGTTGGCCCAAGCTAGTGATGAAGGGAAGGAAAATGCACTCTATTACCTCAGTTGTCATCTAATCTAATTAATTATCCACCCATGGAGAAGTGTTTCCTTTTAATCTTTACATCCCAAAAGCTATAACACTACATGCTTTCTCATAAGGTGAACTTAATCTCTAGTTCAATCCACTACAATATCTCATGACATGGCATATGCTATCCGGATGGTTAGCACGATGGTCCATTATCCTCTTGCAATTTGACATTACCTTCATACCCTTCCTTGCGGTGAAAGGACAAGTGTTAGGGGATTTCTTAGCATGGCACCCACTTCTTGTTGACTCTCTACTTAGTGATGATCTCTCATGATCAAATCATGAACTTAGGGATATTGCATTCACCACTAAGAGATGTACTTTGATGGTACAGTTTCCTCTCAAAGAGGAGAAGAACCACAATCTACTATTCTAGGAAAGACGGGGATAGGAATAGTTCTCTTTACTTTGGACGGTGATGTGATGAGATTCTCATATCATCTATCAAATACTTGCACCAATAAAGAAGCCAAATATGAGGCTCTAATTGCCAGTCTAGAGTTAGTCGTTACTCTAACCATCTAGAACATCAACATCATTTGGAATTCTCAGCTAATTATTAACCAAATCATTGGGTCCTATAAGGTTATAAATCCCAAGCTCCATAACTACCATAAGTACACCATGGAGTTATTGGCCCAAATCCCAGAGGTTACCATTTATAAGATTCTTTGAGGAGATAACATCATAGCGTATGCTTTAGCCAAGCTTGCCAAGGGGTTGGCATGTCCGGAGGATGAGTCCATATAAATAAAGGTCCAAAATAGACAAGTCTTATCCCTTATTGATATTGAACTCATCAAAAAGTACTCTCTTGAAGGGGAGCCTACCATTGCGAAGAAGGGTGAGGACTTAGATTGGAGGAAACCATTCATGGATTACCTAAGTAAAGGAAAACAATCTCAAGAGAAGTCCTAAGCCCATCAAATGTAGCAGAGGGCACTTTCCTACGCTATTGTAGATGGTGTATTATACCAGCAGTCTTTTAACCATATGTGGTTACATTGTTTAGACAAGCGTCAGTAAGATCGATCAGGTACACTTGGGATTATGTGGAGCCAACCATTCCGTCAAATGAAAGCCAAAATTAAGAGACTAAGATACTATTGGCCATCGATGATCAAAGATTGCATGGATACGGCTAGGTGATGCCACCAATGTCAAATGCACGGTGTGGTCCTACACCAACCACCCAACATTCTACATCCTACATTGGCCTCATGGCCATTTGAGTGTTGGGGTACCGACATAGTGGTTCTGATTGATCCTCCTTCTTACAAGGGTCATCGGTTCATCTTAGTTATTGCTAACTACTTTTCCAAATGGGCGAAGGCAATTCTTCTCAAAGAGGTCTCAACTCAACATGTGCTCCAGTTTTTTAGGAACCATATTATTTATAGGTTCGAAGTGTCTCAACAAATTATATCTGATAATGGTACTTCATTCAAGAGCACCAAGATCAATAACTTTACTAGAGATGCATCATAGATTGGAGATATTTTACCATCAACTACCCAAGGGCAAACGGCTTAGCAGAAGCCTTCAACAAAACTCTCATCCAAATACTGAAGAAGTCACTTGACAATAACAAGCGATAGTGGCATGAGCATTTAGTTGAAGCCTTGTGGGCATACCACACCACATATAAAACTCCAACTTAGTGTACTCCTTTCTTCTTAGTGTATTGGTCTGAAGATGTTCTACCATTAGAAGCCCAACTCCCATCACTAAGGGTAGTTTTTGGTAGCAAGATCATAATAGAGCAAAATGTCAACTTGCAGTTAAAAGAGCTCAAAGGTTTGGAGGAGAGATGCTTGTGGGCATGCCAAAATGTCTAGTTGTATAAAGCCAAAATGATTCAAGCTCATAACAAGTTGGTTCATCCTAGAGCTTTTCAAGCAGGAGAGCTTATTTTAGTTATAAGGATATTGATTATTGCCTATCATAAGATGGGAGGCATGTTCAAACCCACTTAGGAAGGCCCTTTTTCCATAGAGAAGGCCTACCAATGAGGATCTTATCAGCTTATTAATCATAAGGGAGAGTGCCCAATGCTTCAAACAATGGGATCTACTTAAAAAATATTATAAATCATGTTTGAAAATAATTATCATCAATGAAAATTCTTTTTTGAATTTAATCTCTTATATGTTGAAAGTATTCTTATTTGTGAATTCACCATCTTGTGTTTAAGGTAAGTGTCAAGAACCCAAGCGGCATCCTATTCTTCATCAACACAACACTAACACAAATTAGACACAAACATATAAAAAAATACATATCTTTTCTCTTGGGATACTCTGAGTTGATATAACGCCCCCAGAGGCACTCACTCAATAGCTGCTCTAGGTCGGGCTGACATTGCTAGTGTGTCACCCCAATGGATTTCTTGCTTCAGAGGATGTAAGTCTGCTACACTTTCCTTTCTTACTTGGCCACTACACAAAGAGCACCTTGTTAGTATGGTCTTACTACAACGGTAAGCTACCTCATGTTTGTTTTCATTTAAGAGAATGTGAGTCGCCTTTTAGATTAGCCATCGCTCACCGATAATTATATTTTGAAGTTTAGGGTCCCCAAGTTCTTCCTCCAACGCTAAGTCCTGGTCTAGTCCTGCCGGGCAACCCTCTTAGTAGTATCACTAGGTCAGATAGCATATGTCCTACTGATGATAGACTATCTTGATGATCAATTCAACTTGGAAAGTTGAAAGCCTACATGCTTTCTTTCCAGATTGATCATTGTACACTAACGGGCACCTTAGGTTGATTAGTTCTCATTATATTGATGGATACACCACATGACATACATTAGGTTGGTTAGTTCTCCTTAAGATACACCACTCATGGCGATGTAAGTCTGCTATGCTTTCTCCTTTAGTTGGCCACTATTACACCTATAGTCTTTCTTTCCGTGGCTCGTGATAATGCCTAGAAACCTCCTATGGGAACTATATTTGGATCATGTCCTTTATGACCCCATTTAGACACTACCCAGGTTACTATCAGATTGGATAGTTCCCCTTTTCTAGTAACCACCCCTATGGTTGGAGAATCCATCCTATGGATGTGAAGTTTCTCCCTTGGTCCAAGAATTTGAGATAGGTCTAAATAGCTCTTCTTAGTGGTCCCTCAACACCAAATCCATAAATATATAACAAAATATATATTCACTTATGATTAGAGGACACCCCAACATTTTTTCTAAGCGACATCCTATCTTAGAGGTGTCAACAAAACTCCTTATAGGAATCACCTCACTACTCTTAAGATGATATAAATACCCAACAATATTGACTCAGTAGTCGCCCCTAAGTTGGGTTTGATTTGTTGTGCTACCAATAGGTCACCTTGGCAATTGTTCCTTGCTTTAGAAGATGTAAGTCTGCTACACCTTCTTCCTAGCATAGTCGTTGCACATTAAAAGGCAACCCCTTAGGTTGGCTAGCTCTATCCCATTTCCAGTAGACTATCCCTTTGGATTTACAATCTAGTAGGTCATATATTCTTAGTGGGTCCATCAACATTGACATGGTCCATAAATCTATCAAATTTGATCGAGCTCACATTCCCAGCGGTTATGCCCTCAATCCCAAATCATGCTAAACCAAACAAACCATATCAAATAACATGAAATTAAGATAAAATTAATTCTGACTACCTTGGATTTGACATAAGTCACCAACAACTTTCACTCAGAAGTCATCTTAGATCAAGTTTGATTTTTAGTATCCAAAAGTCACCCCAATTTGCTTTTGAAGATTTAAATACGCTTCTTCTTCCTAGCATAAAATTACAACCAAAAGAAAAATTGGCTAGCTCTACCCAAAGAACAATAGATTATACCTTTGGATTTGTAAATTATAGCTCATTATATCCATTCTCGAGAGTTTTTTTTTAGTTCATTTTTAGGTTTTATTTTAGGTTCATTTTTAGGTTTTATTTTTTAGTTTATGTTTAGATTTATTTTTTAATTGAGTTTTATATTTATTTTATTTTTTAGGTTTAGGTTTAACTTTTATTTTTAGGTTTCTATTTTATTTTTTAAGGTTTAGTTTTTTGGTTTTTATTTAATGTTTATTTTATGTTTCATTTTTTAATTTAGGATTAGGTTTATTTTATTTATTAGGTTTAGGTTCAACTTTTATTTTTAGGTTTATATTTTATTTTGTTAGTTTTAGTTTTGGTTTTTATTTTATGTTTATTTTAGTTTATTTTAATTTAGATTTGTTTTTTTAGTTTTTTTATTTTTAGTTTAGTTTAGTTTATTTTATTTATTTTTCTAGGTTTAGTTTATTTTATTTTGTTTATTTTATTTTTATTTTAGGTTTAGCTTTTTTTTTAGTTTTATTTTATTTTATTTTTATTTATTCTGGTTTTATTTTTTTTGGTTTTTTTTAGTTTAGGTTTTTTATTTAGTTTTATTTTCTTTATTTTAGTTTTATTTTTATTTTTAGTTTTTATTTTATTTTTTAGTTTAGTTTAGGTTTTTATTTATTTTATTTTAGTTTATTTTAATTTTAATTTTTATTTTATTTTTTGTGTTTTTAAGTTTTTATTTTATTTTATTTTATTTTAGTTTATTTAGTTAATGATTTTTTATTTCTTTATTTAAAATTTATTTAGTAGTTTTATTTATTTATTTATTTAAGTAGGTTTTTATTTATTTTATTTAACTTTATAGTTTTCTTTATTAGAAATTTTTGGTTTGTGGTTAGAGTTTTTAGTTTAGTTTGATATTAAAGATATAGATTTTAGCCTATATTTTATTATATTTTAGGAGTTTTATTAGATCATTATCATTTTTTAGTATTTAAATTTTTTTATTTTTAGATATAATATTTTTATTTTTTATTATATATTTGTGGTAGTAGTTTATTTGGTTATTTTTAATATTTATATTAATATTAATTTAGAGTTTTATTGATTATATCAATATTTTTGAAAAAAATTAAGTAAATTAAGTTTAAATTTATTTTGTTTATTTTTTTTATTTTTGATTAGGTTTATTTTATTTTATTTACTTTAGTTTATTTATTTAGGTTTATTTATTTTAATTTAGGATTTTTATTTTAGTTTGATATTTAGGTTTAGTTTATTTTTTAGTTTATTTTTATTTTTATTTTATTTCTATGGTTTAGCTTTTATTTTCTTTTTTTACATTTATTTAGGTTTTAATTTATTTTTCAAGTTTAGGTTTTGTTTTTTATTTTATTTATTTTTAAGTTTTATTTTTATTTAGTTTATTTTATTTTATTTTAGTTATTTTATTTTATTTTATTTTATTAGTTTATTTTTTTTAGTTTAGGTTTTATTTAATTTATTTTAGTTTATTTTTATTAGATTATTTTATTTTAATTTTATGTTTAGATTTAGCTTTTAGTTTGGTTTTATTTTATTTTATTTTTATTTTATTTTGGTTTATGTTTTTATTTATATATTTTAGTTTATATATAGTTAGGTTTTCTTAGTTTTTTTTTTTTAGGTTTTATTAGGGATTTTAGTTATCAGTTTTTATTTATTTTTAGTATCAAGTTTAGGCTCATTGCCCAGGTCATATTTTCAGATAATTTTTTGGTTTTTATTTTTTCAGGTCAGTTTATTTAGGTTTAGGGATTATATTTTTAGTAGTTTAGAAATCAGGCTTTTTTATTAGTTTTATTTTATTTAGGTTTTGTCAGTAAGGTGGGTTAAGGGTTTGTGGTAGTTAGGGTTATTAGGTAATTAAGTATAGGTCAGATCAGGGTTTATATTAAGTTATATATAATATTTACAGTTTTTATATTAGAGTTTATTTTAATTATTATTTTATTTTAAGCAAGGTAAGTTTATAGTTTATTTAAGTTTATTTAATTTAGTATTTATTTTATTTAGTTTATTTATTTTTTATATTTTTGTTTTATTTAATTTTAGTTTAGTTTTAGGTATTTTTATTTAGTTTTATTTTATTTATTTTTTGGTTTAGGTTTAAGTTTATTTAAATTTATTTTATGTTTTATTTTTTTAGGTTTTTTATTTTAGTTTAGTTTAATTTGTTTTAGTTTAGGTATGTTTAAGTTTATTTTTTTAGGTTTATTTATTTATTTTAGTTTATTTAAGTTTATGTTTAGTTTATTTATTTTATCTATTTCTTTTATTTGGTTTAGGTTTTTCTTAGTTTTGGGTTTTAGGTTTAATTTTTTTATTTAGCTTTATTTTTTTAGTTTATTTAGTTTTATTTTATTATTTGGTTTGGTTTATTTTTATTTTATTTTATTTTAGTTTTATTTTAGTTATGTTTTTATAGTAAGTTTATTTTATTTTTATTTTAGTTAGTTTTATTTTATTTATCTTAGTTTATTTCTTTATTTTATTTTATTTTATTTTTTTAGTTTAAATTTTGTTTTATTTTTTATTTATTTTATTTATTTTAGGTTTAGATTTTATATTTATTATAGTTTATTAATAGTATTTAGGTATTTAGGTTTAGTTTTTTAGTTTATCAGGTCATAACATTTAGGATCAGTGGTTTAAGAGTTTAGGTTTATTTATTTAATTTAAAGTTATTTTTTTATTTTATTTATATTTATAGTATTTATAAGTTTAGGTCATTAGATTTAGTAGGTTTTTATTTATTTTTTTTAGGTTATTATTAGTCATTTTAGGCTCAGGTTAGGGCCTAGTATTTTATTCATATTTAAGATTTAGTTTTAGAGTTTTTAGTTTTTTTTATTAGGTAGTTGGTTTCAGGGTTTATTTATTTTAAGATTTAAAGTAAGGTTAGTAGTTGATTTATTATTTTTTTGGTTTATTTTAATAATTTTATTTAAAATGCAAACCAGTCATAAATAAGTTTTTATTATTTAGTTTATTTTATTTTGATTTAGTTATTTTTTATTTGATAGTTAATTTAGGTATTTATTTTAGTTTAGGTTATTTAATTATAGGTTTATCATAGCATATATTTTATTTAGTTATTTTATTTTTAGGTTTAGGTTTTATTTTTATGTTTTATTTATGTTTTAGGTTTTATTTAATTTTCTAGGTTTATTTAGGTTTTATTTTAGTTTATTTTAGTTTATTTTGTTTATTTATTTATTTTATTTTATTATTTTATTTAGTTTATTTAGGTATTTAGGTTTATTTTATTTATTTTAGTTTTTTTATGTATTTATATTTATTATTTATTTATTTTTATTTTTTTAGTAGGTTTATTTTTATTTTTTTAGTTTTTTTTATTTTATTTAGGTTTATTTTATTTTTATTCATTTAGTTTTTTATTTATTTTATTTTTAGTTTTATTTTTTATTTTAGTTTAGTTTTATATTTTATGTTTTTAGCAGATTTTATTTTATTTTATTTTTAATTTATTTTATTTTTTTATATTTTTTGATATTTATATTTGTTAGGTTTATTTTATTTATTTATATTATTAGGTTTTATATTATTTTTTTATTTAGTTTTTTTTAGGTAGAGATTTATTTTATTATTTATTTTTATTATATTTAATATAGTAGGGTTATTTTATTTTTTAGTAGTTTATTTTTATTTAGTATTATTTATTTTAGTTATTTAGTTTATTTTATTTATTTATTATTTATTAGTTTATTTATTATTTTATTTAGGTTTTATTTTTTTTTTAGTTTATGTTTAGGTTTAGATTATTTTATTTTTTTTATAGTTTTTTTAGGTTTATTTATTATTTATTATTTATTTTATTTTAGGTTTAGTTTATTTTATATTTTATTTAGATTTATTTTATTATTTTATTTGTATTTATTTTAAATTTATTTTTTTATTTTATTTGTTTTATTATTTTTATTTTATTTTATTTAGGTTTTTTTTATTTTATTTAGTTTTTATTTTATATGTTTTATTTGGTTTTATTTATTTTATTTTATTTAGGTTTTTTTATATTTATTTTATAAATCTTTTAGTTATTTATTTTAGTTTTTTTTATTTTTAGGTTTTATTTATTTATTTTTAGGTTTATTTAGTATTAGTTTTTTAAGTTTTTATATTTTTTATTTTTTATTTATTTTTTAGTTTAGTATTTAGGGTCTTTAGAGTTTTATTTAAAGTATTTATCAGTTTATTTATATTTTTTTATTTTTATCATTTAGTTTAGTTTATGATTTAGATAGGATTTATTATTAGCCAGGGTTATTATATTTAGTTTAGTTTAGTTTGTTAGTTTATGTTTATTTATTTTTAGGTTTAGTTTATATTTTATATTTTATTTATTTAGTTTTTTCTATGTTTAGTTTATTTATTATTTATTTAGGATTTATTTTCAAGTTTATTTTAGCTTTAGATTTTATTTATTTTAGTTTATTTATTAGGTATTTTTATTTTTATATAGTCTATTTATTAGGTTTATTAATTTAATTTTTTTAGTTTAGGTTTTAATTTATTTATTTTAGTTTTTATAGTATATTTATATTTAGAGCAGTTTTATTTTTTTTTATTTTATTATTTTTTTTAGTTTTATTTATTATTTGGTTTATAGGTATTTATTTTTTAGTTAGTTAGGATAGTTTTAGTTTTTTTTTAAGTTTTATTATTTTTTTTTTAATTTTAGGGTCACAATCAGTAGGGTAGGTCAGAGTTATCATTAGTGGCTCATTAGGGTCAGGATCAGTAGATTATTTAGGGCTCAGGGTTTAGTAGATTATTTTTTAGGTTTTAGTTTTAAGTTTAAGGTTGGTAGGTAGTTAATTTAGTTTTTGTTAGGGTAGCTCAGTTTTTAGTTTAGTCATTTATTTATTTATAAGAGATTTAGGTCATATTTAGTTTATTTATTATTTTAGTTTTATTTATTTTTTGTTTAGTTTAGTTTTATTTATTTATATTTTAGCATTTATTTTATTTATTTTGGGTAGTAGGTTTATTTTTATTTTATTTATTTATTATTTTATTTAGGTTTAGTTTATTTATTTATTTTATTTTTAGTATTTAGTGTTTTAGGTTTTTTTGGGTTTATTATTTTATTAGTGTTTAGGGTTTAGGTTTGGGTTAGGTTTAGTGTTAGAGTTTAGAGTTTAGGTTTTAAGGTTTAGGGTTTTGGGTTTAGGTTTATAGGTTTTAGGTTTAGGGTTCTATTAATTTTGGGTTTAGCTTTTGTTTTCTTTAATAGAGCAAATTTAGATTCAACATTTCTTCTTTGATTTCATCAACCAAGTAACAAACTAGGAAGTGAGGTAATCAGACCTTTGGCTAGCTAAACTTTTATATCCGACTATATACCATTACCATGTAATCTTATATAAATTAACCCATGAATAGAGGAAAGTGAACTCAACATTCATACACTTTAGCTATAAGCACATGCATTTCTTATGTATTTAAAACCAGCATCATAACACATTATTATTCATTTATAAGCTTTTGAAAACACATTTGAATTTAATATGATATTAGCCATGCATATATTAAATTAAATCAACACATGCAAGCTTACATAAAGGAAATCCATTTTATTTTACTTGATTTTAAAAGATGGAATTCAAATGACATACCAAATTTAACATGATTGAGGACAACCAAATATAAGCATGTGATTCATTCAACCAAACTAGTTCTTAAGGACAATCAAATCAAATAAGATTATTTAAAGCAAACCAAAGCATCTTTATTATTTAAGTTTTGGATTTTATTTGATTTGAAGAGGATAATAAAAATCATCACTTGTTGTTTTAAACCCATTCCCACATTAATGATTTGATTTTACTTTAAGAAATGTAATTAAGTTGATTTTATGGGATAATTAAGTTGAACCCTTAATTATGAATTAATTTTTACTAATGTCACCTTAAAGTAATTAACTAAATAATTATGAGCCAACATGATATGCATAGAAAATAAACTTGCAATGATCATTATTTTAATGCAATTGACTCATGATTAATAGTTAATTAGATCAAGGATTTTAATTAATTACTCTTATGGTTTTCTCACACATGTGGACTAACCATAATTTCATTAAACTCTTTTAGGTTATTAAACAACTAAAGATCTACTCCATGATTTAATTAGTTAAGGTTTGATGTGATTATGATTTCAATTTGACTAAGTGATTTAATTAATTGGTTAAACTTTAATTAGTTTCATTTTAGGTGAAATGAACTTGGGAAAGGCTCCAACTATTCTTTAGTTCACTTACTTGAACAATGATTAAAAAAATTAATTAACTAATTTACTTCATGGGATTAATTAATCATTAACTAAATTAAAAGAGTAATTAAGGTTTAATTAGCCAATTTTTCTAATTAAGTGAGCAATAAATCCCAAGAAAATCCTGTGAGGCAGAGGTCATCCCATTAAATTAACCCATAAATTTGGGATTAATTGCTCAAGTAATTAAAAAGTACTTATGCTAATTAATTTTGCAATTAAACTTTAATTATTGTTCAAAATTAGTTAAGATCATTTCAATTAATTCTTCTCTGAAATACCTTTAAAATGAGTATTTATTTGCATTTTTTTATTTCTCTATGATTTTTTTATAATTTTTAGAAGTTTCGATCATTAAAAAATGATTATTAATTAAAGCATAATCTTTGACACCATGTATTACTTACGACATGCTTTCCACGTGGCAGCATGAGATTGGCTTCTTAAAACTTATCCGACTCAACGTTTATGTGGTGGCAGTGGACTAGCTTTCTCATCTGCTGTCCACCATCCGAGCTAAGATCGGATGGCTACAAATAATACCACAGCTTAATATAATTAAATCAAATCGATCTAGCAGATCTAATCATAATCGTCTATTCTGATCATGTGGAATGGACGATGCGTGATCAAATGTCACTCGAGTGAGGGTGAATGGAGTATGTTCGCCATTGCTCACTTTATCTGAGCTTACTCGAGCTGGATCAACTCATAAAGAATCTCAGACCTTCACGACATCGATCAGAGGGGATCAAATGGTCAAGGTCACATAAGATGCAAGCTTTCTTCAAAAATCTCCAACCCATTTTTTCCTAAGGATCGGTTATAGAAGCATACCTCGTCAGAGCTCAAGAATAGTGGCTCAAACGATTGAGGAAGCTTCATCTAGTGGAGACGAATCTTTGTTGAGTAGTAATTGGATCAATTCCTCAATGTTCACTCAAGGCCTAACCCATGATTTGCAACTCGCCTTTGATCAAAGTCCATGCTCTAAGCTTGGGAGATGATTCTTCTTACCAACAAGGCCTAGAAGGTGTGTGTGCAAAGTTAATTTGAGTTTGATGGAGAAATGGGGAAGTTAGGTCAAAATGGGAGTGTTTTATGATAGTGGCTTTTTTATCAAGGAACCAGCTTGGGAGCTTAGGGAATGGCTCTAATGGCTCAATGGGGTATCTAAAGCTCTCATGAATGATTTTGTGTGTGTTTGAGTGGAAACAAGTGTATATTCATCTTGATCATGGTGGGATTAAGTTTGGCTTCTTATCTACCATCTCAAGTAGTCTGGGAGGGAGGAGATGAGTTGGCTGCCTGGTTGGTTAAAGGTGTGGAGGTGGTTTCCATGGAGGAATCATGGGTGTCCTAGGGTTTCACCTCCAATGGGGAGGCATTTCACTCATGTCATGGTCAACCACCCATGTTTCCTTGGAGGAATCATGGGTGTCCTATGGGTTTCAAATTATCCAATGGGGAGGCTGAGGTGATTTCACCACTCATGGTCATGGACCCAACCATGGGTCAGTGGGCAGGTCCTAGGTGCCTGGTGGACCATTGGGAGGTACCAAGTGGCCAAGGAATGGTAATGGCCACTTACATGGGTGATTTGTCTCATGTGATCCCCTGGACCCAAGGTTAGATGATCATTTTTCATTGGATTTGATTTAGGAAGATTTGAAATGAGCCAAAAGTGGTTTAGCACAAATTTCAAGTCAATTGGAGTTGATTTGGTAGGTTTGGGTCAATTTGACTCCTTTAGGTCAAATTAGGTTAGGTTGGATCAAGTTGACCAATTGGTCAAATTGGGTCAAACCATGGGTTGGGTCAAGTTCACATGATCATTTTGGTTATTTTGGTTCAATTGGTTTTGTTTAGTTTTGCTTAGACTTTATTTTGGCTCATTTGAATTCATTTGGGTCAAATTTTGACCAATTTGACCAAATTGGCCAAATTTATGGGTGTTGGTTTGGGTTTAGTTGACCAATTGAAGATATATGTTGGATTTGGTTTCAATTAATTTGGATTTGGTTTTGACTTAGGACAACTTGAACCTTTAGGTAAATTTGGGCTAAGTAGGTCAATTGGGTTCAATTGGGTTCAATTGGGTCCAATCATAGCTTTGGTCAAGTTCAACAGTAAATTTGGAATGAATTTGAGCCTTTGGTTGTAATCAATTTAGTTTATATTTTGATTTGACCCAACTTAGTATTTTAGGTCAATTTGGGTCAAGAGAGCCAATTGGGTTTGGTTTGACTCAATTGAAGGTCAAGTCATACTCAAATATTAATTTTGATTTGTTATGAATCATTAGTTTCAAGGGATTTGGCGTAGATTGCATGGCTAGTTTGGATTCATATGGATTAAGGTTGACTGGTCAAATGACCAAGTTGACTCGGTTGACAATTTGTGATAATTGATCAACTTAGGGTGAAATAATCAGGGTTTTGATGGGCTTGGTTCAATCCAATTTGGGTAGATTAGCTAATGAGCCTCATGTTCAATCCGATCAATTTTGATGATAACAAATGAATGCTTGGATGTTCTAATGTATGTTTTATGTGTTTCAGATATATTAATTGCTAATTACATATCCAATACATCTCACAATATGTTTGAGGAAATTGCAAGAATAGAAGAATGAAAGATAGATCAAAATGGATAATGTGAAGCTCAAGATACAATATTTTAGGTTATATGCATTCATAATTATCTTAGAAATTCATATGAGTTTATTGGCATGAATCAATTTGCTCACAACTTAACATATTATTTTTATTTATTTTAAATGATGATAATGAGTTAATTTATATAAATCTTTATCTAATTAACATTCAATTATATGTTTCATACATAGCATTTGAATTGTCAAAAAAAATAAATGATTATAAATTATGACTATTAAGTGTAATTAGTTTATATACTTAATATAATTAAATATTTTCATGGTTATATGATAAGTAACATAAGTATGATTATATATAAATTATATCATAATAATTAAATGTCATATTTCAAAATTAATAAAAATATTTGGAATTTTGTATTTTAGCCAAAGTCATTTTATAATCAAGGAATTTATATCTGCTTTTATCTCTAATGGATTCCTTGGATTTTTTTTTCTTTTAATTTGATAGGTCACATGACCTACATTAGATTAAAATTGAATTTAATATGACTTTTTAAACATTAGCTGATTTTAAAAATGAATGCATGCTACATGCTTTAAATATATTAAGAGCTATATTTGATTATTTTTGAGTGCCCATATGAGTAGCCAAATTTTGGCTAGTTGAATTTAATATTTATTTAATATAAATTATACTTTTTATTGAATATTAAATTATTATATGATAAAATGATGTTAGAATAATATTTTTTTTGAAATAATTCAAAATGACATTCTTGCTTATAAATAGCCCTCATTCTCTTCATGAAAGTATTCCTCATTCAAATTCAAAATCCCTCTAGCAAATCTAAGAGAAAATTTTCTAGATTTTCCTTCCAAGTGTTCTCCAAATATTGCAAGATCAAATCCTTGGTTTGGAAGCTTCAACATCTTCAACTAAGCAAGCTTTCTCAAATTACTTGAGTTTGTTTTCTTGATCTTAATCCCTTTTTAGTTGTTCATACTATTTTCACCATCTATTTACTCTTTCCAATTTATAATTTTTGGTGGAGTAGTCTTTGACATCAAAGTCTAAGTTTTTCATATTAAAGTTTCTTCAATCATTTTTTTGTGAAAAACTTGTGATAGTTTGTAGGATTTATTTCAACTTGTTGAAATTTTTATCTTCCTACAAATTTCTTTTGGTTTCTTGAAATATTTCTTCATTATTCTTATTTGAAAGATCATTTATTCTTAGATTTATTTTAGAAGTATATTTCAAGCATTTTAAATTAATTTATTATGCTGAAATTATTTTCATATTTGTTAGATCTCCCTTTTTAATTGAAAGCTTACTAGCCTACTTAGATATATTATATACTAATTTTATTTAAGTATTTTGTGATCATCTACATTAATTGAAAGCATCTTTTGATTAAAATAAAATAAATTAATCCTTGCTGAAATTTATTTTATTGTGCAAAAGAATATTGTGAATAAAATAAAATAAATTAATCCTTGCTGAAATTTATTTTATGGTGCAAAAGAATATTGTGAATTATTTTGAAATCATTTTTATATTAGTCTACAAATTGTAATAACATAAACATCTTAGTAAGATCACTTTAAGATATTTATTTTATTATTTCATATCAATATTAAGTGAGCATTCTATCTTGCCAAATTAGTAAGTTGTAAAGTGATCATTTATAAGTTGTGAGATCATTTTTTTGAATGGATAGCTTGGTATATTTGTGAGAGATTTATTTTATCAAAATTTATTATTTTATATTTTTTTTTTGTTGTAAAATTTTTTGGGGTTGTACTATTTTGTAGAGTACATATTATTGAAGGGTTTGTACTCTCCCCGTTATAGGAGAGAACTATTTATAAGCTATTTTATATTTAGTGGATTCTTAGTCAGGCATGGCTGCGTGGACGTAGGCCAGTTTTGGGGTTTGGCTGAACCACATAAAAATTGTGTGCTTATTGTCTCTCATTACTTTATTGTACTTTTATTTTTTGCGGCATTAAGAATTGTATCTTGTCATTATAAATTCAAAAATTACTTTTTTACAAAAACTTAAAATTTAAGATTTAACTTTTAAAATTTTTAATATCCCGCAATTCACCCCCTCCCCCTCTTTGTCAAACCTCTCAAGCACATTCATCTGTCAAACCAAGTGCACAAATGAATTGCTTGAGAGGTTTGACATGAAAAAGATTTAAATCTAGTAAAACTCCTATGAGCCCATCTACAAAATTGTATTTAGATGAATTAGGAAAATATTTTGATCAAAAACATTATAGGAGTATGATAGGTTTACTTTTATACCTTACTGCTAATAGGCCTGATATTATGTTTTTTGTTTATTTGTTTGCTTGTTTTCAGGCCAACCTAGAGGAATCTCATTTAATAACAGTCAAGCGTATCTTTCAGTATTTGATAGACACTTCTAGGTTAGGTTTATGGTATCCTAAAAATTCTTTGTCATGTGATGTTGATTTTACTCGATGCAAAGTAGATAGAAAAAGCACATCAGGCACATGTTAATTTTTAGGATCATTTCTTGTGTCTTGGTCATCTAAGAAATAAAATTCTGTAGCTTTATCCACTACTAAGGCTGAGTACATAGCTGTCGGTGGTTTTGTTGCTCAGGTCCTTTCATTAAAGCAACAATTAGAAGACTTTGGTATTAAGCAATATGACATTCTAGTTCAGTGTGACAATACTAGTGCTATTAGTTTGACCAAAAATTCTATCCAGCACTCACGAAACAAGCATATAAAATGTAGACAACATTTTATTAGGGATCATGTTTTGAAAGGTGATGTTAATATTAATTTCGTTAGTACCGATTTATAAATTGTAGATATTTTTACAAAACCATTTCCAAAAGAATGTTTTTGTACATTAAGATGCATGCTTAGACTGTTAGATCCTAATATTTAAAATTATATTTAGTTTGTTCTCACTTTTTGATGTTGTCAAAAGGGGGAGAAGAGTAAAATGTTGGTTAGTATTAAGTTTATTTCATGCATACATTTAGGGGGAGCAACATTATTCATCTCTTGTTCATAAATGTATTTTATAAGAGAAATTTTTTTTTCAAAAACTATGATGAAAGGTCAATTTGCACCTTCATCAAAATCAATAACCAACATTAGTTTGTCATCATAAAAAATGGGGAGATTGTTGGCTTAATGAGCCTCATGTTCAATCAGATTAATTTTGATGATAACAAATAAATGCTTGGATAATCAAATGTAACTTTGATGTGTTTCATATATATTAATTGCTAATTACATATCCAATACATCTCACAACATGTTTGAGAAAACTACAGGAATAGAAGAATGAAAGATAGATCAAAATGGATAATGTGAAGCTCAAGATACAATATTTTAGGTTATATGCATTTATAACTATCTTGGAAATTCATATGAGTTCACTGACATGAATCAATTTGCTAACAACTTAACATATTATTTTTATTTTTTCAAATAATGATAATGAGGTTAATTTATATAAATATATATCTAATTAACATTCAATTATATGTTTCATACATAGCATAGGTCAAAATAATAAATGATAATAAATTATGGCTATTAAGTGTAATTATATACTTAATATAATTAAATATTTTAATTTAATTTCAAGATTATATGATAACTATATGTATGATTATATATAAATTATATCATAATATTTAAATGTATTTCAAAATTAACAAAAATATGTGGAATTTTGTATTTTAGCAAACGTCATTTTATAATCAAGGAATTTATATCTGATTTTATCTCCAATGGATTATTTAGATTTTTTTTCTTTAATTTGATAGGTCACATGACCCATGTTTGATTAAAATTTAATTCAATATGACTTTTCAAACATTAGTTGAATTTAATCACGAATGCATGCTACATGCTTTGAATATATTAAAAGCCATATTTGATTATTTTTGAGTGCCCTTGTGAATAGTTAAATTTTGGCTGGTTTAATTTAATATTTATTTAATATAAATTAAATTTTTATGGAATAATAAATTATGATAAATTGATGTTAGAATAATATATTGTTTTGAAATAATTCAAAATGACCTTATCACTTATAAATAGCCCTCATTCTTTTCATGAAAGTATTCCTTATTCAAATTCAAAATCCCTCTAGCAAATTTAAGAGAAAATTTCCTAGATTTTCCTTCCAAGTGTTCTCCAAATATTGCAAGATCAAATCCATGGTTTGGAAGCTTCAACATCTTCAACTAAGCAAGCTTTCTCAAATTACTTGAGTTTATTTTCATGATCTTAATCCCTTTTAGTTGTTCATACTATTTTCAATCTATTTCCTCAATTTATACTTTTTTGGTGGATTAGTCTTTGGACATCAAAGTCTAAGTTTTCATATCAAAGTTTCTTCAATCATTTTTTTGTGAAAAACTTGTGATAGTTTGTAGGATTTATTTACTTGCTGAAATTTTATCTTCCTACAAATTTCTTTTAGTTTCTTGAAATATTTTCTTTATTTTTCTTATTTGAAAGATCATTTATTCTTAGATTTATTTTAGAAATATATTTAAAGCATTTTAAATTAATTTAATATTAAATTATTTTCATATTTGCTAGATCTCTATTTAATTAAAAGCTTACTACTTAGATCTATTATATACTAATTTTAATATTTTTTTGTTATTTGCATTAATTGAAAGCATCTTTTGATTAAAATAAAATAAATTATTCCTTGTTGAAATTTATTTTATTGTGCAAAAGAATATTGTGATTTTATTTTGAAATCATTTTTATATTAGTCTACAAATTATAATAACATAAACATCTTAGTAATACCACTTTAAGATATTTATTTTATTATTTCTTATCAATATTAAGTGAGCATTCTATCTTGCAAAATTAGTAAGTTATAAAGTGGTCATTTATTAGTTGTGAGATCATTTTTTTGAATTGGATAGCTTGATATATATGTGAGAGATTTAGTTTATCAAAACTTATTATTATGTATTTTTCTTTTCGTGTTGTAAAATTTTTATTAGGGTTGTACTCATCCTTTTGTAAGAGAGTAGCTAATAATGTAGGGGTTGTACTCACCCCATTAAGGAGAGTACTATTTGTAAGCTATTTTGCATTTAGTGGATTCCTAGCAGGTGGCTAGGCGTAGCTTTTGGGGTTTGGCGAACCATTAAAATTATGTATTATCTCTTTACTTTATTGTGCTTTTATTTTTTGCTGTATTAAGAATTGTATCTTGTCATTAAAAATTCAAAAATTAATTTTCTATGAATACTTAAAATTTAAGACTTAACTTTTAAAATTGTACTCGTCCTTTTGTAAGAGTAAATAATAATGTAGGGTTGTACTCTTATGAGTACTATTTGTAAGCTATTTTGCATTTAGTGGATTCTATTAGCATCGTATTTGGGGTTTGACCATTAAAATATTATATTATCTCTCTTTACTTTATTGTACTTTGATTTTGTTGTAAGAATGTATGTGTCATTAAAATTCAATTTTCTATGAATACTTAAAATTTAAGACTTAACTTTTAAAATTTTAATATTCATCTCTTGATAGTGACTCACAAGTTCAAATAGGTCAAATTGGACATTTTGGGTGAAGTGGACAAATTGGGTTTAGTTGGCTTGATTTTGGGTTGAGTTTTTAGTTGAGTTTATATATGGATGATTGATATATAAATTCAATTACAATTAACTTGGGTTCAAATGGGTTTTGGTTCATTTGAATATTTCAAGTCAAAAGTTTTAGTTTTGACTTGGTTGATTTTTTTTTGGCTTGATGTGTTCTTTTATATTTGGAATATGATTGAATATATGATTGATTCATGAGAAAATCAATTAAATTTTGGTTTTAGAATGAAGGAATTTGGCTAAGTCCATGAAGTTGGGTCATGTGTCTTATGTTTGGATTTTGATTTAGTTTAATTTAGTTTTGATGATTTAAATGTATATTTCATTTAAATTTGTGAAGATAATTGAAAATATGATTAGTTTGTGAGAAAATCAATTGAGTTTGACTTGATTTGGATAAAGATTTGGCTAAATCCATGGGATTAATGGGTTAGAAATTTTGATTTGATTTAGTTTGATTTAGTTTTGATCATTTGAATGTATTTGATCTATATTTAGAAGATGATTGAAGATATTGATTATGAGAAAATCAATTAATTTTGGATTGATGATTAGCTATGTCCATGGGATAGGTCATATTTGGATGGGTTTGATTTGGATTTGATGGTTTAATCATTTCATTTTGGAATTTGGGTTTAGATTTGGATTTGAATTTGATGTTTGAATTCAACTTGAGTTTGGTTTTAGACGGTGAACATGGATTGGGTTTGGGTTGTAGGTAGGTGGATTTTCATAATCCCAAAGGTATAACGTAATCCTATGATTAACCCTTCTAAGTCTTTAGGCTTAGGTTAAGTGTTTACCTACTTGTTAGAAGTGTCTTATGACTAGGGAAGTATTAGACTAGAAGTCTAAGATGGGAAGATTGAATCACTCGAAGTAAGGTCAGGCCTTCAGGCCCCATAGTGTTTCCCTTAGAGATAAATGATTGGAAGACGAACCCAAGTTTCACATTATAGACTCTACATCTTTCAATTCTTTGCTTGGGAGATAATGGATACATGAGAATAACATAGTTCCATCCTCTACATCAATATATGAAGTTTGTGAGAGGTGGGATCATCTCTGTCAAAGGAGATCTCAAGCAATTTATAGTTCATGAGGTAGATATATGAGGTTCGACTTACTACCTCCCTCAAAATCAACAAGTATATTCGTGAACTTGGCCAAAGTTTAAAATAAAATAAAAAAAAAAAAAAAAAATGAAAGAGAAAAAAAATATAAATAGACTTGGAGGAGGAAGTGGAACCGACATTAGATTCACCCAGTTCATTACTCCATTCAAACATATGGGTAGGATGATGACCTCCACCGAGGAAGAGGCCATTCAGGAGGTCCTAGGGGTGGAAAACCTCCTTATTGGCGAGATATGTCCCCTACTAGGTACACCCTATCCATATACTTAGATCTAGTTCATAGGATGAGTCTTATATGGTTAGCACACTAGCCAGCTCTTCTCAGTAGTAGATTCCCTTGGAGGTGACACTTGAGCTAGCTAGCGATGAAGACAGGGTTCCAAAGCAAAGCATAAATGTATGAAAGTCTATATGGGAAACAGTTAAGAATCAGTTGGGAACCTTAGCTCTAACACCACTTTTTTCTCAAAAAGCTGAGGGTTTGGTAGTTAAGGAATCCCCTAAGTCATTCAGAGGTGTGAAAACTCAGAGGTTCTTTCTGGGAGTATCATCCTCAAGTCAAGAAGTTGTCATAAAACTTGAGGATGATTCATATAAAATTTAATTGAATTACCTTTTGATTGGTACTTGCCTTTATGTTTTAAT
The DNA here is from genome assembly GCA_021442155.1 of Cymbidium sinense. Classification (NCBI taxonomy): domain Eukaryota; kingdom Viridiplantae; phylum Streptophyta; class Magnoliopsida; order Asparagales; family Orchidaceae; genus Cymbidium; species Cymbidium sinense. Next base: position 215,610 of record JAKCPB010000776.1, on the reverse strand, counting down.
TTAGGAAAGGGTTAATCCCACATACTTGGTCAAAGCACATGTCACTTTGAAAGAATATGGAAGAACAAATGCAAAAGCTCTCAATCAATATAAGGACTAGGATTCAATACAGTGGGTCCAGTCGTGATGACTATTACTGCTTAGTCATCCCCAATCATTTGGAATCTAATAGGTTACTTTCAAATCACATTAAATCATATGAGGAGCTATGCTTAGAAACTTCAGATGATCTAGATGATTTTTAAGTCATAGATGTACTTCTAGAGTTTGAAGAAGAGATCAAGTCAACCATCGATGAGTTCAAGAAAATTAACTTAAGAACTGAAGAAGATCTATGCTTGACATAAATCTATTCTTTGTTGAATGAAATTGAAACCAATTACTTAGTTAGGCTATTAATTGAGTTTTAAGACTACTTTGCATGGAGTTATGAAGAGATGCAGTTGTCTCATATTGGTCTATAAACTAGCAATAGAGCCTACTACGCCTATCAATCAAAAGCTCCTAGTTCATGCATAGAACAACAGGTCATTTCTGAAGTCAAGAAACTAATCGATGCTTGCTTCATCCAAGAAAAATAATACCTTACCTGGTTAGCTAGCTTCGTCCCAGTTAAGAAAAAGAATGGCCAAATTCACATATATGTCAATTTTAGGAATTTAAATAAGGCATGTCAAAGATGAATTTCCACTATATCCTTCTGATTATTCTCTCATACATAGATGGCTCATCTAGATATTACCAAATAAAGATGGCCCCTATAGATGATAAAAACATTGCTTTTAGAACCCTTATCAGAATCTATTGTTATAAGGTCATGCCTTTCAGCCTTAAAAATGTTAGTACTACATACCAATGGGCTATGACTCGAATCTTCAACAAACTCATCATCATGAAGTCGAGTTCTATGTTGATAAACTCATGGTCAAAATTGGAGAAAAGGAAGACCATCACTTTGACTTGAGAGTAGTTTTCAAACAACTAAGATAATTTAACCTCAAAATGAACCCCTTGAAGTGTGCATTTGAGTAGCAGAAATTCTTTAGGTTTGTTATCGACTCAGGGGAATCAAAAGATCAAGGTGATAATAGAAATGCCACCCCTAGAAGTTAAACTCAACTTAGATCATTCCAAGGGCGATTGGCATATCTAAGATGCTTTATATCTAACCTATCACAAAGATGTCAGACATTCTCAGCACTTGTCAAAAAGGATGCCAAGTTCAAGTGGCTTGACAAGTGTAAGCATGCCTTCGAGGACATCAAGCATTACCTGATGACACCGCCAGTTCTAGAAGCCCCTATCCCGGGAAAGCTGCTCATACTTTACACTATTGTGTTAGATTACTCCCTTGGTGCTTTGTTGGCCCAATCCAATGACGATGGGATGGAAAATGCACTCTACTACCTCAGTTGTTGGCTAATCCCTACTGAGGCTATTTATCCTCCCATTGAGAAGCATTGCCTATTTTTAATCTTTGCATCCCAAAAGCTACAACACTACATGTTTCCTTATAAAGTGAAATTAATCTTTAGGATCAATCCACTATAGTATCTCATGACATAGCTAATGCTATCCAGATGGTTGGCATGATGGTCCATGATCCTCTCATAGTTTCACATTACCTTCTGCCCTGCGGTGAAAGGACAAGTCTAGTAGATTTCTTAGCACTTCTAACTCTCCACTTTGATGATGTCCCTAATAAATAAATCATGAACTTAGGGGATACTAGCATTCACCATTAGGATGTACTACTTTTGATGGTGCTTCATCTCAAAGAGGAGAAGAACCATAATCTACTATTCCAGGAAAGGCAGGGGTAGGAATAGTTCTCTTAACTATGGATCGCGATGTGATGAGATTCTCATATCATCACCAATCCTTGCACCAATGAAGGCAATATGAGCCTCTAATTTTTGGTCTAGAGTTAGTTGTTACTCTGAGCATCCAGAACATCAACATCTTCAGGGATTTTCAGCTAGTTATCAACCAAATCATTGGGTCATATAAGATTATAAAGTCTAAGCTCCATCACTACCATAAGTACACCACAAAGTTATTAGCCCAAAATCTTAGAGGTTACCATTTATAAGATTTCTCGAGTTGAGAATGTCGTAACATATGCTTTAACCAAGCTTACCAAGGAGTTGGCATGTCCGGAGGATGAGTTCATATCAATAAAGGTCCAAAATAGATAAGTCTTATCCCTTGATATTGAACTCATCAAAAGTACTCTCTTGAAGGGGAGGTTTCCATTGTCAAGAAGGATGAGGAGTTCCATTGAAAGCAACCATTCATAGATTACCTAAATAAAGGAAAACTACCTCAAGAGAAGTCTTAAGCCCATCGGATGAAAGCACTTTTTTTACACTCTTGTGGATGGTGTCTTGTACCCGATCTTTGATCATATGTGGAGCAAACCATTATGGTCTGAATGTGAAAGCCAAAATCATGAGACTAGGATACTACAAGCCATCGATGATCAAATATTGCATGTATACAGCTAGGTGATGCCACCAATGTTAAATACACGATGTGGCCCTTAACCAACCACCCAACATTCTACATCCAACATTGGCCTCATGGCCATTCGAGTATTGGGGTACCGACATAGTGCATCCGATTGATCCTCCTTCTTCCAAGGCTCATTGATTCATCTTAGCTACTACTGACTACTTTCCCAAATAGGTGAAAGTGATTCTGCTTAGAAAGTTCACAGCTCAGCATGTCCTCTACTTTTTTAGGAACAATATCGTATATAGGTTTGCAGTGTCTCGATGAATTATATCTAGTAATGGTACTGCATTCAAGAGCACCAAGATCAACAACTTTATGCAGAGGCATAGCATAGATTGGAGATATTCTACCATCACCTACTCGAGGGCAAATGGCTTATGCAAAGACTTCAACAAAACTCTCATCCAAAATCAAGAAGACACTTTCGACAAAGCATTTAGTTTGAAGCCTTTGGGCTTACATATAGAGCTCCAACTCAGTCTACTCCTTTATTCTTAGTGTATGGGTGGCTGTTCTACCATTAAAGTCCAACTTCCATCACTAAGGATGGTAGCAATATCATAATAAATGTGCCAAGTTTCGGTTAGAAGAGCTCAAAGCTTTGGAGGAGAGACACTTGCAGCTTGATAAAACCTCTTGTTGCACAAAGCTAAATTAATTCAAACTCACAACAAATTGGTTTGTCCTAGATCTTTTCATATTTGAGAGCTTATTTTAGTTCTAAGGAGACTGATTGTTGCCCGTCATAAGATGAGAGGCGTGTTTGAATTCACTTGGGAAGGCCCTTTCGCCATAGAGAAGGCCTACCAAGGAGGATCTTATCAGCTTATTAATCATAAGAGAGAGCACCCAATGCTTCCAATCAACAGGCTCTACTTAAACAAAAATATTATAAATCATATTTGAAAATAATTATCATCAATGAAAATTTCTTTTCGAATTCAATCTCTTCCATATTGAAAGTATTCTTGTTTATGAAGTTGCCATGATGTGTTTAGGGTAGGTGTAAGGAACCCGAGTAGCATCCTATCCTTCATCGACACAACACAAAAATGAACTACAAATAAACATATAAAGAAAACACATATCTTTTATCTCGGGTTACTCTGAGTTGAGATAACACTTTTAACACTCACTAGTGCTTTTAGGTTGGGGTGACATGCTATTCTGTGTTTCTCTTATTTTCTTGGAGGAGGATGTAAGTATGCACTTTCCTTCTTTACTTGGCCACATGAGCACCTTCTTAGTTTGGTAGGCCTTCTACATGGCCTGCCTCATGTTGGCCTCCAAAAGGATGTGAGTTTATACTTTTTCTTAGATTAACCTTCACACTTCGGGTCAAGTATATTTGAAGTTTAGGATAAGTCCCTACACCTTCCTTCAAGTCAGTCTCCTTCCATGGGAACCCAATCACTCTAGGTCATATAGCATCTATCTTGTCGATGATAGACTATCCTGATGATTAGTTCCACTCAAAAAATTATAAGCCTACATGCTTTCTTTCTAGATTGATCATTGTACATTGACAGTCACCTTAGGTTGGTTGGTTCTGACTATGGTGATTAATACACTGCTCATGATGATAGATTCACATTAGGTTGGTTAGTTCTCACACTTTAGGATACACCACTCATGGCAGATGTAAGTCTGCTATGCTTTCTCCTTGAGTTGGCCACTGTACACATATAGGCTTTCTTTTTTAGGGATCAGGATAATGCCCCTAGTAGCACCTCCCCTACCGGTACTATATTTGGATCACATCCTTTGCGACCCCATTTAGACACTACCTTGGTTACTATCGAAAATGGTTCCCTTTCTAGTTTCCACCCCTATGGTTAGAGAATTCATCCTGTATATGTGTAGATTCTCCCTTAGTCCAGTAAATCTAAGATAGGTCAAGGCCAACATAGCCCCTTCACAGTTTGGTCCCTTGCACACCAATAGGGTCCACGTAAACATATAAATAAAATATATATTCACTTGCTGATTAGGAGGACTGGTACCTTTTCCTAGCGGGCATCTTTAATTTTGATAAACTCCCCAGAATCGTCTAACTACTCTTGAGTTGATATACATCCAAGCATTCATTCAGTCAGCTCCTAAGTGGGGTTTGATTTGTTGTACTACCAACCAGAGTTGTTCCCTACTTTAGATGATGTAAGTCTATAACCTTCTTCCAGCATAGTCAGAAGGCAACCCCTTAGGTTGGCTAGCTCTACCCAGCTAATGACTATTCCTTTGGATTTTAAATCGAGGTAGGATAAGTCCGATATAGCCCCTTCTTGGTTGGCCATGGTCCATAAATTAAACCTATCAAATTTGAGGCCACATCTTTGGATATGCCCTCAATTTGAAATCAAACTAATCCAAATAAACCACATCACATAAAATTAAGATAAAATTAATCAGTACTTTTGAGTTGACATAAGTAGCGACATTCAGTAGTATCCTTCGAGTTTGATTTGTCATGCATAGGTCACCCTGATTATTCCTCACTTTGGAAGATGTAAGTCTGCTATTCCTTCTTCCTAGCACAGCTATTGCACACCAAAAGGACCCTTAGGTTGGATAGCTCTACCCCACAGCTGGTAGGCTATCCCTTTGGATTGGTAAACCTGAGGTAGGTCAAGGTTGATATAACCCCTTCTTAGTGGGCACAGTCCATACATTAACTCAAATTAAATTAAACTCTAATTTTCCCAAGTGAGTTAAATCACACCCTTTCCCTGGAGCCCCAAATCATATATATAAACAAGTCAAGCAAATAAATCAAATTCAAGACCAACCTCCTAGTGAGCCAAATTAAAACAACTCCCCTAGAGTCTAAATCAAAGAAATCCAACCAAACTCTTATCCCTGAATACATCCCAAACAAATCTATGAAATCAAACTCAAATCCCAATCCCAGGATAGCTTTGCCCTTCCCAAGTGGAAGGTTCATATACCATCCCCAATTGGCGAGCCCATATCTACCATATGCTTCCACATCAATTAAAATAAAAAATTAAAGTTGATTATATTCTTAATCCCCAAATGGATTATGATTCTTTATCCCGAGATCTTCTTCCACTAATCATATAATCAAATCAAATTCAAACCTTATCCCCAATAGATTTTCCTCTTTTATGCATGTCATGTCATGTCCAATGCATGTGTAATCTCCTAGTGGATCTCCCTCCATGTCCTTGACATGGAATTCTCATCAAATCTTATTTCTTCTCTTATGCACACCTTTAATACTTCAACCAAAAGCCTAATAATGTATTTGTTCAAATTACATCATCTTAACATTGTAATCAATATTTTATTATTTTTTGATGTTGCAAGCTCAAACTAACTATACAATATGCTAAACATAGTGTGAATTAACACACTATATTATATATATGATGTTATATTAAAATTTGCTATAATATAATATATTATCTAACATTACACATTAGAATCACTTAAAAGGAACAAATAACAAAATTTTCTCAGAATATGAATAATGTTCATTTTGGATGTAAAATTATTATTTTCTATTAGAAATGGTACATATAGCATAATTTTAGTGTTGCTTCTTGGTGTGTGTCATCAATTTGGCCAAATTCTTCCATCTCAACCTTCAAATTAACATTTTTGTGAGTTTTGACCAAATGTATTATAACAAAAGTAAAACATACTATAGTGTACAATAACATTTAGTAACACACCACCACATTCATATATATGTGAAGTCATATTGTTATGTACATTATATTTTAATATGCTTTCATATAATATATTATCTTACATTACACCTTAAAATGAACCACTTTTAGCAAAACAAATTATAAAATTTGGTTGAAAATGAACAATTATTTTGGATGGATAATTCCATTCTTTTGATTAAATGACACATCATAGCACACCCCTAATGATGTTCCCTAAAGCTTAAAAATTTGGCCAAATCCCATCATCTCTATATATATTTTTTTATATTTAAAATAAACTCTACTACATACTATAACAAACTAAAATGCTAAACAACAAGTATTACTATAGTATGCTATAATGCTTGATTATGGCATCCTATATTATAATACACTATAATATATTATATTATATTATATTTCATATCACATCACAAGGGATTGCTTAAGATAAAAAAATCATAAAATTAGTCTAAATTATTAAAAACTATATATTTTAGTTGTATCACTTACATATTTTAAATTGAAACAACATATTATGATGCTGCCTCTACCTATTATGAATTTGGCCAAATTCCACCATTTTAAAGTCTAAATCAACATTTATATAAAAATAATAGTGTAGGCTTGCATGATTGTTAAAATAATCTAAAATGCATAGAACAATATATTATGATATATGATGTACTATACTATGCTACAACATATAATATTTATTTTGAACATAAAACCTTACTTTTTAGACTGGTAGCATCACACCTTTGGTACTATAACATAATTCTCACTTTAAATTTAATAAATTTCATCATATGATTTATTAAATCAATATTTTATGATTTATATTAATATAGACTGTAGTGCACAATACCATATATACAAAATTTCAATACATCTTATAACATCCAAAACACATCACTACATGCTCATACATTATATGGTATAATATAATATGATTTAGGGTTAGGGTTTTATTTAAATTTAAATCTCTTGAAGACATTTTCTTAACAGGTTTAGGGTTTGGTTTAGGTTTTGGGGTTTAGGGTTTAGGGTTTGGGGTTTAGTGTTTAGTTTAGGGTTGGGTTTAGGGTTTAGGTTTTAAGGATTTAGGGGGTTTTAGTGTTTAGGGTTTAGAATTTGTTTAGGTTTAGGGTTTTGGTTTTAGGGTTTATAGTTTAGGGTTTAGGTTTAGCATTTAGCTTAGGTTTTAGGTTTAAGGTTTTAGGTTTAGGATTTAGGGTTTTAGGGTTTAGGGTTTAGAGATTAAAGTTTAGGTTTAGGGTTTAGGGATTAGGCTTTAGGTTTAGAATTTAAGTTTAGGGTTGGTTTAGAGGTTGTAGGTTTAGAATTAGGTTTTATGATTTAGGGTTTAAGGTTAATTTAGGGTTTAGGGTTTATTTAGGGTTTAGGGTTTTAAATTAAGTAAACCAATAGGTTTAGGTTTATTTAGTTTATTTTTTATTTATTTATTTTATTTTTATTTTAGTTAGGTTTATTTTTTATTTTATTTGGTTTTTGTTTATTTATTTTAGGTTTATTTATTTTAGTTTAGGTTTTTATTTTTTTTTTTGTTTATTTTTAGTTTTAGGTTTATTTTTAGTTGAGTTTATTTTATTTTATTTTGGTTTAGGTTTTATTTTTTATTTTAGGTTTAGGTTTAGGGTTTAATTTATTTTTTAGGTTTAGTTTTATGTTTTATTTTAGTTTATTTTTAGGTTTTATTTTTTTGAGGTTAGGTTTATTTTTAGTTTATTTTATTTTATTTAGATTAGGTTTAGGTTTAGGTTTAGTTTATTTTAGGTTTAGTTTATGGTAGTTTAGGTTTAGGTTCCTTTTATTTTATTTATTTTATTTTAATTTTAGGTTTAGATTTTTTTTTAGTTTAGGGTTTATATTTTATATTTATTTTTTTATTTTTTTTTAGGTTTAATTTAGTTTTATTTTATTTTATTTTAGGTTTATTTTTTTAGTTTTATTTTATTTAAGTTTTTATATTTTAGTTTAGTTTAGGTTTTATTTGTTTATTTATTTTTTAATTTATTTTAATTTATTTTATTTTAGGTTTAGGTTTAGGTTTTAGTTTAAGTTTAAGTTTTTCTTTTATTTTATATTTTATATTTTATATTTTATTTAGGTTTAGATTTTTTATTTATTTTACTTTTATATTTTATTTAGTTTAGGTTTAGGTTTAGGTTTTAGGTTTTAGGGTTTAGTCTTTAGGGTTTAGGGTTTAGGATTAGTTTAGGGTTTAAGGTTTAGGGTTAGTTTAGTGTTAGTTTAGGGTTTAGGGTTTTGGCTTTAGGGTTTGAGGTTTAGGGTTTAGGGTTGAAGATTTTATGTTTTAGGGTTTAGGATTTTGGTTTATGGTTTAGGGTTTTATGGTTTTAGGGTTTAGGGTTTAGGTCTTAGGGTTTAGGTTTTATGGTTTAAGGTTTAGTGCATAGGGTTTAGGGTTTAGGTTTAGGGTTTTAGGTTTAGGTTTAGTTTAGGGTTTTAGATTAGGGTTTAGTTTAGGATTTATGATTTATAGTTTGGTTTAAATTTATAGTTTAATTTTACTTTAGGGTTTAAGTTTAGGGTTAGTTTAATGTTATTAAAATAGAGAACAAATTCATATTCAACATTTCTTCTTTTCAATTTTGTAAACTAGGTAGCAGCCCAAGTTTTGTAAGACATAGTGATGACATAAATAAAAAATGAGAACCTATATAGCAAATCAAAAAACCAAGATAAGTAAAACTATCTCTATTATAAAGAAATAATTTCATAAGTAGCAGATCAGATCGGTCATTCTTCGGTTCTTGGTTCCCATCAAAACATTGCCTCTCAGTGGCGAGATGCCATTATATCCCTGATCTCTCCCTCCACCATCACCATGGCTATAACCTCCATCGCTCCTCCCACCTCCATTACCACTTGCTGACCACCACCTCCATCCACCGGCACCTCAGATCCCCACCACCAGTGATAACCAGCTGCCCTTTGCAAATCTAGGCGAGCATAGTTGATGATGATGTTTCTTCCAGCAAGGTTTAGCTCATTCTTAGGGTTTAGGGTTAGTTTAGGGTTTAAGGTTTAGGGTTTTAGGGTTTATGATTTAGAGTTTAGGGTTTAGGGATAGGGTTAGGGTTTTGGGTTTTGGGTTTTGGGTTTAGGGTTAGTTTAATGTTTAGGGCTTAGGGTTTTAGGGCTTAGGTTTAGGGTTTAGGGTTTTTAGTAGTTTAGGGTTTAGGGTTAGTTTATGGTTTAGGGTTTAGTGTTTTTAGGGTTTAGGGTTAATTAAGTAAACTAGTTGGTTTAGGTTTATTTAGTTTATTTTATTTTATTTATTTGTTTATTTTATTTTATTTATTTATTTTATTTATTTTAGTTATTTTATTTTTATTTTATTTTATTTTTTTATTTTATTTATTTAGGTTTTATTTTTAGTTTATTTTATTTTATTTTTAGGTTTATTTTTTTATTTTATTTTAGTTTTTTTTTTTTTTTTTTTTTTTTTTTTTTTTTTTTTTTTTAGGTTTTATTTTATTTATTTAGGTTTAAGTTTAGGTTTTATTTTAGGTTTATTTTTTTAGGTTTTATTTTTTGTTTAGGTTTTATTTTAGTTAAATTTATTTTATTTAGTTTTTAAGGTTTAGATTTAGGTTTATTTTTAGTTTTATATTTATTTTATTTTAGGTTTAGGTTTTATCTTTATTTTATTTATTTTATTTTTAGGTTTAGGTTTAGGTTTTATTTATTTATTTTTAGGTTTTATTTTTTAGTTTTTGGTTTATTTTAGTTTATTTTATTTTATTTAGTTATTAGGTTTTAGTTATTTTAGTTTAGTTTATTTTAGTTTAGGTTTTATTTTATTTTTTTATTATTTTATTTTAGGTTTATTTTTTCATTTTGGTTTAAGTTTTATTTTTATTCATATTTAGGTTTATTTTTAGGTTTATTTTAGGTTTTATTTAGTTTTTATTTTATTTTTATAATTTTAGTTTATTTTAGTTTTTATTTTTTTATTTATGTTTTTTTTTAGTTTAGTTTAAGTTTTATTTATTTTATTTTAGTTTATTTTATTTTTTATTTTATTTTATTTTTTTAGGTTTAGGTTTAGGTTTTAGTTTAGGTTTTATTTAATTTTATTTAATTTTAGGTTTATTTATTTATTTTATTTTAGGTTTATTTAGTCAGGTTTTATTTTATTTTATTTTATTTTTGTCTTTTATTTATTTTATTTTATGTTTATTTTTGTTTATTTTATTTTATTTAGTTTAGTTCAAGTTTAGGTTTAGTTTATTTTAGTTTAGGTTTAGGTTTATTTTATTTTTATTTTAGGTTTAGGTTTTTTTTTAGTTCATGGTTTTGGTTTTATTTTTTATTTATTTTTAGGTTTTATTTTTTGTTTTATTTTTTTGGTTTAGGTTTTTATTTAGTTTTTATTTTATTTTATTTTAGGTTGATTTCATTTTTAATTCTTTTTATTTAGGTATTTTATTTTTTTTATTTAGTTTAAATATTTATTAATTTTATTTTAATTTATTTTTAGGTTTAAGTTTAGGTTTTAGTTAATGCTTTTATTTTATTTTATTTTATTTAGATTTAGGCTTTTATATATTTTTTAATTTTTAGGTTTTATTTAGTTTATGTTTAGGTTTTTAGGGTGTCAGGTTTAGGGTTTAGGGTTTTTGGGTTTAGGGTTTTAGGGTTTCAGGGTTTAGGGTTTAGGGTTAGGATTTAGGTTTAAGGTTTAAAATTTAGTTAGTTTAGGGTTTAGTAGCTTTAGGGTTAAGGTTTTAGGGTTTAGTTTAGGCTTTAGGGTTAGTTTAGTTTATGGTTTATTTAGGTTTAGGTTTTAGGGTTTTTTAGGGTTTAGTGTTCAACATTTAGGGTTTATGGTTTAGGTTTTAGTGTTTAGGGTTTAGGGTTTAAAGTTTTAGAGTTTAGGGTTTAGGGTTTAGGGTTTAGGGTTGAGGTTTTCGATCTAGAGTTTGGGTTTTAGTTTTGGGTTTAGAGTTTTTGTTATTTTATAGAGAACAAATTGATTCAACATTTCTTTTTTTGATTTCATAGTAACACAAAGTTTTTTAGACATAAGTGATGATAGATAAAAATGAGCATGCATAAAAGCAAATTAAAACCCTAGATAATTAGAATGTCTCTTGTAAAGACATAGTTCCATAGGATAGCGGATCGACCATTCATCGGTTTCTCCATTTCCCATCAAAACCACCTCTCTCAATGGCGGATCCACCATCATATCCCTTATCTCTCCCTCCGTCACCACCATGGCTGTAATCTCCATCGCTCCACTCACCTCCATAACCTCCCCTACTCTGATTACCACCAACATATCCAGCCTCAGATCCCCCACCACTATGATAACTCCTCCGACTTCTCCTCCCGCCATATCTAGGACTGGTTGGATGTTGTCCCTATCGTCAAGGTTCTTCCCATTCTTATGGTTTAGGGTTTAGGGTTTAGGGTAGTAGGTTTTAGGGTTTAGGGTTTAGGGCTTAGGGTATAGGGTAAGGGTTTAGTGTTTAGGGTTTAGGGATTCGATTGTAGGGTTTAAGGTTTTGGATTTAGGGTTTTAAGGTTTATGCTTTTAGGGTTTAGGGTTTACGATTAGGGTTTAGGTTTAGGCTTTAGGGTAACGGTTAATTTTAGGGTTTAGGGTTCATTTTAGTGTTTAGGGTTTATGGTGTAGGGTTTAGGGTTTAGGGTTTTTATTTAAATTAAGTAACCGAGGTTTAGGTTTATTTAGTTTATTTATTTAATTTAGTTTTTTATTTTTATTTAGGTTTATTTTTTATTTTATTTAGTTTAGTTTATTTATTTTAGTTTTTTTATTATAGGTTTTTTATTTGAGTTCATTTTTTTAGTTTTAGGTTTAGGTTTATGTTTATTTTTTAGTCCAGTTTTATTTTTATTTTATTTTTTAGGTTTAGATTATTTTTTATTTTTAAGTCTAGGTTTAGGTTTTTATTTTATTTTTATTTTTAAGTTTTATTTTTTAATTTAAGTTTAGGTTTATTTTTAGTTTATTTTATTTTATTTAGTTTAGGTTTAGGTTGAAGTTTAGTTTATTTTAGGTTTAGGTTTAGGTTTTATTTATTTTAGTTTAGTTTATTTTAGTTTAGGTTTATTTTATTTTTATTTTAGGTTTAGGCTTTTTTTAGTTTAGGTTTTAGGTTTTATTTTTTATTTAGTTTTAGGTTTATTTATTAGGTTTAGGTTTTACTAAGTTTTTATTTTATTTTTATTTTAGGTTTAGTTTTTATTTTATTTAGGTTTTTTATTTTTTAATTTAGTTTATGCTTTTATTTATTTTATTTTAGTTTAGTTTTTATTTCTTATTTTATTTTCTTTTTTAGGTTAGTTGTTTGGTTTAGGTTTAGGTTTTACTTTATGTTTTTATTTCTTTTATTTTTTTTATTTATTTTGGTTTAGGTTTTTTAATTATTTTATTTTTATTTTATTTAGTTTAGGTTTAAGTTTTTTTTTTTTAGGGTTTAGGTTTTTTTTTTAGTGTTTAGGGTTTTGGTTTAGGGTTTAGTGTTTAGGGTTTAGGTTTAGGTTTAGGGTTTTGGGTTTAGAGGTTTTAGGGTTTAAGGTTTAGGGCTTAGGGGTTTAGGGTTTAGGGTTTAGGTTTAGGTTTTAGGTTTGTTTAGTTTTAGTTTAGGGTTTGTTTTGGTTTTTTTTAAGAAAAATAAATTCAAAATTCATCAACCAAGTAACACACCAAGTTTTATAAGACACATGGCATAGATAAAAATGAGCATAGAGCAAATCAAAACCCTTGATAACTAGATTCATCTCTACTATAAATAGTTCCAAAATAGCGATTGGATCGATCATTCTTGATTTCTAGTTCTTATTAGAACCCCAAGTCTCTTGAGTAGCGAGATCTACCATCATATCCCTGATCTATCCCTCTGCCACCACCATGGTTGTAACCTTCATCGCACTCTCCACCTCCATAACCATACCACACTTCACCTCCATTTACCATATCTAGAGCGGTTGATGAAGTTCCTACCGTCATGGTTCTGCTCATTCTTAGGGTTTAGGTTTAGGTTTAGGTTTATTATGTTTTAGGATTTAAGTTTTTTTTGTTTAAATTTATTTAGTTACTTTAGGCTTAGGTTTAGGGTTTGGGGTTTAGGGTTTAAGGCTTATGGTTTAGGGTTTAGGGTTTTAGGGTTTATGCTTTTAGAGTTTAGGGTTTAAAGTTTAGGGTTAGGGTTGAGGGTTAGGGACATGTGATGGAAAGGAATGATTTAGCATGTGTCATGTGATAGTATTTCAATTAGATTAATCATAAGGAGCCTTTCACATTGAATAGAATTATTTAAAGAAAACCTAAACTTAGGATTAATCTAAAATGTGTAATAAGCCATTCACTAAAAAAAATTAAAATCAAATTAACATGCTTTAGAAAGTTGTTTATGGTAGGGATGAAAGAGGGAAACCTCTTTTCTTCTCTTTACAACACTTAGTTGCTAAGTGTAGGTCATATGAAACAAAAGAAAACACAAATTAAATCTTGCAAATCAATTAAAGCACTTAAAGTGAAACCACCCTTTAAGTTGAATCTTTTTGCACTTAGAAAATCTTAACTCTAAAGCCAAGTTATGACATAACACAACAAGCCTTAATACACACATAATAGATTAAGTCACCACTTCTGGCCTTATGTTAAGATGGTGCATGGTGTGATGTATGTTTTATTTTGTGATGTATTATTTTAGACTAGATATTAGGGTGTATATTTTGTAGACTAGATGGTTGGTCTTGATTAGCCTAATCATATTTTTTGCAGGGGTTTATGTTTAAGGGGACACTTAAAAAAATAAATAAATGGTCCATTTGCAGGTTGCTTAAGCCCCTAAGCATAATCCAAGTTAGAATAGGTGGGCTTGGTTACCCATGTTATGCAGTGCTAAGTCCAAGTTATAAATATAACTGCTTGGGTTATATGTGTGTTTAGCTAACACTTGTCTTGTAGGTGTAATTAGATTTACTTTTCTTATTTTTAATATAATTTTGCATTAGGGATTAGGATTACTGCTATGGGGGGATAAGGATGAGCATTGGCTAGAAGGCTTTGTTCTAGGAGGCCATGTGATGCCTTTGAAGTGGAGCAAACCAAATCAAAGAAGGAGGAAGATACATCAATACATGAAGATTTAACAACCCCCATAGCATTTATCATTTATAAATTGCAATTCATTTATTCTTGGTTTATATAAGGGTAGAGCTAGGCCATTTTCTTTTTTTGGGTTATGCGCACCCGCACTTATTCTTTTGAGATATAAAATTATTTGATGTTTGTGTTTAAAGTGCAATTAGGATGACATGCTTTTTCTTAGTTTCTTTATATGTTTGATGTTTGAATGTGTGGCCTTGAATGCGATTAGGCTCTTAGAAAAATTAATCTTTCTACCCAACTACAACTCATAACTAAAGTTTTAAATAATTAATAATCTCACATAAAGCCTAAGAGCTAAATCAAGATAATTAAAAGATTTAGCAACCCCTTAGCACAATGTTGAATGGCCAACAATATGCACATCATATTATTTCACTCTTGAAAATATGAGAATTCCATCCTTGCATGATAGGGGAATGCTTGACCTTTGGAGGCATCCTTTATGTTGGAAAACAACCCCTTCTTGCTGATTTAGCCAACAACCTTATTTCATCATCCATGTAGGCATCAAAAACCAAAAGTCTTTGTCTAAATGAAGTGTCAAAATAAATAAAATTTGAAAATATTTTGTATTATACTAAGTCATATGCTCATACCACTCATGCTTAGTCTCTTAGAGAGTGGGTTTAAGGACTTTAGTTTCTCTCTAATTAAACAACGACTAACTAATCTTGCAAATCATATGACTTCTTTGATTTAAAGCGTAGGAGGTGTTAGCTACCACTCAAGCGATTACAAGTCAGTGGTCAGTGATTTATCTATGGACTTATTTTATTTAATTTTTGGTTTATTTTTAGGTTTTATTTTTTAGTTTAGGTTTATGTTTATTTTTAGTTTATTTTATTTTGTTTAGTTTAGGTTTTGATTTAGGTTTAGTTTTTTTTTTATTTAGGTTTAAGTTTTATTTATTTTAGTTTAGGCTTGGGTTGTATTTATTTTATTTTAGGTTTACATTTTTTTATTTTATGTTTAGATTTTTTTTAGTTTAGGCTTTAGGTTTTATTTTTTTATTTATTTTTAGACTTTATTTTGGGATTACTGTTTAGGTTTAGATTTTTATTTAGTTTTTATTTTATTTTATTTTAAGTTTATTTTATTTTTAGTTTAGATTTATTTTAGGTTTTAATTTTAGTTTCAATTAGGTTTTTATTTTTTTATTTTAGTTTAGTTATTATTTTATATTTTATTTTATTTTTAAGTTTAGGTTTTAGTTTATGTTTTTTATTTTGTTTAATTTTTTTATTTTATTTTAGTTTATGTTTATTTATTTATTTTATTTTTTAGGTTTTATTTTTTTAGGTTTAGGTTTTTAGGTTTTTAGGGTTTAGGGTTTAGGGTTAGGGTTTAAGGTTTAGGGTTAAGGGTTTAGTGTTTAAGCTTTAGTTTTTAAGGTTTTTATGGGCTTAGGGTTACTTTAGGGTTTAGAATTTAGGGTTTAGGTTTAGTTAGGGTTTAGGGTTTATGGTTTAGGGTTTAAGGTTTATGATTTGGTGTTTAAGGTTTAGGGTTTAGGGTTTAGGGTTTAGGGTTGTAGGTTTTAGGTTTTAGGGTTTAGGGTTTAGTGTTTAGGGTTTTAGGGTTTAAGGTTTATGATTTAATATTTAGGGTTTAGGGTTTAGTGGTTAGGGGTTAGTTTAGGGTTATAGGTTTAGGGTTTAGGTTTTAGGGTTAGTTTTAGGGTTTAGGGTTTTTTTTTTAATTTTAATTTTAATTTTTTTAATTTTTTTATATTTTTTAAATTAAGTAAAGTGGTAGGTTTAGGTTTATTTAATTTATTTTTTATTTATTTTAGCTTATTTGATTTTTATTTTTTATTTAGGTTTATTTTTATTTTTATTTAGTTTAGTTTATTTATTTTAGTTTTGGTTTTTTATTTTAGTTTATTTTTTAAGTTTAGGTTTAGGTTTAGGTTTATTTTTTTAGTTTAGTGTTATTTTTAAGGTAGTTTAACTTTTAGTTTTTATTTTATTTTTTTAGGTTTAGGTTTATGTTTAAGTTTTAGTTTATTTTTATTTTGGTTTAAGTTTATTTATTTATTTTATTTTCATGTTTTATTTAGTTTAAGTTTAGCTTTTTAGCTTTTTAAGGTTTAGGATTAGTTTAGGGTTTATGGTTTAGGGTTTATGGTTTTAGGTTTTGGGCTTTGGGTGTAGGCTTTTAGGGTTTAGGGATTAGGGTTTAGAGTTTAAGGTTTTAGTGGTTAGGGTTTAAGGTTTAGGTTTGTAGGTTTAGGTTTAGTGTTTAGTTAGGATAGTTTAGTTTAGGGTTTAGGTTTAGATTTAGGGATTAGGGTTTAGGGTTTTAGGTTTAGGGTTTTAGTTTGATTTTGTTTAGGTTTAGTTTGAGCTTAGGTTTAAGTTTTAGGTTAAAGTTTATGATTTTAGGGTTTAGGTTTAGTGTTTAGGTTTAGTTTAGTTGAGTTTAGTTTAATTATGGTTTTGTTTTAAAGAGAACAAATTTCAACATTTCTTATTTTCCATGTCATCAACCAAGTAACATACCAAGTTTTTAGGTTTTAGTTTAGGGTTTAGGGTTTTTAGGATTTAGAGTTAATTTAGTGTTTATGGTTTAGAGTTTTGGGTTTTAGGGTTTAGGGTTTAAGATTTTGCATTTCAGGTTTAGGGTTTAGGGTTTAGGATTTGGGTTTAAGGTTTGGGGTTTAGGTTTTAGGTTTTAGGGTTTAGGATTGTTTTTTTGGGAAAAGTTAGAATTTTATTACCATAAAGGAAAAGATACAATGTCCATTAAAGGGTAAGCTCTAAAATTCTCGCTCTGAGAGCTACAAGAAACCTAAGAGCTAAACATTTAAGTATATTAGAAAAGAATTCAAAAGAGAAAATACAATAGCTAAAAAGCATAAGAGAAAAAGAAACAGAGTAAGACTAAAACAAATCTTGAAAATTCTAAAAGGATGAGTTAGCAGTTGTTCATGATTCCTTTGAGAAAGCAAATTAAGCAAGATCCAATAACACTTTGGTTGTGAGTATGACCATTCCCTCAGAAAGTTCCAACTTAAAAATATACAAAACACTACAAAGGAAAAAGTCATAGCTAAAAAGGATAATGATAAAGAGAGGAAAAGGAGAGAGAGCTGAGAAAGAGAAGGCTTAGGCTCAATTCGGATCATCTCAAGGGGCAATAATACATATGACCATCCGAACTTCATAAAGAAGGGTTATAAACATATGTAATGCTACTAACCAGAGAGAAGAGGTGAGTAACATCAAAGCCATCATAGACAGCATACATGATATAAATAAACATCTAAGGCCAGCAGTACGTAGAGTTCTAGATCTTGCACCATTAAATGAAGAGCAACCATTTAGCAACCAACTAGCAGCCAAACCACTAAACAAAAACCATAACAGACTAATCACAATAACCTAGAGAAGCCAAAACAAAGTCATACCAACAACGACCATTATCCAAAACCCATCCAAGCTCCAAACTAGGGAAAACTGAACCATCATCGACACTACCCATTCCAATTTACAGAGAAACAACAAATAAAACCAAGATTGGAGCCCTCAAGCCAAATTCCCAAAAAGTAGCCACCCATCGAAACCATGGTGAGCAACCACAAATGACTAAACATCTCATAAATGAAACCATCAACAAAAGGAAACATAAGTTGCAGCAAGTGAAAATCACTAGAAGATAAAATATGAACATAAAAGGGAGCCAAAGGCAGCCACCAACCACTAAAAACCAAAAAATTTAATCCAAAAGGATCAACAAAGGTTCCGCCAACATAGCAAAAGGCTATAACAAATTATCCAAGAAAAAGGAAAAGACCAACAAGGAAAAAAATCAACCAACCAAGATTCCAAGGATAACTAAATGTCCTCCAACCAAATCAGCTAAGTAAAGTAGCCATAAGGCAACCACTAGAGAATGTACCATCATAAGTAACCAACAAAGGAAGCATCCCTAGCAGCCAAGGAAAAGTAGAAAACCAACAAAGCACCACACAATAGAGGTCCAGAAGAAGCACAACCACCATAAAATGGTAATAACATCAGCTAGCGAGGACCAGCCAGAAAACCAAACTTCCCCAGCAATAAAGAACCAGACAAGAAGCATAAGAATAATATAAATGTGCTTCAAATAATGCATCCAATAGAGGCTAATTGTAGGAGAATAACAAACCAAATAACCAAGGCAAAAGAAGGATCCAGCAATAAACAACAAGGAATTGGGAGCAATCCTCAAAAAAATTAGCGAGGAAATTATCCAAAAGAAGGCCTAGAATGGCAACAACCAACAATAGTTCCCACTAAGAAGACCACCCATTTAATAATGAAAAACTAGCAAAAAGTAATTCGAGTTCAAGACGATAGCCAACAAACCAACTAGTGCAAAAAATATATTAAATCCAGAGTAGAAGCCATCTCATCCACCAACAACCATAGTAACAAGGTAGAGAAGATAGTAGCCACTAGGACAAAAAAAACTAAGCCCACCTAGGCTCAAAAGATAGGATCCACCAGGTACCAACCACTAGGACAACCCAAAAGTAAGAGGTCAAAAACATAACCTAGGTCATGACAAAAAATGAAAATAAGTTTAGGGTTTAAGGTTTAGAGTTTAAGGTTATGTTTTAGGATTTACGGTTTAGGATTTAGTGTTTAGGCTTTAGGGTTAAGGGTTTTGTCAGTTTGGGGTTTAGGAATTAGGGTTGTAGGGTTTAGGGTATTATAGATTTATGTTTATTGGGTTTAGGGTTAGTTTAGAGTTTAGGGTTTATTTTAGGTTTAGGGTTTAGGGTTTATATTTAGGTTTACCATTTTTTATTTTAGATTTAGTTTTTTTTAGTCTAGGTTTATTTTTATTTTTATTATTTTAGGTTTATTATTAGGTTTATTATTTGATTTATGTTTTTTTTATTTTATTTTTATTTTATTTTATTTTTATTTAGGTTTATTTTTATTTAGGTTTATTTTATTTTTTTAGTTTTTTTTATTTTTTAGTTTTTATTTATCTTTTAGGTTTTTTTTTTTATTTAGTTATTTATTTATTTTTTAGAGGTTTAGGGTTTTAGGTTGGTTTTTTATTTTAGGTTTAGTGTTTAGGGTTTAGGGTTTGGGGTTTAGGGTTTTGGTTTTAGGGTTTAGGGTTTAGGTTAGTTTAGGGGTTAGGGTTATAGGTTTAGGTTTTGCTTTAGGGTTTAGGTTGGTTTTAGGGTTTAGGGTTTTTTAAAAAAATTAGAAGTTTTAGGTTTAGGTTTATTTTAGTTTATTTTTTTTAGTTTATTATTTTGTTTAGGTTTATTTTATTTTTATTTAGCTTAGTTTATATATTTAAGGTTTATTTATTTTAGTTTGGTTTTTTATTTTACTTTATTTTTTAATTTTAGGTTTAGGATTAGGTTTATTTTTTTATTTCGTTTTATTTTTATTTTATTTTTTAGATTTAAGTTTTATTTTTTAATTACATGTTTAGATTTAGGTTTTTATTTTATTTTTTTAGGTTTAGGTTTTAGGTTTTTATTTTAGGTTAATTTTTAGGTTTTATGTTTGAGTTAAAGTTTAGGTTTATTTTTAGTTTATTTTATTTTATTTAGTTTAGGTTTTGGTTTAGGTTTATGCTTTATTTATTTAATTTTATTTATATTTTAGTTTAGGTTTAGTTTTTTTTTTAGTTTAGGGTTTAGGTTTTTTTTTTATTTTTTTATATTTTATTATTTATTTTATTTTTTAGGTTTAGGTTTTGTTCAGTTTTATTTTATTTTATTTTAGGTTTATTTTTTTTTATTTTAGGTATAGTTTTTATTTTATTTAGGTTTTTATCTTTTTAGTTTAGTTTAAGTTTTTATTTATTTTATTTTAGTTTAGTTTTTATTTTATTTTTTTTAGATTTAGATTTAAATTTAGGTTTTAGTTTTAATTTAATTTATTTTTTTATTTTATTTCAGTTTAGGTTTTTTTATTTATTTTATTTTTAGGTTTTATTTAAATTCAATTTAAGTTTTTTATTTCTTAGGGTTTAGGGTTTGTTTAGGGTTTAAGGTTTAGGGATTAGGGTTTGGGGTTTAGGTTTAGAGTTTAGGGTTTTGGGTTTTGGGTTTACAATTTTAGGGTTTAGAGTTTAGGGTTTTTAGGGTTTAGGTTTAGGGTTTAGGGTTTATGTTTTAGGTTTAGGGTTCAAGTTTTAGTTTAGGGTTTAGGGCTTTTTGGTTTTTTGAGAACAAATTGATTCAACATTTCTTTGATTTATCAACCTAGTAACACACCAAGTTTTTAAGTTTTAGGTTTAGGGTTTAGGTCTTAGTTTAGGGTTTAAGGTTTTTAGGGTTTAGGGTTAGTTTAAGGTTTAAGGTTTCAGGTTTAGGGTTTTAAGATTTAGGGTTTAGAGTTGGGTTTAAAGTTTAGGGTTTAGGTTTTATGATTTAGGGTTATTTTAGGGTTTAAGGTTTAGGATTTAGGGTTTGGGGTTTAGGGTCTGGGTTTAAGGTTTAGGGTTTAGGGTTTAAGGCTTAAGGTTTAGGGTTTAGGGTATTTATAGTTTAGGGTTTAGGGTTTACAGTTTTAGGGTTTAGGGTTTAGGGTTTAGGGCTATTTAGGGTTTAGGTTTTTTTTTTGGAGAAAGTTAGAATTTCATTACCATAAAAGTAAAAGATACAATGTCCATAAAAGGGTAAACCTCTAAAATTCTATTGCTCTTAGAGCTACAAGAAACTTAAAGAGCTAAACACCCATCTAAGTACATTAGAAAAAAAAGAAAAGAAAACAAATTCAACAACTAAAAGCATAAGAGAAAAGACAAAGTTAAACTAAAACAAATCTTAAAAATAAAAATGGATGAGTCGGTAGTTCATGATTCCTTTGAGAAAGCAAGATAAGCAAGATCCAGCAACAAACTTGGGTTGGTATGACCATTCCCTGTAAAGTGCCAACCACAGAAATCTACAAAATACTACAAAGACAAAGTCATAGCTAAAAGGATAAGGATAAAGGAAGGAAAAGAGAGGCTGAGAAAGAGAAGGCGGCTCATTAGGATCATCTCAAGTGGAAACAATACATTTGACCATCCAAACTTCATAAAGAAGGGTTACAATCATATGTAATGCTACCAACCAGAGAGAAGAGATGAGTAACATCAAAGCCATCAAAGCCAAGATACCTAATACATGCAAACATCCTAGGCCAGCAGTCCATAGAGTTCTAGATCCTGCACCATTAAACAAAGACCAACTAACTAGCAACCTGTTAGCAGCCAAACCACCAAACAAAAACCACAACTGAATAATCACAATAACCTAGAAAGAGGCTAGAACAAAGTTAAAAAACTAATAATAGCCATTATCCAGCTACCCATCCAAGTAGCAAACCAGGGAAAACCAGAACTAGCCATCAGCTTGAACAAGACTCATGCTAATTAACAAAGAAATAACCAACAAAACCAAGATAGGAGCCCTCAGGCCAAAGTCTCAACAAGTAGCAGTCACCAAGCCAAACTAGGGTGAGCAACCACAAATGACTAAACAACTCAAAAATGAAACCATCAACTGAAAGAAAGATAAACTACAGCCAATGCAAATCTCTTGAAGATAAAACAACCACACAAAAGGGGGCCAAAGGCAGCCACCAACCACCAGAAACCAAAAAGTCCAATCAAGGATCAAAGGTTCGAACATAAAAGGCTCAAACAAATTGTCCAATAAATAGGAAAAGACCAACAAGGAAAAAATCAGCCAAGACAGCTAAAAGTACTCCAACCAAACCAGCTATGTAAAATAACTATAAGGCAACCACTAGAGAACATCCCATGATAAGTAACCAACAAAGGAAGCATCCCCACTAGCCAAGGAAAAGTAGAAACTAACAAAGCACCACACAACAGAGGTCGAAAAGAAGCACAACCACCATAGAAAGGCAACATCAACATCTTACCAGGACCAGTCAAAAAACAAAACTTCCCCAGCAACAAAGACTAACTAGACAGAAAGCATAATAACAACATAAAATGTGCTTCAAACAATGCACCCATTAGAGGCTAATCCTAGGAGAATAACCAAACACAAAATCAAGGCAAAAGAAGGATCCAACAATAAATAACAAAGAACTAGGAGGAAACCCCCAGAAAAGCAGCTAGGAAATTCTCCAAAAGAACACCCAAAATGGCAACAACCAACAATAGTTCCCACTAGAAAGGCCACCCATTCAACCATAAAAAGCTAGAAAAAACTAATTCGAGTTCAAGAGGAGAGCCAAAAAATGAACCAATGCAAAAAAAAATAGAATAAAGCCAGAGTAGTAACCATCTCATCCACCAGCAACTAGAGTAATAATGCAGAGAAGATAGCAGCCACCAGGCCAAAAAAATTGAGCCAACCAAAGCTGGAAAGACATGAGCCACCACATAGCAACCACCAAGCCAACCCAAAAGCAAGATGTCAAAAATATAACCCAGCTTAGGTTAAAAAGTGAAAATAAGTTTATGGTTAGGTTAGGGTTTAGGGTTTAAGGTTTAAGTTTGTAGTGGGGTTTAGGGTTTAGGGTTAGATTAGGGTTTAGGGTATAGGTTAGTTTAGGGTTTAGAGTTTAGGGCTTAGGGTTGAGGGTTTATGGTTTTTTTGGGTTTAGGGTTTTTAGTTTTAAGGTTTAGTGTGTAAGGTTTAGGGTTTTGTGTTTAGGGTTTAGAGTGTAGGGTTTACTTTATGTTTAGGGTGTTTTTTTCTAAATTAAGTAAAATGGTAGGTTTAGGTTTATTTTGTTTATTTTGCTTATTTTTTATTTAATTTAGTTTATTTTATTTCTTAATTTTTATTTAGGTTTATTTTTTTATTTTATTTACTTTATTTGTTTTAGTTTAGGTTTTTTATTTTCGTTTATTTTTTAGGTTGAGGTTTTGGTTTATGTTTATTTTTTATTTTATTATTATTTTTATTTTATTTTTTAGGCTTAGGTTTTATTTTTTATTTTTAGCTTTAGGTTTAGGTTTTAGGTTTTTATTTTAGGTTTATTTTTAGGTTTTATTTTTAGTTTAGGTTTAGGTTTATTTTTAATTAATTTTATTTTATTTAGTTTAGGGTTTAGGTTTAGTTTATTTTAGGCTTAGGCTTAGGCTTAGGCTTAGGTGTATTTTACTTTAGTTTATTTTAGTTTAGGTTTAAGTTTATTTTATTTTGTTTATTTTATTTTTGTTTTAGGTTTTTTTTTTAGTTTATGTTTTATTTTTTATTTATTTTTAGGTTTTATTTTAAAGTTTATCTTTTCAGTTTAGGTTTTTATTTAGTTTTTATTTTTATTTTTTTTTTACATTTAGATTTTATTTTATTTAGGTTTTTTATTCTTAGTTTTATTTTATTTTTTAGTTTAGTTTATGTTTTTATTTATTTTATTTTAATTTATTTTTTTTTTATTTTATTTTATTTATTTTTTTAGGTTTAGGTTTATTTTTATACTTTATTTTATTTAGGTTAGTTTTTTTTATTTATTTATTTTTAGGTTTTATTTAGTTTAAGTTTAGGTTTTAGGTTTTAGGGTTTAGGGTTTAGGTTTAGGGTTTAGTTTTAGGGTTTAGAGTTTTAGGGATTAGGGTTTGGGGTTAGGGTTTAGGGTTTAGCATTTAGGTTTAGTGTTTAGTGTTTAGGCCTTAGGTTTAGGGTTTAGGGTTAGCAGGGTTTAGTGTTAGTTTAGATTTAGTGTTTAGGTTTAGGGTTTAAACTTTAAGGTTTAGTTTTAGTGTTTAGGGTTTAGGTTTAGGTTAGTTTAAGGTTTAGTTTAGGTTAGTTTAGGGTTTTGGGTTAGTTTGGGTTTAGAGTTGTAGGTTTAGGGTTTTGGGTTTAAGGTTTGGGGTTTAGGGTTAGTTTAAGGTTTAGGGTTTAGGGTTAGTTTAGGGTTTAGGGTTTTGGGTTTATAGTTGTAGGTTTAGGGTTTTGGGTTTATGGTTTGGGATTTAGGGTTATAGTTTTTTTGTTTTATTTTGTTTAATTTTTTTCATTTTTTAAATTAAGTAAGCTGGTTAGTTTATTTAGTTTTTTTATTTTAGTTTTTATTTTTATTTTTTATTTCTTAAATTACGTACACTAGTAGGTTTAAGTTTATTTAGTTTATTTAGATTATTTTATATTTATTTTAGTTTATTTTGTTTTATAATTATCGACTTTGACTTATACACCTTTAGAGTGGCCATACTCCTCTACAATTTTAAAACCATGTAGTCTGATCTTATGAATTGCAAGATAGCTAGAGTAGTTAATTAATTAGGAAGAGACTAAAGTCCTAAACATACTCCTGAAGAGACTAGAGCATGAGTGGTATGAGCATATGACTTAATCTATAAATGCAAAATATTTTCAAAATTTATTTCATTTTAGAGACATCATTTTGATAGAGGCTTTAAGATTTCTTATGCCTAAATGCATGATTAAATAGGTTATGGGTCAAATAAGCTAGAAGAAGGTGTTCTCCACCACAAGGGATGTTCTCACAGTCAAGCATTCCTTTATGGGTAAGGATGGAGATCCTTCATGTTGAAGAGAAAGAATATGCATGCATGATGTGAAACATAAAACCATATAGCAAAAGGGTTGCTAAATCTTTTAGTTATCTTATTTGTCTTAGGCTTTTGTTGACCTCACTTTAGTAAGCTTTCAACTTCTCCATACTACATAAGGACTCCTAAACACTAAGAGTTCCTTAGTCTTAAGACACTTCTAATGATTAGGTGAACACTTAACCAAACCTTAGAGACTTAGAAGAGTTAACCATAAGAATAGGTTATGCCTTAATGGTTTTAGGAAGACTTGCCTACCCTATAGCTTAAACCCAAGTCCTTGCTTCCTTCTTTCAAGTCAAACTTAAAACTCAAATATTAAATCAATTCCAACCCTTTCTAAGCCCTTTGACTTCATCTTAAGGACTTAGCTCAAATCAAATGTTAAATTAATTCCAACTCAATTGATTTTTCTCAAATTTTAAATCAATTCTAACTCAATTGATTTTCTCAAATCATAAATCAATTCCAAAACTCAAATCATGAATCAATTCCAAATAATTGAAACCCATGATCAATTCCAAATCAAAATCTTTCCTAAGCCCTTTTGATTTCATCTTATGGACCTAGCTCAAATCAAATCCAAATCGCCAAACTCAAAATATTTTCTAATAACCCATTTATATTCTCAATTATCTTCACAAATATAAATGAAATATAAATTCAAATAACCAAAACTAAATTCAAAACTCAAATCTAAATCTAACCAAAATCCAACTTATATCTTTCAAGTCAAATCCTTGAACTTAGCCATTCTCAAATCAGTCCAAATCCTCATTTTCTCTTCAAACAATCATTCCTTCAATCATATGCCCAAATATAAACATAAACTACAATCATCAAACCAAAATCAAATAACCCCAAATCAAACCCATGTTCATCCTTTGAACTTGAAATTGTCAAATGAACCAATTTGACTCCAAATCACTTGCAATTGATTTATATTTCAATCATAAGTCCATATGTGAGTTCAACCAAACTTGAATCAAGCCTTGATCAAACTAATTGACCACTTGGGCTCACTTGACCCAAAGTGACCTGAAGGACCTTTTTGAGTCAAATTCTAATCCAACCCAAATTGGATTGAACTAAGCTTATCTAAGCCTCACATTGTGAGCAACAATCATCCTAGGATGATCAATCACTCAAATTGGGTCAAACCAAGTCAAACTTAGCCTTTCACCAAGTCATCACTTAGCCCAAATGAAACCTAAATAAGCTAAAATTTACTATAAGCCAAATTGATGAAAATCATTGGTCTAAACCAGTTCATAATGAATGATTGAACTTAACCAAGCCATCAATTGAGCCAAACCAAGGCTAATTGGCCACTTGACCTAAGTTGACCCAAGTTGACCTAATAAGTCTAAAATGGGTCAAATCTTGATCTAAGCCAAATTGATTGCAACCAATGGGTCAAACTTATTCTAAATTGATTGTTGAACTTGACCAAAGATGCAATTGGCCAACTAGACCCAACCTAGCCCAATTGACCATGAACCCAACTTGAAATCAAACCAAAGCTTGCAATACATTTTAAATGATCAACCAAGCCTAAACCAACCCATGAACTAACCCAATTGGGTCATATGGGTCAAATTGGTAAACTTGACCCATTTGACCTAAATGAATCTTAATGAACCAAAACCAAATATTAACCAAATTCAACCAAACCAATGAGACCCATAGGCTCCAAATGATCATTTGAACTTGACCTAACCCACAATTTGATCCAATTTGACTAATTGGTCAACCTAACCCAGTTTGACCCAACTTGACCTAAATGGGTTTATTTTTTTGGTTTAGGTTTTATTTAGTTTTTATTTTAATTTATTTTAAGTTTATTTAAGTTTTTTATTCTTAGGTTTATTTTATTTTCTTTTAGTTTATTTTTATTAGTTTATTTCACTTTATTTTAGGTTTAGGCTTAGGTTTTAGTTTAGGTTTTTATTTTATTTTATTATTTTATTTTATTTAATTTAAGGATTTTTTTTTATATTTTTTATTTATAGGTTTTAGTTTTAGTAAGTCTCTTCCATGTTTTGGAAATTGGCAAGCCTATCTTTCACTTGATCAAATCGAGCTTTGAAGGGTCAAACATAATTGACACTTCGAGGTCACAAACCAAATTTTTCATGTCTTCAATATTAGCAAAAGTTTTAAAATAATGCTTGTTTAGTATCAATAGTCAATAAGTCTCAAAATTTTGTTTATTTCTTTTAAGTTTTAACCATAGTCAATTCATCACCATAATTAAGTTATCGATGTAAACTTTCCAATTCTTAGCTACAACATCAAAGAAATCAATATCGAATCCACATGTTAAAATCTTAAAGGAAAGCTTTTTTAATATATTAGAATTATTTTAATAGAAACCAAAAAGGAGCTTGATCGGACAAGGTTATGCTTAAGTGATCAAGTAGTCCATTGGGTAATCTAATGAGTATTAAAAGAATCTTGTCCAACCTTTGCCAAAGTCTAGGTTTTCCCAAGTGTAGTTAGAACTTAAAGACAATATCAACCAAACTATAACCAAGGATCATATTGGAAAATTCTTCCATGGAAGGAATGTTGGGAGAGAAACCATCATATTGTACTCGCCCCGTTATAGGAGAGTACTATTTGTAAGCTATTTTTCATTTTGTGGATTCTAATGGCTAGGTATGGGCAAAGTTTTGGGGTTTTAACCACATAAAAATTGTGTGCCTATTATCTCTCTTTACATTAATGTACTTTTATTTTTTTTCTACATTAAGAATTGTATTTTGTCATTATAAAATAAAAAATTAATATTTTACTAAAACTTTAAATTTAAGATTTAACTTTTAAAATTTTTAATAAGATTTGGTCTTAGAGCTATAGTGATTCTACTCCTCAATGACACATCTCAGCAATAATACATATTAGCATCAAACTTAAGAAGGGTTACAATCATATGTAATGCTACTAACCATATAGAAGGTGAGCAACATCAAAGCAATCAGATACATAAAACCATTCTAGGCAAAGTCTAGAGTTCTAGATCGCACCATTAAACAAATAACCATCAACTAGCTACCAAAACCAATAAACAAAATACAATAGACTAATCACAATAACTTAGAGAGAGAGGCTAGATCAAAGTAACACCAACAATGTATTATCCAAATAACCATCCAAGCTTCAAGCAAAACCAAACCGACCATCAACAAGCACGAACCATGCTATAGAAATAGCCAAAAAAACCAAGATAGAGCCCTCAAAAAAGTCCCAACAAGTAGCAATCACCAAGCCAAACTAGGAGCAACCACAAATGATTAAACATCTCAAAATGATAACATCAATTGATGGAAACATAAATATAATGTAAATCACAAAAGATAAAATATACAAAAAAAAAATATCAACCACAAAACCAAAAGTCCAATCCAAAAGGATCAACAATGGTTATAAGCACAAAAAGGCTCCAACAAATTATCCAAGAAGAAGGAAAAGACCAACAAGGAAAAAAAATCAACAAACAAAGATTCCAAAGACTACTAAAACTCCTCCAACCAAACAAGCTAAGTAAAACAATCATAAGGAAACCATCAAAGAATATCCCATCATAAGTAACCAATAAAGGAAACATCCCCACCAGCTAAGGAAAAGTAGAAAACCAACAAAGAACCACACAATAGAGTCCAAAAGAACCTGACCATAGAAAGACAAATAGCTAGCTAGATAGCCAAAAAAACCAAACTTAAACAAAGACTAAGAACAAAGCATAATAACAACATAAAATGTGCTAAATAGTGCAGAGAGGCTAATAAGAATATGTAAACACAAACCAGGCAAAAGATGGATCAACAATAAACAATAAAATAGGCAATCTCCAAAAGTAGCTAGGAAATTCTAAAAAGAAGGCCGAAGGCAACAACCAATAGTAGTTCTCACTATGAACCATCCAACCATGAAAAACTAGGAAAAATAATTTGAGTTCAATAGGAAAGCCAACTAACCAAGTAGTGTAGAAAACTTAATAAAGCTATGGTTGAAACCATCTCATCCACTAGAAACTAGAGTAATAAGGCAGAGAAGATAGCAACCACTAGGATAACAGAAAAACCAAGCCAACCAAGGTTGAAAAAATAAAGATATCAACCACTAGGTAGCAACCACCAGGCCAACCCAAAAGCAAGAGGTCAAAAATATATCCCAACTTATGCCAAAAAGTGAAAATAAGTTTAAGGTTTAGGGTTTATGATTAGGGTATAGGGTTTAGGGTTTAGGGTTTGGGCTTTAGGGTTTAGTTTTTTGAGGGTTTAGGGTTTAGGGTTTAAGGTTTATGGTTAAGGGTTTAGGGTTTAGGGCTGTAGGGGGGTTTAGGGTTCTAGGTTTTGGGTCAGTTTAGGGTTTAGGGTTTATGTTAGTTTAGGGTTTAGGGTTTATGTTTTAGGATTTAGGGTTTAGGTTTTTAGGGCTTAGGCTTTATTTTAGGTTTAGGGTTTTTTTGAATTATGTAAACTGCTAGGTTTAGGTTTATTTATTTAATTATTTATTTCTTTTAGTTTATTTTATTTAGGTTTATTTTTATTTTTATTTAATTTAGTTTATTTATTTTAGTTTAGGTTTTTTTAGTTTATTTTTTAGGTTTAGGTTTAGGTTTATGTTTATTTTTTAGCTTATTTTATTTTATTTCATTTTAAGGTTTATGTTTTATTTTTATTTTAGGTTTATGTTTAGGTTTTTTATTTTATTTTTTAGGTTTAAGTTTAGGTTTTATTTTGGGTTTATTTTTATGTTGAATTTTTAAAGTTTAGATTTATTTTAGTTTAGGTTTATTTTATTTAGTTTAGTGTTTAAGTTTAGTTTATTTTAGGTTTAGGTTAAGGTTTATTTATTTTAGTTTATGTTTTGGTTCATTTTGTTTTTATTTATTTTTTTTAGTTTTTTTAGTTTAGGTTTAAGTTTTTTTTATTTATTTTTAGATTTTATTTTTAGGTTTATTTTGTGATTGGGATTTTATTTAGTTTTTATTTTATTTTATTTTAGGTATATTTTATTTTTATTTTATTTAGGTTTTTTAGTTTTAAGTTTATTTAATTTTTTAGTTTAATTTATGTTTTTATTTATTATATTTTAATTTAGTTATTATTTTTTTTAATTTTTTTTAGATTTAGCTTTAGGTTTAGGTTTAGGTTTAGTTTTAGGTTTTAGTTTAGGTTTTTATTTTATTTATGTTTCGGCTTATTTATTTATTTTATTTTTAGGTTTTATTTAGTTTAGGTTTAGGTTTCATGGTTTTTAGGGTTTAGGGTTTGGGGTTTTGGATTTAGTGTTTGGGGTTTATGGTTTAGGGTTTAGGGTTGTAGGTTAGAGGATTGAGGGTTTAGGGTTTAGGGTTTAAGGTTTAGTGTTCACTATTTTAGGGTTTAGGGTTAGTTTTAAGGTTTAAGGTTTGGGATTAGGGTTTTATTTATTTATTTTTTATTTTATTATTAATATTTTTATTTTTTTAATATTAGGTAAACTTGTAGGTTTTGGTTTATTTAGTTTATTTAGTTTATTAATTATTTATTTTAGTTTATTTTTTATTTAGGTTTATTTGTATTTTTATTTAATTTATTTTAGGTTTATTTGTTTTAGTTTAGGTTTTATATTTTAGTTATTTTGTATGTTTAGGTTTAGGTTTAGGTTTTTTTAGGTTAAGTTTTATTTATTTTATTTTAGTTTAATTTTTATTTTTTTATTTTATTTTCTTTTTATGTTTAGGTTTATGTTTAGGTTTAGGTTTAAGTTTTAGATTTTATTTTATTTAGGTTTAGGTTTTTTTATTTATTTTATTTTTAAGTTTTATTTAGTTTAGGTTTAAATTTTTAGCTTTTTAGGGTTTAGGATTTATGGTTTAGGATTTGTTAAGGGTTTTAGGTTTAGGGATTAGGGTTGATGGTTTAGGGTTTACTGTTTAGGGTTTAAGGTTTCTATTTTATGGTTTAGGGTTTAGAGTTTATGAATTTAGGGTTTAGGGTTTAGGGATTAGGGTTTAGAGTTTAGTTTTAGGTTTAGGGTTTTTGGTTTTTGGTTTTTTTTAATAGAGAATAAATTTTAAATTTCTTCTTTTGATTTCATCAACCAAGTAACCCTGTTTTCTAAGACACAACAGACAATATAGATAGAAAATGATCCCGTATAGAGCAAATCAAAAACCCTAGATTACTAGAATCATCTATAATATAAAGACACAATTTCATAAGTAACAGATCGGATTGGTTGTTCTTCACTTTCTCTAGTTCCCATCAGAAACCACCCTAGCCACTCTTGTAGCGGGATCCACCATCATATCCCCGATCTCTCCCTTCGTCACCACAGCGGCTATAACCTCCATCACTCTTCCCGCCTCCATAACCCCCACTAATCTGACCACCACCTCAAGATCCCCCACCACCACTATGAAAATCGCCACCTCGAGCATCACCTCTGCCCCCATATCTAGACTAAGCCAAGTTGACGGTGATGTTCCTGCCATCAAGGTTCTGCCCATTCATAGGTTATATGTATAGCATTAGGTTTATTAAGTTATAATGTTTGGGTTTATTTTTTAATTTATTTAGTTACTTTAGGTTTAGGTTTAGGGTTTGGGGTTTAGGGTTTAGGCTTAGGTTTATTAGGTTTTAGGGATTAGGTTTATTTTTTAAGTTATTTAATTACTTTAGGTTTAGGTTTAATATTTGGGGTTTAGGGTTTATGGTTAGGGTTTAGGGATTAGGATTTTGGGTTTAGGGTTTTAAGTTATGCTTTTAAGTTTAGGGTTTAGGTTGGAGTTTAGGTTTAGGGTTTTAGGGTTTAGGGTTTAGTTTATTTTAGGTTATGTTTAAGTTGTTGATTTAGGGTTTAGGGTTTAGGTTTATGGCATAGATCACTTTTAGGGTTTTAGGGTTTAGGGTTGTTTAGGGTTTATGATTTATGATTTACGGTTTAGGGTTTATAGTTAAGTGTTTAGGGTTTAGGGTATAGGTTTTAGAGTTTAGGGCTTAAGGTTTAGGGTTTAGGGTTTATGGGTTTTTAGTGTTTATGGTTTATGGTTTATTTAATTTATCATTTAAGGAGTATTTATGGTTTACTTTTTTAGTGTTTAGGTTTGGTTATACTGATTTATTTAGAGTTTAGGGTTTAGGGTTTAGGATTTAGGGTTTAAGGTTTTTAGGGTTTAGGGTTTAAGGTTTGGGGTTTAGGGTTTAGGGTTTAGAGTTTAGGGTTTAGGGTTTAGTATTTAAGGTTTAAGGTTTTTAGGGTTTAGGGTTTAGGGTTTAGGGTTTTTTTTAAGTAAACTGATAGGTTTAAATTTATTTACTTTATTTTTTATTTATTTTAGTTTATTTTATTTTTATATTTTTTTATTTTTTTATTTAGGTTAGTTTATTTATTTTAGGTTTATTTATTTTAGTGTAAGTTTTATTTTATTATATTTAGTTTAAGTTTAGGTTTAGGTTTAAATTATTTTTGGTTTAGGTTTTAGGTTTAGGTTTTATTTATTTTATTTTAGATTATTTTAGTTTAGATTTATGTTTATTTTATTTTATTTATTTTAGTTATATTTTAGGTTTAGGTTTTTTTTTTAGTTTAGATGTTATTTTTTATTTATTTTTAAGCTTTATTTTTAGGTTTATTTTTTAAGTAAAAATTTTTATTTAGCTTTTAATTTATTTTATTTTATGTTTATTTATTTTATTTTAGGTTTAGTTTTTATTTTATTTAGGTTTTTATTTTTTTAGGTTTCTTTATTTTCTTATTAGTTTAGGTTTTATTTATTTTATTTTAGTTTAGTTTTTTTTATTTTTTATTTTATTTTTATTTAGATTTGGTTTAAATTTTAGTTTAGGCTTTTATTTTATTTTATTATTTAGGTTTAGGTTTCAGGGTTTAGGGTTTAGGATTTATGGCTTAAGGTTTTAGGGTTTAGGGTTTAGGGTATAGTGTTTAAAGTTTAGGGTTTGGTGTTTAGGGTTTAGGTTTTAGGTTTAGGGTTTAGGTTTTATTTTTGAGTTTAATTTAGGGCTTTGTGATTGGTTTATTTTAAGAAGTTTCATTTAGGATTTAATTTGATTTAGGTTTATGGTTTAGGGTTTAAGGTTTTAGGGTTTAAGGTTTAGCGTTTAGGGTTTAGGGTTAGTTTTCGTGTTTAAGGTTTAGGGTTACATTTTCTTTTTTTAGGGTTTAGGTTTTGGTTAATATTTTTAGATTTTGTGTTTATATTTTAAGTTCAGTTTTATTTTATTTTATTTTAGGTTTATTTTATTTTTATTTTTTGTTTTATTTTTATTTTAGTAATGTTTTTAAATTTTTAATTTAGTTTAGGTTCTTATTTATTTTATTTTAGTTCATTTCTTATTATTTTTTTAGGTTTAGGTATAGGTTTAGGTTTTAGTTTTATTTTATTTTATTATTTTATTTTGGTTTAGGTTTATTTATTTATTTTATTTTTGGGTTTTATTTAGTTTAGGTTTAGGCTTTTAGCTTTTTAGGGTTTAGGGCTTAGGGTTTTAGGTTTCAGGTTAGTTTAGGGATAAGAGAAAAAAATAAGAGTGTGCATAAGAGTGTGCATAAGAGAAAAAAATAAGATTTGATGAGAATTCCATGTCAAGGACATGGAGGGAGATCTACTAGGGATAACACATGTCGGACATGACATGAGGGTCTATGTCAAGGGCATAGAAGAAGAAAAAATGTTGCATATAAGGTTTAAATTTGATTTGATTATATGATTTGTGGATAGAAGATCCACAAGGGATAAGAATCTATAATCCACCATGGATTATGATCAAATCAACTTTAATTTGTTTTAATTTAATTGATGTGGAGGGATATTTGCTAGAATATGGGATGATCAGGGATCAAGTATATAAACCTTTAACTAGGGAAGTAGGTTCAAGCTATCCACTAGGAATTGAGATTTGAGTTTGATTTCATAGATTTATTTGGGGATGTATCCACTAGGAATAATAGTTTGGTTAGATTTATTTAATTTAGACTCTACTAGGGGAGTTGGTTTAATTTGGCTTCATTAGGGAGGTTGGTTTTGAATTTAATTTCTTTACTTGACTTGTTTATATATGATTTGGGGCTCCACTAGGGAGAAGGGTGTGATTTAACTCCACCAGGGAAAATTAGATTAGGTTTAATTTAATCTGAGTTAATATATGGACCCGATTGGTGTGTGTGATGAACCCACTTAGAAGGGCTATATCAGCCTTGACCTACATCAGGTTTACAAATCCAAAGGGATAGTCTACCAAATGTGGGGTAGAACTAGCAAACCTAAGGGGTGTAGTAGGAAGAAGGTGTGCAACTATTATGCTAGAAAAGGCATAGCAAACTTACATCTTCCAAAGCAAGAACAATAATTGGGGTGACCTGTTGGATGCACAATAAATCAATCCTAACCTAAGGTGACTACTGAGTGAATGCTGTGGGGACTTATGTTAACTTAAAAGTAGTCATCATTATTTTTATCTTAATTTTGTATGATTTGATATGGTTTGTTTGGTTTAGTTTGATTTCAAATTAAGGGCATATCTGTTAGGGATGTGAGTTCGATCAAATTTGATATATTTAATTTATGGACCATGTCGGTGTGCTATGGACCCACTAAGAAGGGGCTATATCAAACTTGTCCTATCTCAGATTTACAAATCCAAAAGGATTGTCTATTGGTAATGGGGTAGAGCTAGCCAACCTGAGGGGTTTCCTTTCGGTGTGCAATGGCTGTGCTAGGAAAATGGCATTGCGAACGTACATCTTCAAAAGCAGTGAACAACTACTGGTGTGACGTGTTGGTAGCACAACAAATCAAACTCGACTTAGGGGCGATTGCTGAGTGAATGCTGTTGGGGACTTACATCAACTAGAGAGTAGTCAGGTGATTCCTATAAAGAGTTTTGTTGATAATTCCCTAAAGATAAGATGCTTGCTTAGGAAAAAGTACCGCTAAGGGCACCCTCCTAACCCACAAGTGAATATATATTTATTTATGTGTTTGCATGGACCCTATTGGTGTGCGAGGTATCACACTGAGAAAGGGCTATGTCAGCCTTGACCTATCTCAAATTTACTAGACCAAGGGAGAATTTGCACATCCACAAGATGGATTCTCAAACCACAAGGGTGGTTACTAGAAAAGGGGGACTGTCCAATCTGATATTAACCCGGATAGTGTTTAAATAGTGTTGCAAAGGCAATGATCCAAATATAGTGCCCACAAGGGAAGTGTTGCTAGGGGCATTATCCTGAGCCCTAGAAAAGAAAGCTTATAGAAGTATGGTGTCAAACTCAAGGAGAAAGTGCAGTAGACTTACATCTGCCATGAGTGTTGTATCCTAAGGTGCAAAAACTGACCAACGTAAGGTGTATCTATCAGCATGAGTAGTGTATCTATCAGCATAGTGAGAACCCACCAACCCAAGGTTCCCGTTAGTGTGAAATAATCAATCTGGAAAAAAAGCGTGTAGGCTTATAACTTTCCAAGTGCAACTGGTCCTCAACATAGTCTGTCGTCGGTGGGATAGATGTTGTCTGACCTAGAGCGACTACTAAGCGGGGAGCCCCAAAGAAGGACTAGACCGAGACTTGAAGCAGTCAGGAGGGAAGGAGCCTCTAAGAGACTTATCCTAAAACTCAAATATACTCAACCTAGTCAGTGCACGAAGGCTAATCCAAGAAGAAAGTGTAGCAGACTCACATCCTCTTAAATGAAGCCAACATGAGGTAGCCTACCGGCCACGTAGAAAGGCCTACCAAATAAACAAGGCGCTCATCAGTGTGTAGTGGCCAAGTAAAGAAGAAAACCATAGAAGACTTACATCCTCCAAAGCAAGAAGACCATTGGGGTGACACACTAGCAGGGTAGCATGTCAGCCCGACCAAGAGTAGCAACTGAGTGAGTGTCACTAGGGGCGTTACCTCAACTCAATATAACCCGAGATTAAAGGTATGTGTTTATTTTATATATGCGTGTGTAGTTTGTGTTTGGTTTGTGTCGATGAAGGATAGGATGCTACTCGAGTTCCTTACACCTACCCTAAACACATTGTGGTAGATTGATGAACAAGAACACTTTCATCATGGAAGAGATTGAATTCTAAATGGAATTTTTATTGGTGATAATTATTTTCAAACATGATTTATAATATTTCTTTAAGTATAGCACATTAGTTGGAAGCATTGAGAACTCTCCCTTATGATTAATAAGCTGATAAGATCCTCCTTGGTCCTTCTCTATGGCAAAAGGATCTTCCAAAGTGAGTTCAAACTTTTCTCCCATCTTACGACGTGCAATAATCAGTCTACTTAGAACTAAAATATGCTCTCATACTCAAAACCCTAGGATGACCAACTTATTGTGAGCTTGAATCATTTTAGATTTGTACAACTCAAAGTTTTTTACATGTTTGCGAGCATCTCTTCTCCAAACCTTGAGCTCTTCTAACCTAACTTGGCGTTCTGTCAATTATGATCTTGCTACCACAACTATACTTAGTGATGGGAGTTGGACTTCTAATGGTAGGAGGCTTGACCCATACACTAAGGAGAAATTAGACTAAGTTGGAGTTCTATATATGGTGCAGTAGGCCTACAAGGATTCAACTAACTGCTAATGCCACTATCGATTATTATTGTCAAGTGTCTTCTTCAGTATTTGGATAATGAGTTTTGTTGAAGGCTTTTGCTAAGCTGGTTGCCCTCGAGTAGTTGATGGTAGAATATTTATAGTCTATGTTGTGTCTTCGAGCAAAGTTTTTTTTATCTCAGTGCTCTTGAATACAATACCATTATAAGATATAATTCATCAAGGCACTCCAACTATATACAATATGGTTCAAACTAGCACATCTTTGAGTTGAGACCTCTCTAAGCAGAATCACCTTCGCCCATTTGGAAATGTAGTTAGTAGCAGTTAAGATGAACTGATGACCCTTGGAAGATGGAGGATCAATCAGACCCACTATGTCGGTACCCGAATAATCGAATGGCCATGAGGCCAATGTAGGATGTAGAATGTTGGGTGGTTGGTGTAAGATCACACCATGTATTTGATTTTGGTGGCATCGCCTAGCCGTATCCATGCAATCTTTGACCATCGATGGCCAGTAGTATCCTAGTCTCTTAATCTTACCTTCCATCTTGGGACAGTATTGGTTAGCTCCACATAATCCTGAGTGTACCTCAGTCATAATCTTACGGTCTTTGTGCTTGTCTAAATAACGTAACCACATAAGATCAAAAGATCGATGGTATAAGAAACCATCCAGAAGAGTGTAGGAAAGTGCTCTCTACTTCATCTAATGGGCTTGGGACTTCTCTTGAGGTAGTTTTCCTTTATTAAGGTAATCCATGAATGGTTGCCTCCAATCTAGCTCCTTGTCCATCTTGGCAATGACAACCTCCCTTCAAGAGAGTACTTTTTGATGAGTTCAATATCAATAAGGGATAAGACATGCCTATTTTGGACCTTTATTGATATGGACTCATCCTCTGGACATGCCAACTCCTTAGCAAGCTTGGCTAAGTCATACGCTACAATGTCCTCTCCTCGAGGAATCTTATAAATTGTAAACTCTAGGATTTGGGCCAATAACTCCATGGTGTACTTATGGTAGTGATGGAGCTTAGGCTTTATAACCTTATAGGACCCAACAATTTGGATGATAACTAGCTGAGAATCTTTGAAGATGTTGATGTTCTAGATGCTTAGAGTAATGGCTAACTCCAAACTAGCAATCAGAGCATCATATTCAACTTCATTATTGGTGCAAGGATTGGACAGATGATATGAAAATTTTATCACATTTTGATCCGTAGTTAAGAGAACTATTCCTACCCTTGCCTTTCCTGGAATAGTAGATGAGTTCTTTTCCTCTGAGAGGAAGCCACACCATCAAAGTACATCTCCCAATGGTGAATGCTAGTATCCCCTAAGTTCATGATTTGTTCATCAAGGAGATCATCACTAAGCGAAGAGTTAGTAGGAAGTGGGTGTGCTGCTAAGAAATTTGTTAGTAGTTGTCCTTTCACTACACATAGGGGTATGAATGTAGTGTTAAACTATGAGAGGATCATGGACCATCATGCCAACCGTCTGGATAGTGTCGGCCATGAAATGAGATACTATAGTGGATTGATCCTAGAGATTAATTTCACCTTATGAGGAAGTATGTAGTGCTGTAACTTTTAGGATGCAAAGATTAAAGCTAGGCAATGCTTTTCAATGGGTGGATAATTTATCTCATCTAGGATTAGATGACAGCTGAGGAACTAGAGTGCATTTTCCTTCCTTTCGTCATTAGCTTGGGCCAAAAAAGCACCAAGGGAGTCATCTAATGCAGTAGTGTAAAGTATGAGCGGCTTGCCCAGGATAGAGGCTGCTAAAACCTGTGGTGTCACCAGGTAATGGTTGATGACTTCAAAGGCATGTCAACACTTATCATCCCACTTAAACTTGGCATCCTTTTTGACAAGTGCTGAAAATGGGTGACATTTTCCCTATAAGTTGGATATAAAGCATCTTAGATATGCCAACTGCACTTGGAATGATCTAAGTTTAGTTAAAATTTTAGGGGGTGGCATTTTTAATAATGTCTTGATCTTCTTTGGATCAATTTTAATTCCCTGGTGTCAAAAAACAAACCCAAGGAATTTCCCTGAAGCTACTCTGAATGCATAGTTTAGGGGGTTCATTTTGAGGTTAAATAGTCTTAACTATTCAAAAACTACTCTCAAGTTAAAGAGATGGTCTTCCTTTTCTCTACTTTTGGCCACAAGATCATCGACATAGCACTCGACTTGATGATGAATGAGTTCAATGAAGATTCAAGTGATATCCCACTGGTATGTAGTACTGACATTTTTAAGGCTAGAAGGCATGACGTTATAGCAATAGATTCTAATCGGGGTTCTAAAAGTAGTGTTTCTTTCATCTTCAAGGGCCATCTTTATTTGGTTATATTGAAATGAGCCATCCATAAAAAAGAAGACTGCATGAGATGAGGCAATGTCTACCATCAGCTCCAAGATTGGTACTGGAAATTCATCTTTTGGACATGTCTTATTTAAATCCATAAAATAATGCATATGTGAATTTAGCCATTATTTTTCTGAATTGTGATGATGCTGGATAACCAGGTAAGGTATTTTTCTTCTCGGATGAAGTCATCATCGATCAGTTTCTTGACTTCATAAATGGCCTGTTATTCTATGTCTAATCGCATGCGTCTAGGAGCTTGCTTGATAGGGTTAGAAGTATGCTTTATTGCTAATTTATGGACCGCTATGCCAGGAGCCAATCCAAGCATCTCTCCATAACTCCATGAAAAGTAGTCCTTAAACTCAGTCAATAGCCTAACTAAGTCATTGGTTTTAATTTCATTCAATAAAGAACAGATGTATGTCAGGCATGAATCTTCTTCAGTTCCTAAGTTGATTTCTTTGAGCTCATCGATGGTTGACATAATCTCTTCTTTGAACTCTAGTGGTACATCTTTGACTTCAAAATCATCTAGATCATATGAAGTTTCTAAACATAGCTCTTCATATGAGTTAATGTGATTTGAAAATAATCTAGATTTCCAAATGATTGGTGATGATTAAGTAATCATCATCATCGATGACCCACTATCGAATCCTAGTATCGATCTTGATTGAGAGCTTTTGCATTTGTTCTTCCATATTTTTTTGAAGTAGTCTGACCTGCACTTTGACCAAGTATATGGGATTAACCCTTTTTGTCCTAAATTATGAACACAAGGTAAGTACCAATCAAAATGTACTTCTATTAAATCTTTATATGAATCATCCTCAAGTTCTACATCAACTTCTTGACTTAAGGATAATGCTTCCAGAAAGAACCTCTAGGTTTTCACACTTGTGGATAATTTAGGGGCTTCCTTAACTACCAAAACCCTCAGCTTTTTGAGAGAAAAGTGGGGTTAGTGCTAAGGTTCTCAACTGATGCCCAATTGTTTCATACATAGACTTGGATACACTTATTCTTTGCTTTGGAACCTTGTCTTCATTGCTATCTAGCTCAAGTGTCACCTCCAAGAGAATCTACTGCTAAGAAGAGCTGGTTGGTGTGCTAATGATATAAGACTCATCCTATGAACTAGATTTTAAGTCTATATGGATAGCAGGTGTACTCTTGGTAGCATGGGACATATCTTTTATTGGGTGGCCAATAAAGAGGTTTTTCACCCCAAGGACAGCCTCTGAACTGCCTCTTCCTCTGCCTGGTGGAGGTTAGCTCGGCCTACCCATATGTTTAAATAGAGTAATGAATTGTGTGTGGAATCTAATGTCGGGCTCCACTTCCTCCTCAAAGTCTATTTCTGGTCTCTTTTATTTTCTTTTTTATTTTCTCTTTTCTTTCCTTTTTTTTTTTTTTTCTTTTCTTTTTTTATTTTTTATATTTTTAAACTTTGGCCAAGTTCACAAGAATAGACTTGTTGATTTTGAAGGAGGTAGTAAGTTGCATCCTAATATATGCCGACCTCATGAACTGTAAAGGGCTTGAGATCTCCTTTAACATACTTGAAGATCCGACCACTCATTAACTTCATACACTGATGTAGAGAAGATGGAACTATATTGTTCTCAGGTATTCATGGTCTCCCAAGCAAAGCTTTGAAAGATGTATCCGAGTCTATAATGTGAAACTTGGCTTCTATCTTCTAATCATCTATCTCCAAGGGCAACACTATGGAGCCTAAGGATTATTGACCTCACTTTTGGAGTGTAAATTTAATCTTCGCATCTTAGACTTAGGAGTCTTATGGACACTAAGAGTTCACTAATCATGAGACACTTCTTATAATTAGGCTTTAATTAAGCTTAATTAATCAATTTTAATGGCAAAAATTCTAATAATCATAAAAAATCATAGAGAAATAAAACAAATGCAAATAAATGCTCTTAAAAGTATTTTAGAGGAGAATTATTTTAAAATGATCTTAACTAAATTTGAATAGTAATAAATATTTAATTATAAAATTAATTAGCTTAATTACTCCTTAATTACTTAAGCAATTAATCCCAAATTTTGTGGGTTAATTTAATGGGATGACCTCTGCCACTCATGATTTTCTTGGGATTTATTGATCACTTAATTAGGAAAATTGACTAATTCAACCTTAACTACTCTTTTAAGTTAATTAATGATTAATTAATCCCATTAATAGTAACAAATTGGTTAACTAAGTTTATTAATCATTGTTCAATAGTAAGTGAACTAAGGAATAGGGTTGGGACCCATTTCCCTAAGTTCATTTCACTCATTTTTAAATGAAATTAATTAAGATTCAACAAATTAATTAAATCACTTAAGCAAATTGAAATCATAATCATATCAAACCTTAATTAATTAAATCATGGGGTAGATGTTTTGGTGTTTAATAACCTAAAGGAGTTTAATGAAATTATGGTTAGTTAACATGTGTGGGAAAACCATAAGAGTAATTAATTAAGTCCCTTAATCTAATTAACTATTAATGATGAGCCAATTGCATTAGGCCCCTTTTATTTTCTAGGATCATTGCAAGTTTATTTTCCATGCATATCATGTTGGCTCATAATTATTTCATTAATTACTTTAAGGTGACATATGTAAGGGTAATTAATTCATCTAATTAAGGGTTCAACTTAATTAACCCATTAAATCAACTTAATTACATTTTCTTAAATTAAATCAAATCACTAATGTGGGAATGGGTTTAAAATAACAAGTGTTGATTTCTCTTCTCCTCTTTATATCAAATCAAATCCAAAACTTAATTAATAAAGAAGCTTTGGTTTGCTTTAAATAATCTTGTTTGATTTGATTATCCTTAAGAACTAGTTTGGTTGAATGAATAACATGCATATATTTGATTGTCCTCATTCCAATCATGTTAAATTTGGTATGTCATTTGAATTTATGCATCCATCTTTTCAAAATAAAGTAAAATAAAATGCATATTTCCTTTATGTAAGCTTGCATGTGTTGATTTAATTTAGTATATGCATGGCTATTATCACTATTAAATCAAATGTATGTTTTCAAAATATAAATGAATAATAATATGTGTTATGATGCTAGTTATAAATACGTAAGAAATGCATGTGCTTATAGCTTAACTGTATGAATGTTGAATTCTCTTTCCTCTATTCATGTGTTGATTTATATAAGATTGAATGGTAATGGGTATATAGTTTTGACATTTGAGGAATACAAGGCTTTAGCTAGCCCCAAAGAGGTCATTTGATTACCTCACTTCCCTGGTTTAACAATGGCATGTACCCATTTGATTTCATTCTTATGTATTTCAATATTAGAATTTGGATAGAGCTTTAATTCATATATATAAATGATTCAATAAAAAATATACAATCTTTGCGTGGTTTTCTTTCCCTCATTTATGTATACATCCATGTGTGTCCAAGAAAAGCACGTATATAGTTTAGACATCCCGAGAATATGAGTCTTTAGTTAGCCCGAAATAGGTCATTAGATTACCTCACTTTCCTAGTTTAACAATGACACGTACTTGCCTACGTCTTTGTACATGTATATGTATATGTGATTAGTGAATGAAAATTCCATTTTACATTAAAATTGCATGCTTCATAATTGACTAAGTGGTTGAATTAATTAGCCATGATTTGTTCTTACTTCCTATGTTCAGGTATCAATTTACATATGTTTGAATGCAAATGGGTATATAGTCTGGACATCACGAGAATATGAGACTTTAGCTAGCTCCAAGGAGGTCATTTGATTACCTCACTTCCCTAGTTTAACAACAAAACTTGCCTATTTAATTTCATTCTTATATCCTTTTTGTATAAGAATTTGGATAAAGTTTTAAATTAATATTTTTAAATAATTCAATCAAATAAAATATAAATTGAACATACACATACATTCATCATTTAAGTGTGCTAAAATATGTTGCATGTATAGATACACTTATGATTAAATCATATGCATGTTACATGTGATGGAAAGGAATGATTTAATATATGTCATGTGGTAGTAATTGAATTAAATTAATCTTAAGATGCCTTTCATTTTGAATAGGATTATTTAATGTGAACTAAACTTAGGATTAATTAAATCATTTAATAAAGCCATTTACTAAAGATAAATCAAATTAATATACTTTAGAAAGTGACTTAAGGTAGGGATGAAGAGGACAATCCTTTTTCTCTTTATAACACTTAGTTGCTAAGTGTAAACAAATGAAACAAAAGAAAACACAAATTAAAATTCTCAAATCAATTAAACTACTTCTAGTGAAATCTACCTTTCATGTTAAATTGAATCCTTCTACTCTTAAAAAATACAACACTAATTCTAACAAGACTTACAACACAAGCCTTAATACACATTAGAATTAACTCACCACTTCTAGCTCAAAGAGTTGTGTGATGTGATGTATATTTTGTTTTATGATGTATTATTTTAGATTGGATGTTAGGGTGTATACTTTATAAATGGATGATAGGCCAATATTAGCCTAATCATATTTTTTTTTGCATGGATTATGCTTAAGGGATGCTTAAAATAAATGTGAATGCTATATTTGAGGCTTAAATCCTTAAGCATAATCCAAGTTAGGATAGGTGGGCTTAGTTACCTATGTGTAGGGTGCTAAGTCCAAATTATAAACACAATTACATAGGATTATATGTATATTTAGTTAACCTCTATTTTGTAGGTGTAGTTAGATTTACTTTTCTCAAATAAATGTAATTTTTGGAATAGGAATTAGGAGTAATGCTCCGGGGATAATGATGAGCAGTGGCCAGAAGGCTTTGTCCTAGGGTGCCCTGTGATGCCTTTAAAGTAAGCACCATCAAAATCAAAGGATGAAATAAATTAGAAATGAAGATATGAAGAAAGCACACCCCCATAGCATTTATTACAATTATAATTATTCTTTCATATTCTAGTTTGTATAATGGTAGAGCTTGACTACCAATCTTTTTTCTCTTCGGGTTGTACGGTGATAGCCGACTGCACCGACCTTTTATTTATTTTTTGATAGTTTATATAATTGTTTGATGTTATGATTACATTATGCATTAGGATGACATGCTTTTCATAGTTTCTTAAATGATTGGTGCTTTAATGTGTGGCTTGGATAACATTAAGCTTTTAGGATAAAAATAACTTTTCTACCCAACTAATCA
This sequence comes from Cymbidium sinense, assembly GCA_021442155.1. NCBI lineage: Eukaryota > Viridiplantae > Streptophyta > Magnoliopsida > Asparagales > Orchidaceae > Cymbidium > Cymbidium sinense. Next base: position 171,543 of record JAKCPB010000776.1, on the reverse strand, counting down.
CCATAAAAATAACTTTTCTATACAACATACAACCATACAACTAAATTTATCATGCATGCATATTCTTAGACTTAATTGTATGATTGTATGTTTTACATCATGCATGCATATTCTTTCTCTCTTAAACATGAAGGATCTCCATCCTTGCATGATAAATGAATGCTTGACTGTGAGAATCCTTGTAGTGGAGAACACCTTCTTAGCTTTGACCCATAACCTATTTCATCATGAATTTAAGCATATGAAATCCTAAAGCCTCTATCAAAATAATGTGTCTAAAATGAAATAAAATTCTAATATAAACCATACTTTATTCATCCATGTAAATTAGGGGAAAAATCTCTAGTACATTGAAAGACCCATCATGACTTTGAAGTCCTTATTACATGATTAGGTCCATTGTAGGCTGATGCCCCTATCTTTAAATATATTATATCATACCCTATTTCATCATGCATTTAAGCAAGGGTTCTTAGACTCATAATGTTTACTGATAGACCTAGGTCATCTAGAATTCTAGATAGCTTGTTTCTTCCAACATCTACGTAATAAAAGGGTCATGTGGTGTTAGAAGTCTTCATCTTGAATGTAACTAAATAAAACCTAAACCTAAATAATAAACCTAAAAAAAAAAATAAACCTAAACTTTAAACTAAAAAAAAAACTAAACCTAAAATAAATAAAAAATAAACTAAAAACACTAAAATAAAATAAAAAAAAACCTAAACCTAACCAACTAATCCCAAACTAAATAAAATAAAATAAACTAAAATAAACCTAAACCTAAACTAAAGTAAACCTAAAAATAAACCTAAAATCAAAAAAAAAACCTAAACCTAAAAAAAAATAAATAAAACTTAAACCTAAACCTAAAATAAAAATAAAACCTAAACTTAAAAAATAAAATAAAAATAAAACTAAACTAAAAAATAAACCTAAACATAAACCTAAACAAAAAAAAAACTAAAATAAAAAACCTAAACTGAAATAAATAAATATAAAATAAATAACCAAACTAAATAAAATAAAAATAAACCTAAATCAAAATAAAAAGTAAAATAAAGTAAAATAAATAATAAATATGCTAAATAAAAAATATTAAAAAATTAAAAAAATATACGAGTTTAAATATGGGTTTACTTAATTTTAAAATAATAATAAAATAAATAACAACCACTATAAACCCAAACCAACCACTAAACTAAACCAACCAACAATGAACTAAACCCTAAACCTAAAATCTAAAAACTATACCATAAACCCTAAAATAAACACTACACTAAACCCTAAACCCTAAACCCTAAACCCTAAACCTAAAAACCTAAACCTAAACTAAATAAAACCTAAATATAAAATAAATAAATATACCTAAACCTAAATAAAATAAAATAATAAAATAAAATCAAAACCTAAACTAAAACCTAAACCCAAAAATAAAATAAAATAAACTAAAATAAATTAAATAAAAACCTAAACTAAACTAAAAAAAAATTAAAAAAACCTAAAAATAGAAAACCTAAATAAAATAAAAACTAAACATAATAAAAAAAATAAAATAAACCAATAATAAACCTAAAAAAAAATAAAAAATAAAAATAAAACATAAAATAAAACCTAAACCCTAAATAAAAAAAAACCTAAACCTAAAATAAAAATAAAATGAACAAAATAAAATAAACTAAACTAAAATAAACTAAACTAAAATAAATAAAAGCTAAACTAAACCTAAAATAAACTAAACCTAAACCATAAACTAAATAAAATAAAATAAACTAAAATAAACTTAAACTGACTAAAAAAATAAAACCTAAAATAAACTAAAATAAAACTAAAACTAAACCTAAAAATAAAATTAAAAACTAAACTTAAAAAAAATAAAATAAAATAAAACTCAACTAAAATAAACCTAAACTTAAAATAATCTAAAATAAAAACCAAAACTAAAATAAATAAAACAAAAATAAATAAACTAAACTAAATAAAAATAAAAATTAAACATGAATTATAATAAAAAATAAATAAAAAAAATAAACAAAAAATAAACTAAATTAACAAAGAAGAAATGTTGAATATGAATTTATTCTCTGTTTAAGAAAAAAAATTAAAATCTAAACCCTAAACTTAAAACCTGCCCTAAACCCTAAACCTAAACCACAAATAAAACCTAAAACTATAAAATAAAACCCTAAACCTTAAACCCAAAAAAAACCCAACACTAAACTAACTAAACCTACAAAGAATAAATGAAAATCTAAACCTAAATATAATAATAAAATAAAATAAAATAAAATAAAACATAAACTAGAACTAAATCTAAACTAAACTTAAAAGAAAATATATAAAATAAAACTAAACTAAAATAAAATAAAATAAAACATAAACTAAACTAAAAAATAAAAATATTTAAATAAAATAAAACCAAACCTAAAATAAAAAAAATAAAAATAAAATAAAGTTAATTAAGATCTAAAAAACCTAAAATAAAATCTAAAATATAAAAAAAAAAATATAATAAATAAAACCTAAACTTAAACTAAAAGAACCTAAAATAAAATAAAATAAACCTAAACCTAAACTAAAATAAACTAAACTAAAATAAATAAAACCTAAACTAAAATAAAAATAACTAAAAAACCTAAAAAATAAAAACTAAAATAATATCTAAACTATAAAAATCAAACCTAAAATAAACCTAAAAACTTAAAACCTAACACCAAAGTAAAGAAAACAAAACTAAACCTAAAATAAAATCAAACCTAAACTACAAAATAAAATTAAAAGAAACTACACTAAAGAATAAAACTAACCTAAACCTAAACCTAAAAAATAAACTAAAATAAAATATAAACTAAATAAATAAAAAAAATAAATATAAAACTAAATAAATAAAATAAATTAAATAACCTATCAACTGGTTTGTGATTTAAAAATAAATAATAAAAAAACCCTGACCTAAACCATAAACTCTAAACCCTTAAACCCTAAACCTAAACCTGACCCTGCTATAACACCTAAACCCAAACCCCTGACCCTAAACCCTAAATAAACCAGAAACTAAAACCCTAAATAACCACAGGCCACAATCCTAAACCTGACCCTAGGCCCTACCCCAAACCCTACCATACCACAACCCTAAACTAACCCTAAACCCAAAAACATAAAACCCAACCCCAAAACATAAAAGAGCTAAACTAAATAAAACCTAAACTAAATGGCTTAAAAAATTTAAAATAATAACCTAAACCTAAACATAAAATAAAGAAACTAAAATAATAAAAAAACTAAAATAAACTAAAAAAATAAAGTAAACATAAAAATAAAAAACTAAATAATAATAACTAAAAGTGGATTAAAATAATATAAACCTAAAATAAAGATAAAATAAATAAAACTAAAAAAAACCTAAAATAAACCTAAAAATAAATCTAAAAAACCTAACCCTAAACTAAAAAAAATCTAAACCTAAGATAAAACAAAATAAAATAAACCTAAACCTAAACTAAAAAAAAAACTATAAAATAAACATAATAATACTAAACCTAAACCCTAAACTACATAAATAAAATAACAAAAAAATCCTAAACTTAAACTAAAAATAAAAGCTAAAATAAAACCTAAACTTAAACCTAAAAATAAAATAAAACCTAAAACCAAAAAAAAAATAAAACCTAAACCTATAAAAATAATATAAAATAAAACTAAACTAAAAATAAACACAAACCTAAACTATAATAAACTAAAATAAATGAACTAAACTAAATAAAATAAACCTAAATAAATAAAAGAAAATAAACTAAAATAAATATAAAATAAACTAAATAAACTAAACCTACTAGTTTATTTAAAAAATAATAATAACATGCATTAAATCCTAAACCCTAAATCCTAACCCCTAACTAAACCTATACCTACAACCCTAAACTTGAAACCAAACCTAAACAACCTAAAAGCATAAACCCTAAAATCTAAACCACAAACCACATCTAAACCCTAAACACTAAACCCTAAACCATAAACCATAAACCCTAAACCCTAAACCCCAAACCTTAAACTAAACCTAAAGTAATTAAATAAACTAAAAAATTAACCAAAACCCTAAAATATAATAAAACTAAACTTAAACCTAAACCCTAAGATTGGGCATAACCTTGATGGCGGGAACATCACCCTCAACCAAGCTCAGTTTAGATCTAGCGGTGGAGGTTAAGGTTAAGTGAGGTGAGATTATCATGGAATGGGAATCTGGATCGGGTGGACATGAAGGTGGTGGTGAGCGGTGGTGGTTATGGAGGAGGAGGAGCAGAGGTTACTGGTGTGGTGGTGGCGAGAGGGAGAGATGGATATGATGGTGGATCTTGCTACTGAGATGTTGGGTTGGTTCATGGAAACTAGAAAGAAGAAAGAATCAATTCGATCTCGCTTATGGAACTATGTCTTTATAATAGACATGATTCTAGTTATCTAGGGTTTTTGATTTGCTCTATTCGTACATATTTTTTATCTATGTTGTCTCTTGCATCTTAGAAAACTTTGTGTGTTACTCGATTGATAAAATCAAAAAAAAGAAATGTTGAATCTAAATTTGATCTCTGTTAAAAAAACCTAAAAACTAAAAATTTTAAACTGAAACTTGAACCCCAAACATAAACCCTAAACCCAAACTCCTGACCTTAAATCTTAAATATGTTAAAACCACTAAAAAAAAACCTAAACCCAAAACTAAACCCTAAATAAACCCTAAACCCTATAAAACTACCTGTGCCTTAAACCTGACCTGGGCCAACCTACCCTAAACCCTACCACCTACTCATCACTACCCTAAACCATAAAAAACCACTACTAGGCTGGACTTACCCTACCCACAAACCCTAAACTCTAAACCTAAACCTACCACAAACTCCTAACCCAGTCAACCTGACCTAAACTAACTGCCCTGAAACCCTAACCTGACCTCCTACTTAAACCCTCCCTAAACCTAACCCTAAAGTAATTAAATATTAAACATAAACCTAAATCCTAAAATATAATAAAATAACCTAAACCAACCAAAGAATGGGCAAACCTTGATGGAACATCCTCAACCAAGCTTAGCAGATCTATGATGGAGCGGAAGGGGCTCCTTGATGGTGGTGGGGATCTAGAATGCTTGGTGGATATGGAGGTGGTGGTCAAAAATGGTGGTTATGGAGGAGGAGCAATAGGAGGTTACAAGGTGGTGGTGGAGGAAGATCGAGATATCATGGGGGATCCACTACTTGAGAGGCCGGGGTGGTTCTAATGGGAATTGAAAGCGATGAATGATCGATCTGCTTATGGAACTCTCTAGTAGAGATGGTTCTATTTATCTAGGGTTTCTTATTTGCTCTATGCGTGCTCATTTTTTATCCATTTTTATCTATGTTATCGCTTGTGTCTTTAAAAAATGGGTGTGTTACTTGGTTGATGAAATCAAATAGAACAAATGTTGAATCTGAATTTGTTCTCTATTAAAATAAAAAACCAAAAATCCTAAACACTAAACTAAACTTACCCAACCTAAACCTAAACCTAAACTTAAACCTAACCTAAACCCTAAACCCACCCTAAACCACAGATAAATTAAATCCTAAACCTACTCCACCCTAAACTCTAACCTAAATCATAAACACAGGCCTAAACCATCCACCCAACCCTAAACTAAAACCCACCTGAGCCACAGGCCTAACTAGCTTCCTACTTGATCCATCCAACCCTGGGCTTTGGCCCTCTATCCTGAGCCACCCCTGGGCCCTGGGCCACTGGGCCTCCCAGGCCATCCACTCTACACTGATAAACCCAATAAAACATAAAATAACCCACTGACTAAGGCCACTGGGCCCTACCAGAAACTGAGTCTAAACCTAGGCCCTAACCCTGGGCCAATAAATAAAACCCTAAAATAAATAAATAAATAAAACTAAACATAAAATAAAGAAAAAAAACCAACTTAAATAAAATAGAAAATAAAATAAACTAAAATATATAAACTCTAAATCCTAAACCATAAACCATAAATTTTAAACACAAACTAAACCACAACCTAAACCCCTATAAACCTAAACCTAAAATAAAAGAATAAACCCAAACCAAACCCTAAACTAATCTAAAGTAACTAAATAAATTAAAAAAAATAAACCTAATCCATAAAACCTAATACTAAACTAACCTAAACCATAAGAATGGGAAGAACTTTGATGGTAGAAACATCACCATTAACTATATCATATAGATCTAAAAAAAGGTGGAGTTATCCTGATGGTGGTGGGGATGAGGTCTTGGTAGATATGAGGTGGTGGTAACAATTATGGAGGCGATGGATGTTACTACATGGTGGTGTGAAAGAGATGAGGATATGAAGGTGGATCTCACCTACTAGAGGCAGTGGTTGATGGGAGATGAAAATCTTCACTTATGGAACTATACCTTTACAATAGGGATGGTTCTATTTATCTAGGGTTTCTGATTTGCTCTATGTGCACTCATTTTTTATCCATTTTGATCTATGTCGTTGCTTTTATCTTAGAAAACTTGGTGTGTTACTTGGTTGATGAAATAAAGAAGAAGAAATGTTGAATCTAAATTGTTCTCCATTAAAAATAAAAAAACCAAAAACAAAAAACCCTAAACTAAAACTTGAACCTTAAACCTAAAACCTAGAACCTAAACCCTAAACCCTAAACCCTAAAACCCTAAACCATAAACCAAAAACTATGAAACCTAAACCCTAAACCTTAAACCTTAAACCATAAAAAGATAAATAAACCCTAAAGCCCAAACTAAAAGATTAAAACCTAAACCTAAACTAAATAACTAAAATAAAATACATAAAAAACCTAAAACCAAAATAAAATAAAATGTAAACATAAACTAAAATATAAACCTAAAGCAAACCAAAACCTAAACTACAAAAAAAAGTAAGAAAATAAAAAATAAACTAAAATAAAATAAATAAAAACCTAAACTAAACTAACAAATAAATAACCTAAATAAAATAAAAACCTAAACCTAAAAAATAAACTTAAAATAAAACATAAAAATAAATAAAAAATAAAACATAAACCCTAAACTAAAAAAAAAACTAAACCTAAAATAAAATAAAATAAACATAAACCAAAACTAAAATAAATAAAACATAAACCAAATAAACTAAACCTAAACCTAAACTATCAAATAAAATAAAATAAACTAAAATAAACCTAAACTAAAAAAATAAAACCTAAAATGCGATCTGATTCGCTTATGGGCTATCATAGAGATGGTTCTAGTTATCGAGTTTTGATTTGCTCTATGCATGCTCATTTTTTATCCATTTTTTATTTATGTTATCGCTTGTGTCTTTCAAAACTGGGTGTGTTGCTTGGTTGATGAAATCAAATAAAACAAATGTTGAATCTGAATTTGTTCTTTAATAACTAAAACCAAAAACTAAAACTAAATAAAACCCAAAACCTAAACCTAAAACCCTACCTAAAACTTAACCACTCTAACCAAAAAAAACCACAAAAAGGCCCTGACCCTAAACCTGAAAAAAACCAAAATCCTAAACCCTAGGCTCTAAACCTAAACCCTAAACTATAAACTGAACCCTAACAGGCCAAAACCCAAAACCCAAAACACTAAACCCAAAGAACCACAACCTTAAACCACAAACTGACCAAACTAAAACCACTCTAACCTAAACCTAAATCCTAGCCCTAACTCTAAATCCCACAAACCCACCTAAACCTAAACCCAAACCCTCTAAAAAACCTAGGCCTAAACTGACTAACCAAACTATAACCAAACTAAATCCTAAAAAGGTAAAACACTCCCTAAACCCTAACCCTAAACCTGAGCTCTAAACCATGGCCAAACCCTAATGAACCAAATGACCCTGAGAAAAAAACTAAAACCCAAATGGCTAAAATACAACCTAAACATAAGATAAATAAAAAAAAACTAAACCTCATAAAATATAAAATAAAATACTAAATATAAATTAAATCCTAAACCATAAACCATAATGCTGGTAAATCTACACCTGTAAACTAAAAAACATAAACCTATTTGCTAGATTTTTTTTATTTTCTATGTGATCATTTTTATCATATTTTTTATCTATGTTGTAAACTGATGTTGAAAACTAGGTGTTACTTGGTTGATGAAATCAAATAGAACAAATGTTGAATCATTTGTTCTATGTTAAAATAAAAACCAAAATCCTACATTACTAAAACTTGAGAACCCAACTAAACCTACCCACCCTAAAACCCCTCTGACACCAACCCAAATATCCTCCCTAAATCTAAATTCTCCCTGGGCTCTCTAAAGCCAACTGACCTATCAACCACCTGGGCCCCACCCAAAGACCTCCAGCCCACCTGGGCCCTGGGCCCTGGGCCACAGGCCTAATATCACCTGATCCATGGGCCTGGGCCTGGGCCCTGGCCCCTGCTGAGTCTGGCCATGTGCCTGGGCCCTGGGCCACCACCATGGGCCACTAATTGACCAGGCCTAAGGCCAAAATAAACCCAACCCTAAATCCTGGGCCCTGGGGCTAGGCCTGGGCACACCTGACCCTGGCCACAGGCCACCGATCTTATGAGCCCTGGGCCTAGGCCCTAAAACCTAAAACCTAAACCTAAAAACTAAAAACCTAAACCTAAACTAAATAAAACCACATAAAATAAATAAAATAAAACTAAACCTAAATAAAATGAAAAATAAAAAATAAACTCTAAATCCTAAAAACTAAATGCTAAACCCAAACCCAAACCTGACCATACCTAAACCTAAACCTAAACTAAACCCTAAATGCATAATAAAACCCTAAATACTAAACCCTAACCCTAAAACATATTCCTTAAACCCAAACCCTAAACCTAATCCTAAAGTAACTAAATAAATTAAAAAGTAAACTTAATCCCCAAAACCTAATAATATTAAACCTAAACCTAAACGATAAGAATGGGCAGAACTTTGACGGTAGAAACATCACCATTAACTAGGCTCAATAGATCTGATGATGAGGCAACGAGGTGGTAATATCATGTGGTGGTGGGGGGATCTGGTAGATATGGAGGTGGTGGTGAGAACATTGTTGGTTATGGAGGCGGGAAGCGATGGATGTTACCATGGTGGTGGGAGGAGAGATTGAGGATATGATGGTGGATCCGCCTACTAGAGGAGTGGTTGATGGGAATTGGAGAAAGCGATGAATGATCGATATGATCTTCGCTTATGGAACTCTACGCCTATAGAGATGGTTCTATTTATCTAGGGTTTTCGATTTGCTCTATGTGTCATTTTTTATCCATTTTTGATATGTCATTGCTTTTATCTTAGAAAACTTGGTGTGTTACTTGGTTGATGAAATAAAAAGAAGAAATGTTGAATCTAAAATTGTTCTCATTAAAAGAAAAAACCAAAACCAAAAAAATAAACTAAAACTTGAACCTTAAACCTAAAACCTAAACCCTAAACCCTAAACCCTAAACCATAAACCCTAAAACCCTAAATCATAAACCTTAAACAATAAAACTTAAACCCTAAACCCTAAAACTAAAAATAAACCCTATAGCCGAAACCCTAAAAAGATTAAAACCTAAACCTAAACTAAATAAAACTAAAATAAAATAAATAAAAAACCTAAACCAAAATAAAAAAAAATAAATAAACTAAAATATAAACCTAAAAACTTAAACAAATAAAATAAAATAAAATAAAAAAATAAACTAAAATAAAATAAATAAAACTAAACTAAACTAAAAATAAAAAAAACTAAAAAAATAAAACCTAAACCTAAAAAATAAACTTAAAATAAAACATAAAATAAAATAAAAAAAAAACAAACTACCAAAAAAAAAAAAATAAAATAAACATAAACCAAACTAAAATAAATAAAACCTAAACCTAAATTAAAAAATAATAAACTAAAAATAAAAAAAAATAAACCTAAAATAAACTATAATAAAAACCTAAACCAAATAAATAAATAAAAAACCTTAAACCTAAAATCTAAAAAATAAAAATAAAATAAAATTAAAAAATAAACCTAAAACTAATAAATCCCATACCTAATAGTAAACTAAAATAAAACCTAAAATAAATAAACTAATAAAAATAAAATTAAATAAACTAAAATAAATAAAATAATCTAAATAAATAAATAACATTTGCTTGATTTAAAAACCATAAACCCTAAATCCTACCCTAAACCCTAAACCCTTGAACCCTAAACCCTACTGACCTGAGCCAACCCCAGGCCCTGGCCCTAACCTGACCCTAAAACTCACCATGAACCCTACCCACCAAACCCTAAAGCCTCCTAAACCTAACCCAACCTGGGCCCTAGGACCCTGATCTAAATAGACCATGGCCCAAACCACACCCTAACTAAACTACTGAGCTCTAAACCTAACCCTAAACCACACCCTAAACCCAAAACTAAACCCTAATTTGGTCAACCCTAAACCTTCTCTCTCTCTTTTTTTTTTTGGGTTAAATTTCATTTCCATGTAGCGTCTCCTTTATTACTTTTCCTATGGAAATTTTGACTGGTTTTTTGTTTTAATGGCTTAGCTTTACTTTCAGCTTCTTCTACCATGTGTTGTTGTTGATCATGGCTACATTCTCTGCTTCCCCATGAGAAAGTCCTGAGATTTTCGCTACTCCTGTGAAAGTTTCTTAGTCCTTGCGGGTCTCTAGGTTAAACCTTTCACTAGATTTAAAATCCTTCAAAAATGTTCTTGCTAGTAAGGCCAATTGCATTGGTGAGTCTCTCAAACTTATCTTTACCTCCTTTCGGGGTGTACCCGTGATAATGTGTTCTTATTCGATTGTGGAAAGGCTTGTCAATCTCTTTGAATTCACGTTGGTGGGTAAATTCTCTTTGTAACATCCCACTTAGGAGAATATTCATTCATTTTTTCATAGCTTGAAGCTCTCTGGTATTTTTTTCTGTTGGATTGATCGATTCTTGTCATGTCTTGATTCAGCTTTTAGATGATTTAGATTATTCATAGGTTTTCTTTCAACGCTTGTATTTTCCTTTCAATTATCAGATGTGATTGTTGAAATGGATGCCTTATTTTGATATTATGAAGGAATCTCTGATTATTCCAGTTTGGATCTCTCTTCCTAATTTATGTGTTCATTTCATTAATTATGAGTTCCTTTTTATTGTGGGTACGTTGTTTGGTCATCCTTTTCAAGTTGATCAGGTGACTGCTTCTAACACTAGGCCATCTATTGCTCAGATTCTAGTCGAGTTGGATATAACTAAAAAAATTTTGAAGGAAATTTGGCTAGGATCAGAGAAATATAGATATTTGCAAAAAGTGGATTTTGAGAATTTTCCTATTTTTTATTCCCATTGCAAAATTCATGGTCATGGTGTTTTGGATTGCTTTGTGGTTCATCCTCGTCTTAAGAAATCCAAAATCGTACATAATAACTCAGATCCCATTATTAAGGTGCCCTCGATCAAACCACAGAATGTTGTTCCAATGGATAACTCTTTACCTCAAATCGAGGGTCATTGCCTTGATCCTCCCATTGCTCATTTCGATAATGTTGCGGCTCTTAATCCCGATCAGCCTTTGGATGTCACTCATGTTAATAAGGAGGCAATACCTTATGATGAGCCTATCCATTTAAATCACACTGATATTTGTAATAATATGGACAATAATATGTTTTTGAAACTTTTGGATGATCATTCTATCTCAAATGATTCCATTCATCTTTTGCCACCTTTAATTGAAGAGAATGTGATCCTTCATGAGGTCTTGATTGGTGAGCAAACTAAGGATAAAGTTTCTAATACTTACTTGGGCACTTGTGCTTTAAATAGTTCTAATCCTTCTTGCTTCTTCATCTAATGTTGAACTTCTAATCCAATTTTGCAACATAATAATGATTTGGAAGAATGTGAAGTAGCCCATAATGATGGTTTTAATTTGAACCTTATTCCAAGAATATCCCTGAACAATCCCTATTTAATGATGATGTTTTGGATATGACTTATAAATTTCAAATGGTTTTTAGAGAGAAAAATAAAACTCTTAAAACTCAATTTCCTAACTTTGCCAGATTTACTAGATCTGGCTCTTCTCCCAAAAATAAATGGTTTCTTTCTTAATTTGGAATGCGAGAGGGATCAGTACCCTCTTTATTAGAAATACAATTAGAAATTTAGTTCATTCTCATAACATTTCTATTTTGGCTATCTTGTAACCTTTTATTCTTCCATCTAACATTCTTTCTATTGCTAGAATGATTAGTTTTGGTAATTTTTTTGCTAATTTGAGCAATAAAATTTGGATTTTTTGGAATAGTCCCTTTGTTATGCAAGTTTTGGATGATTTATTTGAGGTTGTGAATGTTAATATTACTTATGATAATTGGTGTTGTTTTGGATTTTTTGTTTATGCTTCTTATAATAGAAATGGTAGACGACTTCTTTGGGAAGATCTTATTAGTTTCTCTTCTTCTATTTATGCTCCTTGGTTTCTGGGTGGGGATTTTAACACTATCTCTTCTTCCTACGGCGGGTTGGTGGTAATGCTCGAACTTATTTTCAATGGAGAATTTTAATAACATGATCCTTGATTATCATCTTCTGATGTTGTCATCTTATTGATTTTAATAATTATATACTCGGCAAAGGTTAGATTGGGTTCTTTTTTAACCATTTGTGGATTAACCTTCTCCATAGTACTTACGAGCACCGAGAACCCTTCGGACCATTCTCCCTTGCTTATCACTATGAATTAAACCCTCCTCTCCTATCCCTTTTTAGTTTCAAAATATGAGGCTCATGGATGATAGATTTTTGGATGTTGTTTCTAGTAATTGGGGTGAACCTCTACATCTCGATGATTCTATTTTTTGGGATGAGGAGATTGTGGTTCAAATTAAAAGACTTAAACAATGCCTTAATTGTTGGAATAAACATTATTTCAAGAACCATTTTGTTAATATCAAAGAAATGGAGAATGAGGTTATAGTTTTGGAAGACCTTGTTAATGACCCTTCTAAAATTCATTTGTTGGCTTAAGCTAAAAATAGGTTAACATGTTATCAAGAAATGGAGGAGACCTATTTGGAGTAAAAAGCTTCTATGAAATAGATCTCTGATGGTGATTGTAATATTAAATATTTTCATGCCATGGTTAAAAAGAAAAAGGCTCTAAATCACATTCATAAAATTAAAACTAATGATGGTGTTTGGTGTTAGGATAAAAAGGAGCTTGATTACGTTTTTTTTTTGTAAAGAGCTTAATAAAAATGTTTCTTATGATGAGATTTCTTCACCAGTTGTCCCTAATCTCATTTCTCATGATAACAAGTTGCTTTCTTCCTTACCTTGTGAAATTCGACACTTTGCAAAATATGAATCTGACTGTATGGGCCTAATGGTTTTACTACCCTATTTTTCCACAAATGTTGGATTATCATTAAAGAGGACTTAGTTAAAGCTGTTCTTGATTTCTTTAAGGGTAGTATTCTCCTCAAATATTTTTCTAGCACCTCTGTTGTTTTAATTCCTAAAAAACACAATCTTGAAATTTGGAGTGATTTTAGGCCAATTAGCATTTGCTCTTTTTTTAATAAACTTATTTCTAAGATTTTGGCTAAAAGGTTGAGTATCTTGCTTCCTAAAATTATCTCCCCAATCAAACCAGATTTGTTAAAGAGATCCATTTTAAGATAATGTTCTTTTAGCCCAAGAGATGATCCATGATTTGAATGCTAAAGTTCAGTGGAAACTGCTATTTAAGCTTGACATTTCCAAAGCTTATGATAATATTGGTTGGGTTTTCCTATATAAAATCTTGGTTTTATTTGGATTCTCTAATCAATTTATTGCTTCAATTAAGAATGGGATTGAGAATTCTTGGTTTTCTTTGCTCCTCAATGGTGAAGTTCATGGTTTCTTCTCTTCTTCTCATGGCAGCAGGGGACCTCTCTCTCCGCCCTTTTCATTATTGTTGTGGAATATCTTTCAAGTTGTATTGAGTAGATGTTTAGTAAAATGCTTAACATGTACTCTGAGAACCGTGGTGGGTTTCCCATTTCTCACCTTAGTTTTTTCATGATTTATATATTTTGCAATGGCTCTACTCTTTATATTAAAATTTGTGTAATTTCTTAACTCTTTTTTGGTAGGGAGTGGCTTGAATATTAATCCTAATAAAAGTGGTTTTATTACTAGCTCTTCTATTTCCTCACCTAAGATCAATGTTATCAAGATTATGGGTTTTTTCATCAAATTCTCCTATCAAGTATTTGGGGACTCTTTTATATAGAGGAAGAAAAGATCTTCTTTATTTGATGAAGTCATTAGAAACTAAATAAGAAAACCTCCTCTTGGAGTTTCATTTACTTTCTTTGGTGCTAGACTTATCTAATCAAAAGTACCCTTTGCTCTCCTCTATATCTCTTGTCTACTATTGTTCCTATATGTTCTATTATTAAAAGTATCAAAAAAATTTTTAATAAATATTTTTGGGGATCTAGCTCTTCTTCTAAAAGATTACATTAGACTAGTTGGTACAATTGTTGTGGTCCTAATAAAGAAGGTGGCTTGGGTTTGCAAAACATTAGAGGATTCTATTAACTATTTTTCATAGAATGCGGTGGAATTTTAGAAATAGCCATAATTCCTGGTCTATGTTTATGCATGATAAATATTGTTAGGGAAAACATCCCCTCATTTGTGCTTTCAAATCTGGGGATTCTCTGTGTGGAGAAGACTTTGTAGTATCAAATGAAATCCTGAGAACCTAATTTCTTGGGGTGTCAATTCTAGTTCCTCTTTCTTTTGGCAAGGCAATTGGCTAAGGCAAGGCTCTATTGATTCCTTGCTCAATACTCATTCCACTGTGATGCTTAAGATTAATCAGTTGATTACTCACAATAATTGGGATGTGGCTCAATTAAATATCCTTGTCCCTAATGTGATAGTTGAAAAAATCCTAAAAATTTGTCCTTTCCCTAATGAACCCGACCGAATTCTCTTTAAAAATTCTTCTTCGAAGATTTTATTTTTAAGGATGTTTGGCACTTCATCGATTTAAATATCAAGAGTCCTTGGTTTTCTAAAATCTAGAATATTTATGTCCCTACTTCATTTTGGTTTTAACTTGGCACATTACGCATTATATCCACGTGGATCTACTCTTTAAAAAAAGGCTTCCATCTCCCCTAAGTGCTACTATTGTTATCACATTGAAGCTTGTGGATCTTGTTTTTGTGAATGGACCTATTCTCTGCTAAAGTGTAGAATTGGTATGATAATATTTTTAATACTTTCCATTTTAATGGTTAATTTTCTATTATGCAACTTCTTGAAGCTTGTTTCTTTCATACTTCTAAAGGACATGTTAAAATTGTTTTAGCTACTACTATTCTTTGGTATATTTGGATGGAGAGATCTGATGCTAAGCATCATAATATTCTATGAACTTTCATCGTATTGCTGAGCCAAATATAAAATTATGTCTCTTTTCAAAGCTAATCTTCTTACTTACTCTAGTTTTAAAAGGTGCAAGTCTATGGCCTTCAATTTTGGGATTAACCTTCCCTCTTGTAATGCTTCTCCTACCCAAAAATTATATAACCTAAACCTAAACTTAAACCCTCTACATGACCTTAGGCCACCCCTAACCCTAAACCCTGACCCTTAAACAACCCTACCCTGGCCTCCCTGGCTGACCTAAACCCTGGGCCATGACCCAACCACCCCTCCACCCTGGGCCACTACCCTAAACCACCTGAGCTAACTGACCCAGGCCACTGAGCCCCTTCCACCAGGCCCTTGACCTGGGCCACTGGAAAGGCCTAAACCCTGGGCCCTAACCTGAGCCTGGGCCACAGGCCTCCTGGGCCATGGGCCCTGACTGGGCCACACTGATGCTGGGCCACAGCAAACTGAGCTGATAATAATGATATAAAGATATGGAAACTTAAAGACAGATAAATATACAAATAAACTTCCTAAAATAATAAAAAATAAAAATAAAATAAAAGATAATAAAATAAACCTAAGAATAAAAAGATAAAATAAGATTGGACCTAAAATAACAATAAAATAAACCTAGTAAAATAAAATAAAACCAAAATAAAACAACTAAAAATAAACCTAAAATAAAAAAAATTAAACCTAAACCTAAACAAAAAAAAAACCAAATAAAATAAAATAAAATAAATAAAATATATAAACTTAAACCTAAAATAAAATAATACAAACCTAAACATAAAATAAACTAAACCTAAACCTGAGACTAAACTAAATAAAATATAATAAACAAGAAAAACCTAAACTTAAAATAAAAAAAACCTAAAATAAAAATCTAAAACCTAAACCCAAAAAATAAAATAAAAACATAAACCTAAACTAAAATAACAAAATAAAACCTAAACCAAAAATAAAATAAAAATAAAACTCAATAAAAAATAAACCTAAACCTAAAATAAATTAAAATAAAAACCTAAACTAAATATATAAACATAAAATAAAATTAAACTAATTAAAACAAAAAAATAAACCTAAAATAAAATAAAATAAATTAAACTATTAAAATACTAAAAACTAAAAAACCTAAACCTACTTGGTTTAAAATTAAAAATGAAAAAGACCAAAGAGACAAAGATTAGGCCAAACCCTAGGCAAATCATGGTTGCCAAAACCCTGCCTAAACTGTGCCCTGAGCCACTGAGCCTGACTGAAGTGACCTGAGCCCAGGCAAGGAAGGCCAAGCTAAAACTTCCCTAAACCACAAACCACAAACCTGATCTAATCAGAGGCCAAACCTGAGGCCAAAACTGCTGAAAGGCTAGCAAACCCCAAAGGCCCTGAGCCCTGGCCTGACCTGAGCCACAGGCCAAGCTAAACTGATAACCCAAGCCTGCTAACTCTGAAATACACTATGCAAAACCCAAACCACTAAACTGAGTGAACCACTAAATGAGGCTTAAACCACAAAGCCCCAAAACTAAAACCTAAAACCTACTAAAACCTAAAACCTAAAACCTAAACTGGCTAAATAAACTTAATGATAAATAAATAAAACCTAAACATAAATGAAAAAAATAAAATAAAATAAAATAATAACCTAAACATGACCTAAAAGATAAAATAAAATAAAAATAAAATAAACTAAAATAAAATAAATAAAACTAAATTAAACTAATAAAATAAATATTCTTGGAATAAAACCTAAAACAAAATAAAAAATAAATGTAAAATAAGAATAAAATAAACTTAAAATAAAATAAAATAAAAAAAACTAAATAAAACTATCCTAAAAATAAAACTAAAATAAAACCTAAAAATAAATAAAATAAACCTAAACCCTAAAATAAAGAAAACCTAAACCTAAAATAAAATAAATAAATAAAATAAATAAACCTATACCTAAACTAAAATAAACTAAACTAAAATGGATAAACCTAAACTGAACCTAAAAAAACTAAACCTGACTAAACCTACTTAATAAAATATAATAAACTAAAATAAACCTAAAACTAAATTAAAAATAAAGCCAAAATAAACCTAAAATAAAACCTAAAACCTAAACATAAAAAAATAAATAAACCTAAACCTAAAAATAAAAGAAAACCTAAACCTAAAAATAAAATAAAAATAAAACTCAGTAAAGATAAACCTAAACCTAAATGAAACTAAAACTAAACTATAAATAAACCTAAAATAATAAACTAAATAAAATAAAATAAAAAATAAAATAAAAATAAAAATAAATAAATAAAAAAAAAAAAAATTAAATAAGTAAAACTGTGGGTTTGCTTTTTTTTAAAAACTAATACTGACCCCTAAATCTTAGTCATAGGCCCTAAACCCCCTAAACCCAACCTGGCCCTAGCAGGCCATAGGCCTAAACTGACAGACCCAAACCTGATGACACTGGGCCCTAAACCTACTAAACTAAGCCTCTGAGCCCTGAAAGAATCTAACCCTGAACTCAGGCACTGAGCCCTGGGCTAACCTGAGCCTAAAGATAAAACTTTAAATGGGCCCTGAGCCCTAGGCCCAAAATGGACCTAAATGCAGACCTCTGGGCCCTGACACTTACACTGACCTAGGCCCTGAGCTATTAAACCTGACCTGGGCCACTGACCCTGGGCTCCTAGGCCTGGGCCACTAGGCCTGGGCCCCAGATCAAAGATCACCCTCCTAAAAGATCCCCAGGCCTAACTGGGCCCGGGCTCTGGGCTGACCACTGGGCCTTACCAACCCTGGGCTTAAAACTGGGCTAAACTGACCTTTAAACACCTAGGCTAAGACCCTGACCTGATCCTGGGCCCTTATGGACTGGGCCACTGAGAGCCTAGGCCTGACCACCAGGACCCCTGAGCCTCTGGGCCTGGGCCCTGAGCCCAAACCACAAAACCTGGGCCTGACCCAACACTGGGCTGAGCCTTAAACCAAAAACTGGGCCACTGGGCCCAGGCCCTAAAACTAATGAGAAAAACAGGCCCTGAAAATTTACCTGACCTAAAAATGACCTAAAACTCCACAAAAAATAAAACCTAAAGCTAAACCCAAAACCTAAAACCTAAACCAAACCACAAAACCCTAAACCTACTAAACCCTAAACTAACAAAAAAATTAAACCTAAAAAAAAATATGTAAACTCTAAACCTATGCCACTCTAAACCCTAAAATCTAAAACCTACACCTAAAACCCTAAACCTAAAACCTAAAACCCTCACTCCTGTTCTTGGCAATTTCATTTTCCCTTCTTCATCTCTTTGCATTTTTGTGGATCCTTCTTCAATCATAATTTCTAGGGTTTTCTCAACTCACGGCATAGATGTGTCTCTTATGATTATGGCAACGATTACGTTGAACCCATGGCTTATTTCTCCCATTTCAAATGATCTAGCTAGGGCATCCAATTTTATGGGGATTCATGAACCTAATGTCATTCATGCTATTAAATCCTTTAAGGATGCACTTTCTAGTAAGATCTCTTACCACTCACTATGATTTCTGAATCAGATTTTTACTTCTTTTTTGGTATGCCTATGATCATGTGTTGATCTTGATGTCAAAAAGCTTTGTTTCATATTTACTTTGATTGGAAAAATTTTTGTGCCGGCCAATTTGGATAAGATCGATATTTTTTCATAACCTTAAACTTTTGGGCTTTCTCTATTGGTTTGATCGATCCAAGACATATTCTAATTCAACTTATGAATAATTTGGATTATTCAAGGGTTTTCTCACATTAATCTTATTTTGTCTTTAATTGCCAAATGCACTTGTTGAAGTGGTATCCCCTTTTTGATATAAAGGAGGAATCACCTATCGTTCCTGTGTGGTTAGCTCTTCCAAATATGAGAATCCATTATGTTACTCACCGGTTTTTTATTTGTTAGGGCTCTTTTGATTGGTAGCTCCAAATCGATCGTTGTGAGATCCCGTCCCTCTGTTTCTCATATATTGGTTGAACATGACATTTCTAAAAAACATCCTAAAGATGTCTAGATCAAATCTGAAAATTTTGGTTATTTATAAAAGGTCAAATTTGAAAATTTTCTAGTTTTTTGTTCCCATTGCTAGATACATGGTCATGATAATTCAGAGTGTTTTGTTCTTCACTCGCATCTCAAAAAAACATTTTGAATGATCCTAACTCTAAATTAGCCACTGATAAAGTTAATAAAGCTATTTTTGTGCTTAAAACTAACTTAAATGTTAATATTAGGTTAGATTCTTTGGAATCTTTTGATGTTCCAAAATTGCTATTTTATTTCTCATTACATGACAAATGTACTAATAATGTTGAAAAGATGATTTCTCCAACAACCTTTCTTTACATGAGAATATGCCTATTATGACTAAATTTCAATTAATGAAAAAAAAAAGATGATTCATTCTCTAATGAGTAAATTCTACTTCTTTGTAGGCATTAATTGATGAGCATGAGGTTTTAAATGATGATTTGAATGACAACATGAATGTGGCTAAAATTCTTGAGCAAGACACTAATTCTAATATTTGTAATTGTGCATTAAATGGTATAATTTTTTCTCCTTCTCCAAATTCCAAAATTGATCTTTATCCTAAGCCCACCTTTCAAGACAATGTTGATTTGGAATAGGAGGAACTTCTGATTAGAGATGTTCTTGCTAATCCTTATCCTATTAATAATTTTCATAATCAATCTCTTTCTAATGGTGACACTTTTGATAAAAATAGAAAATTTCAAACTATTTTTTAAAAAAAAACTAAGAACTCTAAGTTGCAACCTCCAAATCTTGCCACCGTCTTCACATAAATAATGTGTTTTTTTAATTTTTGGCTTAGGAGAGGATTTTTTTCCTTCCCTTTCACTTTATTATTATCATTTAATCTCCTTTTACAATTTTTTTTATTTTTAATTCTCTTGGAATCTTAGAGGGATTGGTATCCTCAATGTTCATAATCGTATTTAAAATCTCTACATAATTAACAATATCTCTTTACTTATTGTTATTGAACCTCCTATACGTGCTGATAAAATCAATCATGATGCTAGAATGCTTGGTTTCAATAATTTTTTCTCTAACATTAGTAATAAAATTTGGTGCTTTTGGAATAGCTTCTTAAATATTTTAATTTTATATGATCTTCAACAAGTTGTCAATACTCAAATTTCTTTTGGTGATTCTTGTGTGTCTGGCTCTTTTGTTTGTGCTTCTTGCAATAGAGTTGGCCTAAACATTCTTTGGGAGAATTTAAGAAGTTTTACTCTTTCTGTTAACAAACCTTGGTTAGTTCGAGGTGATTTCAACACTATTCTATATTCATCTGAAAGAAGGGGTGGTTGTTTTCCTAAAATTCATTCTATGGAAGAATTTTCAAATATGACTCTTGATTGTAATCTTATTGACATTGGTTTTAAAGGCTCTAATTACACTTGGTAAAACTGTAAGCTCTAGCAATGCCTTTATAGAATTCTTTTCAACTCTCATTGGATTAATCAATGGCCTCTTACCTCTGCTAGCCATTTGAGTAGAACTTTATCTAATCATGCACCTCTTTTGGTTTCTGTTAAAGATAACTCTAAAAAATTAAACACCTCACCCTCTTTCAAATTTCAAAATATGTGGATTCAGCATTTGGATTTTCTTAAAGTTATGGCCAATAATTGGAATGCTCCTTTACACCCTAATATTTTTATTAGGGGTATGCAAAGATTATGGTTTAAGCTTAAAAGGATCAAACAAAATCTAGTTTGGTGGAACAAACATTATTTTAAAATCTTTTGCTAATATAAAAACATGAAACTTTTGGTTTGTGATCTTGAAAATGTTGTTTTTGATTCTTGAGCTTTTGGGTTTTCATGTTGTCAAATAGAATGAATAATGAAAATAGATGGTGTCGACGATCTTGTAGAACAAGGTTCAAATCTCTCGATCTATTAGGATGCCTCTACATACATCCGCACTTCTACTTGATCGTAATGATAAATGGCTCATCTCATCATGACCTTATCTTGGATTCTCATACTGCACTCTATCCCTGAGGAGAGAACTTTGTGTCTGGTTGTATGCTACCGGAGGCTTTGGGGAAGTCTAGGAGAGCACTCATCTTGGGGTGGGCTTACTACTTAGATGCTTTCGGTTATCCACTGCACTTGGCTACATTTACCATAGGCATGATAAGCGGTACACCAGGCATCCTTCCGGTCCTCTCATACTAGAAAGGCCCTCTCAATCCTCTAAAGCACGGATGTGGACCAAACCTCACAAAGTTCTAAACCCAGCTCACATACCACTTTAATAAGTGAATAGCCCAACCCTTGGAACATACTACAGCCCCAGGTGGCGAAGAGTCGACATCGAGGTGCCAAACCTTCGTCGATGAACTCTTGGGAAGATCATCATTATCCCTAGAGTAACTTTTATCCATTGAGCGATGACCCTTCCACTCGGCCGCACGATCACTAAGCTTTCGTCCTGCTTCGATTGATGGTCTTGCGGTCAAGCTCCCTTATGCCCTTGCACGAGGGACAATCTCCATCGGCCAGGAAACCTTTGCATGCCTCGTTACCATTTGGGACCATAGAAACTATCTCACGAGGCTGTCCCATGGTGGTAGGTTCTGACAGGTTAGATTCTAGCTCTTCCAGGTGGTATCTCACTGGCGAGTTTACTAAAATAAACCTAAAGCTAAATTAAAAATAAAATAAAAAAATAAACCTAAAATAAAAACCTAAAACCTAAACTAAAAATAAAAAAAAACTAAACTAAACCTAAAATAAAAAACAAAACCTAAACCTAAAAAATAAAATAAAAAATAAAACTCAACTAAAAAATAAACCTAAACATAAAAATAAACTAAAAAAAACCTAAACTAAAATAAATAAACCTAAAATAAATAAACTAAACTAAATAAAAATAAAAAATAAACAAAAATCAAAATAAAAAATAAAATAAACTCAAATAAATAAAAATAAACTAAATTAAACTAAACCTACCATTTTGCTTAATTTTTTTTTAAAACCCTAAAACCAAAACTAAAACAATAAACTCAACACCAAGCCAGGCATTAGTGACCCTAGGCCCTGGGCCTGCACTGACCCTATACTGAGCCCTGGGCCTTGGCCCTGACAACCTGGGCCACTGGAGCCACAACCTGAGCCCTGGGCCAAAAAGGCCAGATAAAGGCTCTAATACCCTGGGCCTGGGCATGATGACTGGACCTAAAATGAAGACTGAGGCCCAGACCTACACCTGGGCCACCCACTGAGGCTGGGCCCCAGACTGGGCTAAAAGAAAGGCCCTAAGACCTGAGCCCTGGGCTGAGCCCACCAGGCCCTGGGCCCTGAAGATCCAAGGCCTGAGCCCTGGGCCCTAAAAACAGTAGCCTGGGCCCGGGCCCTGGGCCTGGGCCCTGGGCTGGGGCCAGGCCTAAAGGCCCTAGGCCTGGCCTAGGGTGGGCCTGACCCCACAAGACCAAGGTCAAACATGCCCTAATCAAGGCCTGGGCTAAAAAGAAGGCAAAAACCTAACTAGCCTAGGCAAAATAAACTTGCCTAAAATAATAAAACCCACAAAACCCTGGGCCCACCTAAAACCCTAAACCCAAACCTAAAATCTTAAACCTTAGCCAAACCTGGGCTGACCACAAAACCTAAAACCTGAACCCTAAACCTAAACCAAACCTAAACCTAAAACCACAACCACAAACCCTGACCTAAATGACTAAAATCCCAAACCTCTAAACTAAACCAAACCCTAAACCTAAACTTAAAATAAACCAAAACACTAAACCTAAAACTAAACCCTAAACCACAACTAAAATAAACCTAAATAAACCCAAACTAAAACCTAAACCACACCTAAAATAAAACTAAACCTAAAAAAAACTAAACCTAAAACACAAAACCCCGCCTTAAATCTTTCATTTTCCACTTCATCGGCATATCTGCATTTTTGGCGGATCCTTCTTCAATCTTGACCGACTTCTGGAGTTTTCTCAATCTCTGGATGGTCACAATATGTGTCTCTTATGATTATGGCTATGGTGACCTCAAAACCACAACTTATTTCTCCCATTTCAGATGATCCAGCTAAGGCATCCAATTTTGTGGGATTCTAAACCTAATGTCATTCATGCTACTAAATCCTTTAAGGATGAACTTTCTAGTAGAGCTCTACCACTTATGACTCGGTGAATCTAATTTCTACTTCTTTTCAAGGTATGCCTATGATCATGTGTTTGGATCTTGATGTCAAAAAGATTGCAAAATCTTTCGTATTTACTTTGATTGGAAAAATTTCTTTGTGGTAGTCGAATTTGGATGAGATCCAATATTTCCTTCATAACCTTAAACTTTTGGGTGCTTTCTCTATTGGTTTGATCGATCCAAAACATAATCTAATTCAACTTCTGAATAATTTGGATTATTCAAGGGTTTTCTCATGTCTTATTTTGTCTTTAATTGCCAAATGCACTTGTTGAAGTGGTATCCCCTTTTTGATATAAAGGAGGAATCACCTATCTTCTGTGTGGTTAGCTCTTCCAAATATGAGAATCCATTATGTTACCACCAGGTTTTATTTGTTCTCAGGGCTCTTTTTTCGCTCCAAATCGATCAGACCTGAGATCATCCCTCATTGCTATATATTGGTTGAACTTGACATATCTAAAAACATCCTAAGGATGTCTAGATGGATTTAAAATTTTGGTTATTTATAAAGGTCAAATTTGAAAATTCTACAGTTTTTATTCCCAGCCATCTCAAAAAATTGGTCCTAATAATTAAAAGTTAATTAATAATTCTTTGGAATCTTTTGATGTTCAACAATTGCTATTTCTCATTATGACCATGACAAAGGTACTAATAATGTTGAAAAAGATGATTTCTCCAACTACCTTTCTTTACATGAGAATATGCCTATTATGGCTAACTCCAAATTCAAAGAGCCTGAAAAAATTGATGATTCATTTTCTAGTGAGTGTATTGCTGCTTCTTTCCAGGCATTAATTGATGAGAATGAGGTTTTAAATGATGATTTGAATGATAACTTGAGTGTGGCTAAAATTCTTGAGCAAAAAACTAATTTTGATATCAGTAATTGTGCGTTGAATGGTATAATTTCTTCTCCTTCTCCAAGTTCCAAGATTGATCTTCATTCTAAGCCCACCTTTCAAGGAAATGTTGATTTGGAACAGGAGGAAGTTCTGATTAGAGATGTTCTTGCTGATCTTTATCCTATTAATAATATTACTAATCATTCTCTTTCTAATGGTTACACTTTGGATAAAAATAGAAAATTCCAAACTATTTTTAAAAAGAAAACTAAGAACTCTAACATTCAACCTCCTAATCTTGCCAAATCTTCTAGATCTAGACCCACTTCACATAAATAATGTGTTTTCTCAATTTTTGGCTTTGGGGAGGATTTTTTTTCTTTTCCTCTCTGTTTATTATTATCATTTAATCTCCTTTTACAATTTTTTTAATTCTCTTATTTGGAATGCTAGAGGGGATTAGTACCCTCATTGTTTGTAATCATATTTAAAATCTCTACATAATTAACAATATCTCTTTACTTATTATTATTGAACCTCCTATACGTGCTGATAAAATCAATCATGTTGCTAGAATGCTTGGTTTCAACAATTTTTTCTCTAACATTAGTAATAAAATTTGGTGCTTTTGGAATAGCTTCTTAAATGTTTTAATTTTAGATGATCTTCAACAAGTTATCAATGCTCAAATTTCTTTTGGTTATTCTTGTGTGCTTGGCTCTTTTATTTTTGCTTCTTATAATAGAGCTGGCCTGAACAATCTTTGAGAGAATTTAAGAAGTTTTGCTATTTTTGTTAACAAACCTTGGTTGGTTGGGGGTGATTTCAACACTATTCTTTATTCATCTGAAAGAAGGGGTGGTTGTTCTCATAATATTCATTCTGTTGAAGAATTTTCAAATGACCCTTGATTATAATCTTATTGACATTGGTTTTAAAGGCTCTAATTATACTTGGTAAAACTCTCACCAATGACTTGATAGAATTCTTTTCAACTCTCTCATTGGATTAATCAATAGCCTCTTACCTCTACTAACCATTTGGTAACTTTATCCGATCATGCTCTTTTTTATTTATGTTAAAGATAACTCTAAAAAATTAAACACCTTGCCCTCTTTCAATTTCAAATATATGTGGATTTAGCATTTGGATTTTCTTAAAGTTATGGCTAATAATTGTATTGCTCCTTTACACCCGATATTTTTTTATTGGGGTATAGATTATGGTTTAAGCTTAAAATCAAACAAAATGTAACTTGGTGGAACAAACATTATTTTAAAAATCTTTTTTGCTAATATAAAAACATGGAACTTTTGGTTTGTGATCTTGAAAATGTTGTTTTGTCTGATTCTTCTATACTTATGGATTTGAATGAAGCAAAAATTGATCTTGCTAATTATCAGAATATGGAAGAGACTTATTGGCAGCAAAGAACTGCTAGTAAACATCTTGCTCATGGGGACATGAATACCAGGTTTTTTCATGCTTTATTTAATAAAAAGAGAGCTTTAAATTCTATCAAAAAATTAAAGGTAATAATGAAAGATCTTGATATTAATGTTATTAAAGATTCTATTATTAATCACTTTAGAAATATTCTTAATAAATCCAAACTTACGAAGCTATTTCTAATTTGCATTTGATCCCCTCTATTATTACCAATGATGACAATCATTGGCTTACTAGGTCACATACTAAAGATGAGATTGGTAAAGTTCTCAATAGCATGAACATTGATTTCATTGTTGGCTTGGAGGGTCATACTACTCAATTTTTTCAAAATTCTTATTCTATTATTAAGCATGACTTAATCGATGCTATTGATGATTTTTTTAGTGGTAATCATCTCCCTAAATATTTTTCTAGCATTTCCATTGTTCTAATACCTAAAAATGATAATCTAGATTCTTTGAATGATTTCAAACCTATTAGTCTTTACACTTTCTTTAATAGATTGATTTCTAAATTTCTTGCTAATAGACTTAGTCCTTTACTCCAACAAATTATCTCTCCAAACTAAAATAAATAATAAATAAAATCTAAACCTACGGTTTACTTAATTTTAAAAACCCACCTCCTAATCCAACCCTAAAACCTAAATCTACCCTAAACCTACACCCTACCATAAACCTAAAACCCTCCCTAAACCCTCCCCTAAACCTCCACCCTAAAACCACAAATAAACTCCTAAACCTTTATCCTAAACACTACACTAAACCTAAACCCTAAACCCCACCCAACCTAAACCCTAAACCCCCCAAACCTTAAACTAAAGTAACTAAATAAATTAAAAATAAACCTAAACCCTAAACCTAATAAAACCCCTAAACCTAAACCCTAAGAATGGGGTAATCTTGATGAGAACATCACGAGGCTCAGTCTAGATCTGGCGGTGGAGGTGAAGGTGGAGATGCGATTATCTCGTGGGTGGGGGGAGTCTTGTGATGGAGGTGGTGGTGGGCGTGGTAGTTGGATGCGGAAGAGCGACGGAGGTTACAACCATGGTCATGGTGGACAGAGAGATCGGGGATATGATGATGGATCCTGCTACTTGAGAGGTCGAGGTGGTTCTGATGGGAACTGAAGAAACTGAAGAACGATCAATCTAATCTACTGCTCATGGAATTGTGTCTTTACAGTAGAGAAAATTCTAGTTATCTAGGGTTTTTGATTTACTCAATGCGTGCTCATTTTTTATCTATGTCATCGCTAAAACTTGGTGTGTTACTTGGTTGATGAAATCAAAAGAAGAAATGTTGAATCTAAATTTGTTCTGTTAAAATAAAACCAACCTAAACTAAACTAAAACTTGAACCCTAAACCTAAACCCTACTACCCCTAAACTAAACCCTAAACCCTAAACCCTACCCTAAACCCTAAACCCCACAAATCTAAACCTAAACCCTAACCAAGAAAATCCTAAACCCTAAATCCTAACCCCAAAACTAAAAACCCCTAACCTAAACCTATAAACCTAAACCAAACTAATTAAAACTAAAATAAAATAAATTAAAATCTAAATGAAAATAAAATGAAAATAAAATAAAATAAAACATAAACTAAACTAAACCTAAAAACCTAAACTAAACATAAAAGAAATAAAATAAAAAAAAAAAAAAACTAAAATAAAATAATCAAACTAAAGACTAAATAAAACCTAAATAAAATAAAACTAATAATAAAATAAAATAAAACCTAAATAAAATATAAACTAAAACCTAAATAAAATAAAAAAAATAAAATAAAATAATACTAAATAAAACCTAAACCTCAATAATAAACTAAAATAAATAAAAAATACTAAACCCTAAACTAAAAAAAATAAAATAAACCTAAACTAAAGAAATAAACTAAACTAAAATAATAAACCTAAACCTAAACCTAAAAATAAACTAAACTAAACTAAACCTAAACTAAATATATAAAATAACTAAAATTAACCTAAACTAAATAAAATAAAACCTAAAATAAACCTAAAATAAAAAACATAAAAACCTAAAATAAAAAAACATAAAAAAAATAAAATAAACTACTAAAATAAAATAAAAATAAAACTAAATTAAAATAAACTTAAACCTAAAAATAAACTAAAATAAAATAAACTAAAATAATGAACTAAACTATAAAATAAAAATAAAAAATAAAAATAAAATAAACTAAAATAAAATAAAATAAACTAAATAATACCTGTTTTGCTTATAAAAAATTAACCCAAACTAAAATCTGATAAACTATAACCTAAACCTTACCCTCCTAAACCCTAAAGCTACCTTCCCTCCCTATCCATACACCTAATAATCCTACCAAAATCCAAACCCTAAATCTCCCTAAATTAATAACCTAAAACCCCAAACCCTAAAACCACTAGAACCCTCTCCCCTTATTTTTGAATCCCTCTTGTTGGCATCATTTGGAGATTTTTTGTGGCTTGGGCCTTGGTTTCGACCGAATTCAAAGGCTTGAATGGCATCTACTCGTTTGTGTAATGCTTCATCATTGACCATGGCTTTGGTGAGTTTTATTCCTTAGGCTCTACCTCAAATTATGGATGCTTCGGCTAGGGCATCTAACACTTTAAGGCTTGGCGGCCCTAATGTTGCTTGTTCTACTAAATCTTTTAAGAAAGAGCTCTCTGGTAAGACTTCTCCCTCTGTTAATTTGGTTAATCTCATTTTGACATCTTTTAGAGGTTTTTCGGTCGTAATGTTCTCTGATGTGGATGTTGAAAAGTTGGCAAAATCATTTGAATTTTTTCTTGTCAGTAAATTTTCTTTGCATCGTCTGAATTTGGATAACATCCGCTCTTTTTTCTATAATCGCAAGCTTACGGGTGCTTTCTCAATTGGTCTTATTAACCCTTGGCAAATCTTGATTCAACTTTCTAATGATCTGGATTATTCATGTGTTTTTTCACATAATTCTTATTTCTTTATTAATTGTCAAATGCATTTTCCCCTTTTTGACATTAAAGAGGAATCTCCTATTGTCTCTATGTCGTTATCTCTTCCTAATATACACATTCATTTTGTTACCCATCATGTGCTTTTTGCTGTCAGGGTTTTATTTGGTTGGCTTTTGCAACTCGACCAAGCAATCGCTAATCGATCTTGCCCTTCTTAGGCTTCGATCCTCTTGGAATTAGACATAACTGAAAAATACCCTAATGAAGTTTGGATTGGCTCTGAAATATATGGGTATTCTCAAAAGGTTGAATTTGAGAACCTTCTAGTTTTTTATTCCCACTATAAAATTCACGGTCATGATAATTCATAATGTTTTATTCTCCATCCCCACTTAAAAAAAATGAAATCCTCCTAAAGAGAATGTTGTTCCTACCCATAAGCCGATCCCTACTTATGTTCAAAAATCAGCCTCAAATCCTAAGAATGGTATGAAGGCTATTATTGAGGTTGATTCCTTGGATATTGGGGTTAATCTTGTTGAACAAGTTTTGTCCCCTACTGCTGATATAGATTTGACTGGTTTTCAAAATGGGAAGGGTGATTCACCTCTTTTTCCTTCTTTGAATTTGCGTATTTCTAATATGGAGAATAATTAATTTTTAAAGTTATTGGAAGATGATTTTGTTTCCTCTAATTCTATTCTTGTGTCTATGCTAGCTTTGACCAATGAAAATGATTATTTTGATGAGGATTGAAATGATGTTGAACATGCTGAAAAAAAGATTTTATCCAGATATAACTACTCGTGCTTTAAATGGTTCTAAATCATCACTGTCTCTCATTTCAAATCTTGATATTCATGTTAATCCTACTTTTCAACTTAATATGGATTTGGAAGAGGGTGAACTCCCCTCAAACACTTGGAGAATTCTCTAAATTTGTGACCAATGTTATTAAATCTTGGATGAGACTCTAGGGAAAATAAAATGGTTTTCAAACTTATCATGCTAAAAGAAAAAAAAGTGTTAAAAATTACCCTCCCAAATTGTCCAAAACTCTATATCTTTCTGACCTCTCACTCCTCTCTTAAAAAACCTTTGCTTAACCCCTTTTTATTTTACTTATATTTAATTTTCATGTTTGAAACATTAAAGGGATCGGTACCCTCTCTATTCATAATCGTATTAGAAATCTTTGTTGCATTCATAATATTTATTTACTTATTATTCTGGAGCCTCTTAATCATGCTAATAAAATTAACCATGTTGCTAGAATGATCGGCTTCAATAATTTTTTCTCTAATATTAGTAATAAGATTTGGTGTTTTTGGAATAATTTTGTTGAGGTTTCTATTATTGATGATCGCTAACCACTAAATCCTAAACCTTAAACATAACCCTAAACCTAAACCCTAAACCAACCTAAACCTAACCCAAACCCTAAACCACCATCCCTAAACTCTAAACCCTACACTAAACCTAAACCCTGCACCTGACCCTAAACCACACCCTAAACCTTAACCCACAAAAACTAACCTAAACCTAAACCTAAAACCTACACCCTAATCCAAAATAATAAAACCCTAAATCTAAACCTATGCCTTAACCCTAAACCCTAAACCCTAAAGCATAAATCCAAAAACCTAAACCCTAAATCTAAACCCTCATTAAAACCCTAACTAAACCTAAACTAAGTAACTAAATTGAAAAATAAACCTAAACCCTTAAACTTAATAAACCTAAACATAAACTTAAAATGGGGAACCTTGGCGGTATGAGGCACATCAACCACGTTGTCTAGATCTGGCGGTGGCAGCGGAGATGATTATCGGTAGGGGTGGGATGTGGAGGTCTTGGTGGATCTGAGGTGGTGGTTGGAGCAGTGGTGGTTATGGACGTAGGAGGAGTGACAAAGGTTATAGTCGTGGTGGTGACAGAGGGAGTGATCGACTAAATGATGGTGGATCCCGCTACTTTAGAGGCCTGGGTGATTCTGATGCAAACTGGAGACATTGAAAAATGGTCGATCCGATCTGTTGCTTATAGTAGAGACAGTTCTAGTTATCTAGGGTTTCATTTGCTATATGCTTTTTTATCTATGTCATTGCTTATGCCTTAGAAAAACTTTGTGTGTTACTTGGTTTATGAAATCAAAAAGAAAAAATGTTCAATCTGAATTTGTTCTTTGTTAAAAAAACAAAAACCTTAAACCTTAAATAAAAACTTGAACCATAAACCTAAAACCTAAACCCTAAACCCTAAACCCTAAACCCTAATCCCAAACCTTAAAACCATAAATCCTAAACCCTAAACCCTAAAACCTAAACCCTAAATCCTAAACCCACAAAAACCAAACCCTAAACTAACTAACACTAAATACAAAAAATCTATAAACATTAACCTTTACTAAATAAGACCTAAAAAATAAAATGAATAAGAAAACCTAAACCAAAAATAATAATAATAAATAAAATATAAACTAAAACACCTAAAATAAGAAATAAATAAAGAATAAATACTAAAAAATAAAATAAATAAAACCTGCACTACTAAAAATAAAAAACCTAAATAAAATAAAACTAAACCTAATTTTAAAAGAAAATCCCAAATAAAATAAAATAAAACTAAATAAAACTTAAAGTTAAAATAAAATAAACCTAAATAATAATATTATTAAATAAACTAAGTAAATAAAATAAACCTAAACTGCTGGGTTTGCTTAATCTAAAGAAAAGAAATAAAACCTGATAAATAAACCCCAACCCACAACCCTACCACCTAAACCCTAATTCCTAAACCACAAAAACATCTACTTACCCAACCTACCCACCCTATTCTAACCCTAAATCCAACCTGGGCCTTACAACCCTACCCAAACCTAAAAACCCTGACCCAAACTTAACTAAACCTAACAAAAAACCTAAAAGTAAAATAAATAAATAAACTAAACCTAAATGATAGATTAAAATAAAATAAAATAAACCCACTACCAAAACTAAAAAAATAAATAAATAAAAACTAAACTAATGTAAAATAAATAAAAACCTAAATAAAATAAAAACTAAA
Organism: Cymbidium sinense; assembly: GCA_021442155.1. NCBI lineage: Eukaryota > Viridiplantae > Streptophyta > Magnoliopsida > Asparagales > Orchidaceae > Cymbidium > Cymbidium sinense. The sequence goes on along the minus strand of JAKCPB010000776.1, from coordinate 139,525 downwards.
CATAAAATAAAAATAAAATAAACCTAAAACAAAATAAAATGAAAACAAAATAAAAACCTAAACTTAAAATAAACACGATAAATAACAAAATTAAAGCTAAAACCATAAACTAAAAAAACTAAACCTAAAATAAAATAAAATAAAAAACTAAACTTAGTAAAATAAACTAAACTAAAATAAATAAAACCAAAACATAAACCTAAAATAAATTAAACATACAAATAAATAAAATACAATAAACTGAAATCAACTAAACCTAAACTAAAAAGTAAAACCTAAAATAAAATAAAAATAAGAACCTAAATAAAATAAAAAAAAGATATCAAATAAAATAAAAAGTAAAGTAAAATAGACATAAACCTAGCTAAACCTAAAAATAAACTAAAATAAATTAAACTAAAATAAAATAAAAAATAAACCTAAATAAAATTAGAAAATAAATTAAACTAAAATAAATAAACTAAATAAACTAAATAAACTAAACCTAAACCTGCCTTTTCTCATTTTAAAAAAATAAATCCTACCCTAGGCCCAAACCCTTAATCCTAAACCTCAACCCAAACCCTTTGCCTAATGGCCTACTGGGCACTGAGCGTTCGTTAAACCATGAGCATTAAACCTTATCTTAAACTGCCCTGGGCTGAATAAATAAGATAAAATTAAAGATAACACTGACCCTATAAAAGCACTAAAACCCCTGACCTGGGCTGCAGACCTAAAAACTGAAACCCTGGGCCTGGATCCCAGGCTGTACATTAATACTGTGATAAACCCTGCCGATCCAGGACTGAGCCTGAGCCTGATGCTGGCCATAACCATAACCCTGAGCCCTGGGCCTAGGCCCCTAAACCCTGGCCCTAACCCTAGGCCACTGAGCTAAAAGTAACTGACTAAATAAACTAAACAAATAAATAAAACCTACTAAGATGGGATAAAAAAATAAAGATAAAATAACATAAACTAAACACCTTAACTTAAACTTAAACTTACCTACTGAAATAGATAAAGATAAAATAAACTAAAATAAAATGTTTAAAAGCTCAACTAAACTAAAAATAAAAACCAAAATAAAACTTAAACCTAAGATAAAACCTAAAATAAGAACAAAATAAAAAACCTAAAATAAATAAAATAGAATAATCCCAAACAATCATAAATATAATAATAAATAAAATAAATAAAATAAATAAACTTACGGGGTTTAGCATAATTTAAAATTAAATAAAATAAAATAAAAAATAACCCCTAAACTTAATCCAACCTACTAAACCTGACCTAAATAAACCCTAAACCCTAACTAAACATTAAAAACCCTACCTAAAAAAATCCTAAACCTAAACTAAATAAAACCTAAAAAAAAATAAATAAAACCTAAACCTAAATAAAATAAAATAAAATAAAATGAACTAAACCAAAACCAAACATAAACCTAAACCTAAACCTAAACTCCACTAAACCTAAACGTGAAAGCTAAGCCTAAAAAAAAAATACATATATATAAATAAAACTAAAATTAAAATAAAATAAATAAAACCTACTAAACTAAACATAAAATAAACCTAATATAAAAAAATAAAATAAAAACTAAAGGGTAAAATAAAAAATTGTAAAATAAAAGAAAAAAACTAAAACATAAACCTAATAAATAAAACATAAAATAAATAAAATAAAACCTCAACAATAAAATAAAACTTAAACCAAAATAAACAATAAAATAACCTACCTAAACTAAAACAAACTAAACTAAAATAAATAAAAAACCTAAACCTAAAATAAACTAAAAAACCCTAAACTAAATAAAATAAAATAAACTAATTATACCTAAACTAAACTAAATAAAATAAACCTAAAATGAAACCTAAACTTTAACCTAAAAATAAAATAAAAATATAAATAAAATAAAATAAATAAAAAGACTTAAACTTTAAATAAAAAATAAACTAAATTAAAATAAAATAAATAAAACCTAAACTAAACTAAAATAAAATAAGATAAAATAAAACTAAACCTAAAATAATAAAATAAACTTAAAATAAAATAAAATAAATAAATAAAACCTAAAAACTAAACCAAAATAAAACCTAAATAAATAAAAATAAAATCAAAACTAAACCAAAAAACTTATGCATACCTAAACCCTAAACCTTCCCCAACCATAAACCCTAAACTAACCTGACCACAAAGCTAAACAATAAAACCCTAAATCCTAAACTCCACCCTAAAGCATAAATCCAAAAACTCTAAACCCTAAACCCTAAACCCTGACATTAAAACCCTAACCCTAAACCTAAACCTAAAGTAACTAAATAAATTGAAAAATAAACCTAAACCCTTAAACTTAATAAACCTAAACCTAAACATAAACCTAAAATAACTAACAAGTATGAGCGCTATCAACCACGTCTAGATCACGGTGAGCAGGAGATGGCGAGTTATCTCGAGGGGGGGCGGATGTGGAGGAGTCTTTGGTGGATATTGAGGTGGTGGTTGGAGCAGTGGTGGTTATGGATGTAGGAGGAGCGACAAAGATTATAGTCGTGGTGGTGACGGAGGGAGTGATCGACTATATGATGGTTGATCCCACTACTTTAGAGGCCTGGGTGATTCTGATACAAACTGGAGACATTGAAAAATGGTCGATCCGATCTGTTGCTTATAGTAGAGACGGTTCTAGTTATCTAGGGTTTTTGATTTGCTCTATGCGTGCACATTTTTTTATCTATGTCATTGCTTATGCCTTAGAAAAACTTTGTGTGTTACTTGGTTTATGAAATCAAAAAGAAAAAATGTTCAGTCTGAATTTGTTCTTTGTTAAAAAAAAAAAACCTTAAACCCTAAATAAAAACTTGAACCATAAACCTAAAACCTAAACCCTAAACCCTAAACCCTAAACCCTAATCCCTAAACCTTAAACCTTAAAACCATAAATCCTAAACCCTAATCCCTAAAACCTAAACCCTAAACCCTAAACCCTAAAAACCAAACCCTAAACCCTAAACTAACACTAAACCCTAAACCCCAAAATGCTATAAACATTAACCTATAGTAAATAAGACCTAAAAATAAATTGAATAAGAAAACCTAAACCAAAAATAATAATAAATAAAAAATAAAAACATAAACTAAAACCTACACCTAAATAAGAAAATAAAATAAAGAATAAAACTAAACTAAAATAAAATAAATAAAAACCTACACTAAACTAGAACAATAAAAAACCTAAATAAAATAAAAACTAAACCTAATTTTAAAATAAAATAAACCTAAATAAAATAAAATAAAAACTAAATAAAAACCTAAATAAAAGTTAAAATAAAAATAAACCTAAATAATAATAATAAATTAAATAAACTAAAGTAAATACAAAATAAGCCTAAACCTACGGGTTTGTAATCTAAAAAGAAAAATAAATAAAAAAAACCCTGATCATCCCAAACCCTAAAAACTAAACCCTAAACCCTACCCTACCTGATTCCTACCACCCAGATCCTCCCACCCAAAACCCACCCTAAACCCTAAATCCTAAACCTACAACCACAGAGCCCAAATCCCCACTAACCCATAGGCCAAACATAAAACCTAAACCTAAACTAAAAACCTAAATAAAATAAATAAAATAAAACTAAACCTAAATAAAATAAGAAATTAAAATAAAATAAAACTAACACCTAAAAAACTAAATAAATAAATAAAACTAAACTAATGTAAAATAAATAAAGCCTAAATAAAATAAAAATAAATAAAATAATAAATAAACCTAAACAAAATAAAATGAAACAAAATAAAACATAAATTTAAAAATAAAACCTAAAATAAATAACAAAATTAAAGCTAAACCATAAACTAAAAAAAGCTAAACCTAAAATAAATAAAATAAAATAAACCTAAACTTAAAGTAAAATAAACTAAACTAAAATAAATAAAACCAAAACATAAACCTAAAATAAATTAAACATAAACCCTAAAATAGATAAAATAGAATAAACTAGAAATCAACCTAAACCTAAACTAAAAAGTAAAACCTAAAAATAAACTAAAAATAAGAACCTAAACCTAAACCTAAAAGTAAAAAATAAAACCAAAGCTTAAAATATCAAATAAAAATAAAAGTAAACTAAAAAATAAACATAAACCTAAGCCTAAACCTACAAAATAAACTAAAATAAATGAACTAAACTAAATAAAAAAAATGAACCTAAATAAAATTAAAAAATAAATTAAACTAAAATAAATAAATAAAACTAAATAAAATAAATAATCCTAAACCTACCAATTTTCTCAATTTTAAAAAAAATAAAATAAATCCTAAACCCTAAACCCAAAACCCTTAATCCTCATCCCTAAACCCTGTGCCAAAATAACCTGGGCCCACAACTCCATGTCTAAACACTGGCGTTAAACTTAAACCATAAACTTAGGCCAGCCTGAACTCATAAAAAAATAAAATTAAAACACTATAAACCTAAGATAAACTAAACCTTGACCTAGGCCTAAATAAACTACTGAGCCCTAACCTAAATCCTACCAGGCATTGCCATGACCCTAAACCCTAAAGGCCTTAATCCTAAACCCTAAACACTCACTGATGCCTAAATACCATAAACCCTGGGCCCACCCACCCTAACCTGGGCCCTAAACTAAATAAGCTAAAGCTAAATAAACTAAATAAAACTAAAACAAAAATAAATAAAAAAACCTAAACTAAAATAGAATAAAAAATAAAATAAAATAAAAACATAAACTAAAACATAAACCTTAACTTAAACTTAAACTTAAACCTAGAAAATGAAATAAAATAAAAAATGAAAACTAAACTAAATTAAAATATTTAAAAACCTCAACTATACTAAAAAATAAAAACCAAAATAAAATAAAACTTAAACCTAAAATAAAAAAATAAACCTAAAATAAGAAAAAAAATAAAAACCTAAATAAAAATAAAAATATAAATTATCCCCAAAAAAATAATAATATAATAATAAAATAAATAAAAAATAAACAAAATAAACTAAACTTATGAGTTTACTTAATTTAAAAACTATTAAAAATTAAAAATAAAATAATAAAAAAAAACCATAACCCAAACTTGCGTAAACTAAAAACCTGATACAACCCTAAACTAAACCCTACCTTAAAACCTAAAATCCTAAACCTAAACTAAATAAAACCTAAAATAAAATAAATAAAACCTAAATAAAATAAAATAAAATAAAATGAAAACCTAAACTAAAACATAAACCTAAACCTAAACCTAAACCTAAACCTGACCTAAACCTAAACCTAAGCTGGCTAAACCTAAACGTGAGCTAAGCCTAAACCTAAACTTAAAAATACAATAATATAATAAAATAAACTAAATAAAATAAATAAAACCTCACTAAACTAAAACATAAAATAAACCTAAAATAAAAAAAACTAAATAAAATAAAAAATTAAATAAAATAAATAAATTCTAAAATAAGAAAATAAAACTCAATGAAAACTTAAACCTAAGAAATAAACCCAAAAATAAAACATAAAAATAAATAAAAAATAAAACCTCAACAAAAAACTTAAAAAAAAACCTAAACCAAAAATAAACAAAATAAAATAACCCTAAACCTAAACTAAAACAAACTAAACTAAAATAAATAAAAGCTAAACCTAAAACTAAAATAAACTAAACTGAAACCCTAAACTAAATAAAATAAAATAAACTAAAATTATACCTAAAACTAAACTAAATAAAATAAACCTAAAAATAAACCTAAAATGAGAACCTAAAACCCTAATTTAAAAAAATAAAATAAAAACCTTTAATAAATAAAAATAAAATAAAAACATAAATAAGATTTAAACTTTAATAAATAAAAAATAAAAAAAAACTAAATTAAAATAAAATAAATAAAAACCTAAACTAAACTAAAAAATAAAATAAAAACTAAACCTAAAATAATAAAAAATAAACTTAAAATAAAATAAAATAAAACTAAATAAAAACCTAAACCTAAAAACTAAACCAAAAAATAAAACCTAATAATAAATAAAAAATAAAATGAAAACCCTAAACCAAAAAAAAAAACTTATACATAAAATAAAAAAAAATAAACCTAAACCTAAACTATAATAAACTTATCTAAAATAAATAAAACCTAAACCTAAACCTAAAATAAACTAAACCTAAACCTAAACCTAAACCTATACTAAATAAAATAAAATAAACTAAAAATAACCCTAAACCTAAACTAAAAAAATAAAACCTAAAAATAAATCAAAAATAAAAACCTAAAACCTAAACTGAATAAATAAAATAAAAGCCTAAACCTAAACCTAAAAATAAAATTAAAACATAAACCTAAAAATAATAAAAGACAAAACTAAACTAAAAAAGAAATCATGTACCTAAACCTAAAATAAACTAACATAAAACCTAAACTAAAATAAATAAACTAAACTAAATAAAAATAAAAAATGAAATGAACAAAACTGAATAAAAAATAAACCAAATAAACCTAAGCCTACCAGTTTACTTAATAAAAAAAATTTAAAAACTAAAAAAATATTAAAATTAAAAAAAACATAACCCTAGACCCTAAACCCTAAAATTAACCTTAAACTCTAAACCCTAAACCTTGAACCTACAACCCTAAACCTTAAACCCCAAACCCTAAACCTTGAACCATAAAACTAACCTTGAACTTACAACCCTAAAACTAACCTTGAACCATAACCCTAATACTATCGATACAAGATACCATCCACAAGAGCATTAGAAAGATGAGCTTGGGAGTTCTCTTGAGGTAGTTTGCCTTTATTTAGGAAATCCATGAATGGTTTCCTCTAATCTAACTCATTGTCCTTCTTGGCAATGGATACCTCCCCTTCAAGAGTGTACTTTTTGATGAGTTCAAAATCAATAAGGGATAAGACTTGTCTATTTTGGACCTTTATTGATATGGACTCATCCTCCGGACATGCTGATCTTTATTGATATGGATGCATCGACCTTACCATGAGATACTATAGTGGATTGATCCTAGAGATTAATTTTACCTTATGAGGAAGCATGTAGTGTTGTAACTTTTGGGATGTAAAGATTAAAGCTAAGCAATGCTTCTTAATGAGTGAATAATTAGCCTCAACAGGGATTAGATGATGGCTGTGGTAGTAGAGTTCATTTTCCATCTCTTCATCATTGGCTTGGGCCAACAAAGCACCAATGCAGTAGTGTAAAGTATGAGTGGCTTTCCCTGGATAGTGGCTGCTAGAATCGACAACATCATCAGGTAATGCTTGATGTCTTCAAAGGCATGCTCACATTTATCATCCCACTTGAACTTGGCTTCCTTTTTGAAAATTGCTGAGAATGGCTGACATCACTCCGATAGGTTGGATATAAAGCATCTTAGATATGCCAATTGCCCTTGGAATGATTTGAGTTGAGTTAAACTTTTATGGGGTAGAATTTATAATATCTCCTTAATTATCTTTGGATAGATTTCAATTCTCTGGTGTTGGACAATAAACCCATCGAATTTCTCAGAAGCTACTCTGAATGCACACTTCAGGGGGTTCATTTTGAGGTTAAATTGTCTTAACTATTCAAAAACTACTTCAAGTCAAATAGATGGTCTTCCTTTTCTCTAGTTTTGATAATGAGATCATCGACATAGAACTTGACTTGATGATGAATAAGTTTGTCAAAGATTGAAGAAATAGCCCGTTGGTATGTAGCATCAAAATTTTTAAGGCTGAAAGGCATGACTTTAGAGCAATATATTTTGATTGGGTTTCTAAAAGCAATGTTTCTTTTATCTTCAGGGGACATTTTTATTTGGTTATATCCATATGAGCCATGCATGAAAGAGAAGACTGCATGAGATGAGGCAATGTCCACCATCAGCTCCAAGATTGGTAGTGGTATTTCATCTTTTGGACATGACTTATTCAAATCTCGATATCTCGATAATACAAGGCTTTAGTTAGACCCAAGGAGGTCATTTAATTACCTCACTTCTGTGGTTTAACAACGACACGTACTTGCCTATATCTTTGTTCATGTATATGTATATGTGATTAGTGAATGAAAATCCCATTTTACATTGAAATTGCATGCATTCATAATTGATTAAGTGGTTGAATTAATTAGCCATATGCTTTGGAGCCTACTTCCTATGTTTTTGTATACAAATTTACATATTTTTGAATGCAAATAAGTATATAGGCTGGACATCCTGAGAATACGAGGCTTTAGCTTGCTCCAAGGAGATCATTTGATTGCCTCACTTCACTAGTTTAACAATGACACATTCCTATTTAATTTCATTCTTATGTCCTATTTGTATAAGAATTTGGATAAAGTTTTAAATTCACATGTTTAAATATAACAATCAAATAAAATGTAAATTCTAAACATACACATACATTCATCATTTAAGTGTGCTAAAATATGTTGCATGTATAGATACACTTAGGATTAAATTATTTGTGTGCCACATGTGATGGAAAGGAATGATTTAATATATGTCAAGTGGTAGTAATTCAATTAAATTAATCTTAAGAAGCCTTTCATTTTGAATAAGATTATTTAAAGTGAACCTAAACTTATGACTAATTAAATCATTTAATAGGACATTCATTAAAGAGAACTAAATCAAATTAATATACTTTAGAAAGTGACTTAAGGTAGGGATGAAAGAGGTAAATCCTTTTTCCTCTCTTTATAACACTTAGTTGCTAAGTGTAATAAAATGAAATAAAAGAAAACACAAATTAAAATTCTCAAATCAATTAAACTATTCCAAGTGAAATCAACCATTGATGTTAAATTGAATCCTTCTACACATAGAAAATACAACACTAATGCAAACAAAACTTACCACACAAGCCCCACACATTAGAATTAAGTCACCACTTCTAACACTAAATTAGGATGGTGTATGATGTGATGTATGTTTTATTTTTTGATGTATTATTTTAGATTAGATGTTAGGGTGTATGCTTTGTAGACTAGATGATAGGACAATATTAGCGTAATCATGTTTTCTGCAAGGGATTATGCTTAAGGGATGCTTAAAAATAAATGTGAATGCTCTTTTTGCAAGTTTCTTAAATCCATGAGCATAATCCAAGTTAGGATAAGTTACCAAAAGTCCAAATTATAAATACAATTGCTTGAGATTATATGTATATTTACTAACCTCTATTTTTTAGGTGTAGTTAGATTTACTTTCCTACATAAATGTATTTTTTGTAATAGAAATTAGGATTAGTGTTATGAGGGATTAGGATGAGCAGTGGTCACAAAGATTTATCCTGGGGTGTCCAGTGATGCCTTTGAAGTAAGAACCATCCAAATCAAAGAAGGAACCAAATCAAAAATAGATATATGAAGAAAGAAGACCCCCATAACATTTAATACAATTATAATTATTATTTTATATTTTAGGTTGTATAAGGGTAGAGCTTGACTGCCCATCTTTTCTCTCTTTGGGTTGTATGGAGGTACCCAACCACACTGGCTGTCTATTCTTTTATGATAGTTTATATAATTATTTGATGATATGTTTACATTGTGCATTAGGATGACATGCTTTTTATAGTTTCTTAATTGAATGATGCTTTAATGTGTTTCTTGGATATGATTAGGCTCTTAAGATAAATATAACTTTTCTACCCAACTAATCACTCATAACTAAATTTTAAATAACTCATAACCTCATCATAAAGCATAATACATAAGTTAGATAATTAAAAGATTTAAAATCCCCATAGCTGTATGGTTGTATGTTTCACATCATGTATGCATATTCTTTAGCTCTTGAACATGAAGGATCTCCATCCTTGCACAATAAAGGAATGCTTGACCTATGAAGGCATCCCATGTGGTGGAGAACACCTTCTTCTAGTTTATTTGATCCATAACCTATTTCATCATACATTTAGGCATAAGAAATCATAAAGCCTCTACCAAAATGATGTGTCTAAAATGAAATAAAATTTGAAAATATTTTGCATCTATAGATTAAGTCATATGCTCATACCACTCATGCTCTAGTCTCTTAGGGCGTGTTTAGGACTTTAACCTCTTTCTATTTATATAACTACCCTAGCTAACTTGCAATTCATAAGACCGGACTACATGGTTTTAAAATAATAGGAAAATTTAGCTGGCGGCCACTCCAGGTAGTTATAAGTCCAGAAGTCAAAAAATTTATTCTCTCTTGTGGACGTAAACCCATATGTCCACTTGTCGCTTAGATTTAGGTCATGCTTTAGCTCGTACTAAAGCTCCCTAGATTTAGGATCCGAGGTAGCTATTTCCTTTGGGCTACAATCATAAATCCTCACCTCTTAGGCATTCTCATAACCTTATGTTGGTGGATTATAAGCCCTAGTAATCTACTTAAATATCAACCCAAAATATATAAATCTCCTCAACTTCAAAATTATAAAGTCAAACCATAGGATAGATTGGAATGCTCATTGGGCTTCTTAGTATCATGAGCATTTCTTACTTATTTCATTTAGATTCTAAAAATAAATCTTCTTCTTGAACTTTAAAAATTGATTTCCCAAATACAACCAATCCTTTGAGAGTCTAACCTTGAAATCTTTGGAGATGATAATTGTCTACTTTAATCAAGAGTATTCTTATGAAATGAAATTTCTTAAGATGTAATTAACTATGGAGGCTTGCCTCCATAGGGAACTTAAGAACCTATTTAATATAAAACTTACTTTATTCATCCATGTAAAGTAGGGGAAAAATCTCTGGTATATTCAAAGACCCATCATACCTTAGGAGTCCTTATTTCGTGATTAGGTCTATTGCAGGGGGATGCCTCAATCTATCAAGATAGTATATCATACCTCTATGTTGTAACTGATCACCTAAAAAAGCATGACCCCTACAATCAGCGTGGTGTCCCCTCCCCCCCCTGCATATCCAAATATAAATATAAACACCACAAGGCCCTCTCTCCTTGTTCATTGATTTCTCTCAACATCATCCTTTCTTTTTGGAGTTTGGATATGTCGATCCTCAAGTAGGCAAGGGTTTTTAGAATCATAATATTGACTGATACACCTAGGTCAACTAGAACTTATGATATCCTGTATTTGCCAACATGCACTATAATGTAAAGAGATGGTTGTGCTAGGTCATCCCTAGGAGTAAGTTTTCATTGCTGAATGTAACTCCTAAGATGTCCTTCAAGTTGCATACCAAAGCATATCTCTAGATCAAGTAAGGCTTTGATTAGAGATTCCCTCATCTCTTTGGATAAGACAAGGATGTCATATATGCTTAACTTAGTTGGAAACTTTTTAAGGTGAGCTAGGACATTATAATCAACTATGGCTTGGTCCCCCACAACATATTTATGGGTGGAGCATCCTATGGAGGGGCTATCTGCTCACTAAAACCAATGACTTGCTTACCCTTATCCCGAGGTGCCTAGGAGATAGAACTTTGCCACTATGTAGGTTGACTGTGTACTTGGAATGATGAACTTGTGGAAAGTTCTACCTTCTCATCGAGCATACCTACAGCTTCTACTATAGGATCCTCAGAGTCAGTTGATTCCAAGTCAATCTCAAGAGGTGAACTAGATTGATTCAAAGAATAATAGTCTAATTTTGAATCAGAAAGGAAAGGATCGAAACTACTAGAGCTATTATTTTTATTTAGACTCAGAGACCATTTAATAGGAATAAAATCAGGAGCACCAGAAGTAGACAATATATAATTAGAATCAACTTTCTTCAATATTTCTTTTTGGGTGGAGGTACATGATAGTAATCAAGTGAAGTAAGCAGAGTAAGGGATTTATTGCCCTTATTCACCGATTCATTGCTCTTACTGGTAGAAGAGAAGCTAGCAGAAGAGGGGTAGCTACAACAGTGTAGGAAGTACTTGACTCAGATGGTGGCTGTGCTACTAGACTATCTCCGACAAGTATGGTGAGCTGCTGCGGCTGCTAGGTTCTCACCCTCCCCTAGTTTCCCTTTGCAACTAGCAAACCCTCCTTGTTGTTGGAGGTTTGAGCTATTTTAAGCACCCTAAACCCTAAATCATAACTCCTAAATACTAAATCCTAAACCTTAAACCCTAAACCCTATAAAACCATAAACCCTAAACTTTAAACTAACCCCAAACTTTAAACCCTAAACCCTAAAAAGCTAAAAACCTAAACCTAAACTAAATAAAACCAAAAAATACTATAAATGTATAAACATAAATCAAAATAAAATAAAAAGATTAATTAAAAAAATAAAATAAAATAGAAAATAAACTAAAATAAATAAACTAAACTAAATAAGAATAAAAATAAATATAATTAAAAATAAAAAATAAAAAAAACTAATTAAACCTAAACCTACATATTTACTTAATTAAAAAATCCTAAATTCTAAACTGTAAAGCCTAAACCCTAAACCCTAAATTCTAAACCCGAAAAAAACCTAAACCCTAAACCATAAACCCTAACACTAAACCCTAAACCCAAAAAGCATAAACCCTAAAACCCTAAACCATAAACCCTAAACCCTAAACCCTAAACTCTAACCCTAAACCCTAAACCTAAACCTAAAATAACTAAATAAATTAAAAATAAACCTAAACCTAAACCTAAACCCTCAGAATGGGCAGAACCTTGACGGTAGAAACATCACCATCAACCAGGCTCAGTCTAGATCTGGAGTGGGAGACAATGGAAGATATGGTGGTTATCACAGTGGTGGTGGGGATGAGGTGTTGTAGAGAGGTGGTTGGAGCAGGTGGTGGGGAGGATGAGCGATGAAGGTTACAGCCGTGGTGGTGGCGGAAGGAGACATCAGTGATATGATGGTGGATTTCGCTACTCGAGTGGCCAGAGTGGTTCTGATGGGAACTGGAGAAACTGAAGAATGGCCGATCCGACTTACTACTTATGGAATTATATCTTTACTGTAGAGACGATTTTAGTTATCTAGGATTTTTTATTTTCTCTATGCGTGCTCATTTTTGATCTATCTGGTTGCTTTTGTCATAAAAAACATAGTGTGTTACTTGGTTGATGAAATCGAAAACAAGAAATGTTGATTCTGAATTTGTTCTCGATTATAGAAAAAGGCCAAAAACCCTAAACCCTAAACTAAAACCATCAACTTACCCTAAACCATCAACTAACCCTAAACCCTAAACCCTTAACCATAAACCTACAACCTTAAACCCTAAACCATAAACTATAAACCCTAAACCCTAAACCTTATGCCCTAAAACTTACAACCCGAAACCCTAATCCCTAAAGGCCAAACCATAAAAATCTAAAAACCTAAACCTAAAATAAATAAATCCTAAAAATAAAATAAATAAATAATCTAAACCTAAATAAATTAAAATAAAATAAAATAATAAAAACCTAAACTAAAACCTAAACCAAAACATAAACCTAAAACTAAATCTAAACATAAAATAAAAAAACTAAACTAAAATAAAATAAATAAAACCTAAACTAAAAGAAAAAAATAAACATAAAAATAAAAAACCAGAATTAAATAAAAACTAAATGTTAAATAAAAATAAGATAACCCTAAAATAAAATAAACTATAAAATAAATAAAAACCTAAACCTAAAAATAAATATAAATAAAACCTAAACCATAAACTAAAAAACCTAAAATTAAAATAACCAAAATAAAATAAACCTAAACTTAAAATAAAATAAACTAAACTATAAGAAATAAAACCTAAACCTAAACCTAAAATAAACTAAACCTAACCCTAAACTAAATAAAATAAAATAAACTAAAAATAAACTTAATCCTAACTTAAAAAATAAAACATAAAAATAAACCTAAAATAAAAACCTAAAACCTAAACCTAAAAAATAAAATAAAAACCTAAACCTAAACTTAAAAATAAAAAATAAAACTTAAACCTAAAAAATAAAATAAAAATAAAACTTAACTAAAAAATAAGCATAAACGTAAACCTAAACCTGTTGGGAATAAGAGTTTGGTCGAATTTCTTTGATTTAGACTCAATTATTGGATTTAGTTTAATTTTGCTCCAGTTGGGAGGTTGGGTTTGAATTTGACTGATTTTCTTAACTTGTTTATATAATATTTGAGGCTCCACTGGGAGAAGTGTGTGATTTAACTCCACCGAGGAAAATTTGATTGGGTTTAATTTAATCTTAGTTAATGTATGGAGCCTATCGGTGTGGGATGGACCCACTGAGAAGGGGCTATATTAGCCTTGACCTACATCAGGTTTACAAATCCAAAGGGATAGTCTATCGGTTGTGGGGTAGAGCTAGCCAACCTAAGGGGTTTCCTTTTGGTGTGCAACAACTGTGCTAGGAGGAAGGAATAACAGACTTACATCTTCCAAAGTAAGGAATAATAGCTAGGGTGACTTGTTGGATGCCCAACAAATTGAACCTCACTTAGGCCGACTACTGACTGAATGCCGTTAGGGACTTATGTCAACTCAAAAGTAGTCAAGATTTTTATCTTAATTTCATGTTATTTGATATGCTTTGTTTGGTTTATTTTGAGTTTGAATTGATGGCATATCCACTAGTGATGTGAGCTCGATCAAATTTGATAGAATTAATTTATGGATGATGTCTATGTACGATGGACCCACTAAGAAGGGGCATTATCAAACTTATCATATCTCAAATTTATAAATCCAAAGGGATAGTCTACTAGCCATAGGGTAGAGCTAGCCAACCTAAGGGGTTACATTTGCTGATGGCTATGCAGAAAGGCGTAGACTTACATCTTCTAAAGCAGGGAACAATCACTGGGGTGGCCTATTGGTAGCACAATAAATCGAACCCGGCTTAAGGGTGACTACTAAGTGAATGCAACTGGGGACTTATATCAACTTAAGAGTAGTCAGGTGATTCCTATAGGGAGTTTTGCTGATGCTGTCCTGAAGATAGGATGCTTGCTTGGGAAAAGGTACCGCTAGGGTTGTTCTCCTAATCCATAAGCGAATATATATTTTGTTTATATGTTTGTGTGGACCCTGTTGGTGTGCGAGGGACCATAATAAGAAGGGGCTATGTAGGCCTTGACTTATCTTAAATTTACTGGACCAAGGGAGAATCTACACATCCATAGGATTGATTCTCCAACCTCAGTGATGGTTACTATAAAAGGGAAACTATCCAATTCGATAGTAACCCGAGTAGTGTCTAAATGGGGTCATAAAGGATGTGATCCAAATATAGTGCCCACAAGGGAGGTGCTACTAGGGGCATTATCTTGAGCCCTAAAAAAGAAAGCCCATAGGTGTATAATACCATGGCCAACTCAAGGAGAAAGTGTAGTAGACTTACATCTGCCATGAGTGGTGTATCTTAAGGTGCGAGAACCAACCTAAGGTGTATCCATCAGCATGAGTAGTGTATCAGTCAACATAGTGAGAACCAACCAACCTAAGGTGCCCATTGGTGTGCAATAATCAATCTGGAAAGAAAGCATGTAGGCCTACAACTTTCTAAGTGGAATTGATAATCGGGATAGTCTGTCATCGACAGGATAGATGTTATCTGACCTAGAGTGACTAGAAAGTGGGGAGCCCTAAGGAAGAATTGGACCTAGACTTGAAGCAGTCATGAGGGAAGGATCCATTAGGGGACTTATCCTAAACCTCAAATATACTCGACCCAGTCAGTGCATGAAAGCTAATCCAAGAAGAAAGTGTAGCAGACTCACATCCTCTTAAATGAAGCCAACATGAGGTAGCTTACCAACCACACATTAAGGCCTACCAAACTAACAAGGCACTCGTCAGTTTATAGTGATCAAGTAAGGAAGAAAAGCATAGCAGACTTACATCCTTCAAAGAAATAACATCATTAGGGTGACACACTAGCAGGGTAACGCCGACTAGCGACTATTGAGTGAGTGTAGGGCGTTATCTGAACTTAGAGAAGCCCAAGATAAAACATATGTGTTTTATTTTATATGTTTGTGTGTAGTTTGTATTTGTGTTGTGCCAATGAAAGATAGGAAACCTCTCAGGTTTCTTACACCTACCCTAAACACATTATGGCGGATTCACAAACAAGAATACTTTTGACATGGAAGAGATTGAATTTGAAATGGAATTTTTATTGATGATAATAATTTTTAAACATGATTTATAATATTTCTTTAATTAGAGACCATTGATTGGAAGCATATGGCACTCTCCCTTATGATTAATAAGTTGATAAGATCCTCATTGGGAGGCCTTCTCCATGGAAAAAGGGCCTTCCCATGTGGGTTCAAACTTGCCTCCCATGTTACGATAGGCAACAATCAGTCTCCTTAGAGCTAGAATAAGCTCTCTTACTTAAAAAGCTCTTGGAAAGACTAACTTATTGTGAGCTTGAATTATTTTTGCTCTGTACAACTTGAGGTTTTGGCATGTCACATGCATCTCTCCTTTGAATCTTTGAGCTCTTCTAACTGTAACTTAGCATTATGATGTATTATAATCTTGCTACCCAGAGTTATCCTTAGTGATGGGAGTTGGACTTCTAATGGTTGAATGGCTTTGGAAACATACACTGAGAAAGGAGTAGACTGAGTTGGAGTTCTAAATGTGGTGCGGTAGGTTCACAAGGCTTCAACTAACTGCCCATTCCAGTGTCACTTGTTGTTGTCGAATGTCTTCTTTAGTA
The DNA here is from genome assembly GCA_021442155.1 of Cymbidium sinense. Lineage (NCBI taxonomy): Eukaryota > Viridiplantae > Streptophyta > Magnoliopsida > Asparagales > Orchidaceae > Cymbidium > Cymbidium sinense. The sequence continues at coordinate 122,879 of JAKCPB010000776.1, read as the reverse complement.
CTTACATGAGAGTATTCTTGAAGGCTTCTACTAAGCCGTTTGCCCATGAATAGTTGATGGTAGAATATCTCCAATCTATGTTGTGTCCTTGGGAAAAGTTGTTGATCTCAGTGCTCTCAAATGTAGTGCCATATAATTCATCACGAACATAAATACGATATGGTTCCTAAAAAAACTAGAGCACATGTTGAGTTGTGACCTCTCAGTGAAATCACCTTCACCCATTTGGAAAAGTAGTATAAATAAGATGAATCGATGACCCTTGGAAGAAGAAGGATCAACTGACTATGGTATACCCCAACAGTTGAATGGCCATGATGCCAATGTAGAATGTAGAATGTTGGGTGGTTGGTGTAGGGCCACACCATGTATTTGACATTGGTGGCATCGCCTAGTGGTATCCATGCAATCTTTGATCATCGATGGCCAGTAGTATCCTAATCTCTTGATCTTAGCTTTCATCTTCAGACCATATTGGTTGGCTCCACATAATCTTGAGTATTCCTCAATCACAATCTTAAAGGTTTTGTGCTTGTCTAAACAACATAACCACATATGATTGAAAGACCGTTGGTATAAGACACCATCCATAAGAGCGTAGGAAAATGCTCTCTACTTCATCTAATTGGAGAGATTTCTCTTGAGGTAGTTTATGTTTATTTAGGTATTCCATGAATGGTTGCCTCCAATCTAACTCCTCATCTTTCTTGGCAATGATAACCTCCCCTTCAAGAGAGTACATTTTGATGAGTTCAATATCAATAAGGGATAAGACTTATCTATTTTGGACATTTATTGATAGAGACTCATCCTTTGGACAGGCCAACTCCTTGGCAAGCTTGACTAAAGCATATGCTACTGTATTCTCCCCTTGAGGGATCTTATAAATTATAACCTCTAAGATTTGGGACAATAACTCCATGGTGTACTTATGGTAGTCATGGAGCTTGGGCTTTATAACCTTATAGGACCCAGGGATTTGGTTGATAACTAGCTAGAATCAAGATGTTGATGTTCTAGATGCTTAGAGTAATGACTAACTCAGACATGAGCCTCAATTCTTTTGTTGTTGATGCAAGGATTGGATAGATGATGAGAATTCTCATCACATGAGTTAAGAAAACTATTCCTACCCCTACCTTTCTTAGAATATTAGATTGTAGTTCTTCTCCTTTGAGAAAGTGCACCATCAAAGTACATCTCCCAACAATAAATGCTAGTATCCCTATGTTCATGATTCATTCATTGGGGAGATAATCACTAAGCGGAGAGTTAGCAAGAAGTGGGTGTGCTACTAAGAAATCCACTAGCACTTGTCCTTTCACCGCACAGAGGGGTACGAAGATAATGTCAAACTGTGACAGGACCTTGGACCGTCGTGCCAACCATCCAGATAGCATCGACCGTGTCATGAGATACTGTAGTGGATTGATCCTAGAGATTAAGTTCACCTTATGAGGAAGCATGTAGTGTCATAGCTTTTGGGATGCAAAGATTAAAGCTAGGCAATGCTTCTCAATGGGTGGATAATTAGCCTCGAGGGATTAGATGGCTAAGGTAGTATAGTGCATTTTTTCCTTTGTCATTGGCTTGGGCCAACAAAGCACCGGGAGTCATCTAACACATGTGTAAAGTATGAGCTTGCGAATGGGGATGCTAAAACCGCATTATCGTAATGCTTGATGTCTTCAAGGCATGCTCACACTTGTCATCCCACTTAAACTTGGAATCCTTTTGACAAGTGTTGAGAATGGATGACATCTTCGATAGTTGGATATAAAGCATCTTAGATATGCCAACCACCCTTGGAATGATCTAAGCTAAGTTAAACTTTTAGGGGGTGGCATTTCTAATATCACCTTGATATTCTTCGGATATATTTTGATTCCCTGGTGTCAAACAACAAACCCAAGAAATTTCTTTGAAGCTACTCAGAATGCACACTTCAGGGGTTTCTTTTGAGGTCAAATTATCTGAACTATTCAAAAACTACTCTCAAGTCAAAGAGATGTTCTTCCTTTTCTCTACTTTTGACCATGAGATCATCAACATAGCACTCGACTTGAAGATGAATGAGTCAGTTCAAGATTCGAGTCATAGCTTGCTGGTATGTAGCATTGACATATTTAAGGGTAAAAGGCATGACCTTGTAGTAATAGATTCTGATCGGGGTTCTAAAAGTAGTGTTTATTTCATCTTCAGGGGTCATCTTTGTTTGGTTATATCCAGATGAGCCATCCATGAAAGAGAAGACTGCATGAGATGAGGCAATTTCCACCATTAACTACGGGATTGGTAGTAAAAATTTATCCTTTAGACATGCCTCATTTAAATTCCTAAAATTGATGCATATGTGAATTTGGCCATTCTTTTTCTTAACTGGATGACGTACAACCGTAGGGTATTTTTCTTCGGATGAAACCAACATCGCAATTTCTTGACTCCATAAATGATATGTTGTTCTATGTCTTATCGCATGTGTCTGGGAGCTTGCTTCATAGGGTTAGCAGTAGGCTCTATTACTAGTTTATGGATCGCTATGTCAGGAGCGAATCCAAGCATCTCTTCATAACTCCTTGCAAAGTAGTCCTTAAACTCAATCTATAACTAAGTCATTGGTTCTTTCATTCAACAAAGAACTGATGTATGTCGCATGGATCTTCTTCAATTCCTAAGTTGATTTCCTTGAGCTCATCGATGGTTGACTTGATCTCTTCTTCGAACTCTAGTTGTGCATCTTTGACCTCAAAATCATCTGGATCATCTAAAGTTTCTAAGCACAACTCCTCATATGAGTTAATGTGATTTGAAAAAAACCTATCAGATTCTTAATGATTGGTGATGACTAAGGAGTAATCATCATCATCTCTTAATCGCACAAATCCTAAACCATATTTTTCAAAGTAGTCTAAACTCGTGCTTTGACCAAGTATGTGGATTAACCCTTTCTTTGCTAAATTATGAACACAAGGCAAGTACCAATCAAATGGTAATTTTATTAAATCTTTATATGAATCATCCTCTACATCAACTTCTTGACTTGAGGATGATGCCCAAAGAACCTCGAAGTCTTCACAATTATGGATGACTTGGGCTTCCTTAACTACCAAACCCTCGCTTTTGAGAGGAAAGTGGTTAAAGGTTCCCAACTGATTCTAATTGTTTTCACATATAGACTTGGATACACTTATGCTTGGCTTTGGAGCCCAATCTTCATCGTTATCTAGCTCAAGTGTCACCTCCAAGAGAATCTACTATAGAGAAGTGCTAGCTGGTGTGCTAACCAAATAAGACTCATCCTATGAGCTAGATTCTAAGTCTATATAGATAGCTACTCTTGGTACTGGGACATATCTTATTGGGTGGCCAATAAGAGGTTTTCCACCCCTAGACCCACTTAACTAGCTCTTCCTCCTTCTCCCTGGTGGAGGTCAGTCATCCCACCCATATGTTTGAATGGAGTAATGAGTGGGTGGAATCTAATGTGCCCACTTCCTCCTCCAAGTCTATTTTCGCTTTTATTTTCTTTTCATTTTCTCTTTTTTTTTTTTCTTTTTTTCTCTTTCTTTTTTTTTTTCTTTCTTTATTTTAAACTTTGGCCAAGTTCAGAGAATAGACTTGTTGATTTTAGGGAGGTAGTAAGCAGCATCCTCATATATGCCAACCTTGTGAACTATAAATGGCTCTCCTTTGGCTCACATAGATCCCACCTCTCACAACTTCATACACCCATGTAGAGAGGATGGAACTATGTTATTCTCATGTATCCATGTATTCAAGTCTATAATGTGAAACTTGCTTGGTCTTCCAATCATCTATCTCCAAGAACACTATGGAGCCTAAGGCCTATTGACCTCACTTTTGGAGTGTGATTCAATCTTCCATCTTAGACTTAGAGTCTTCTAGACATTAAGACTTCCTAGTCATAAGACACTTCTAACAATTTGGTAAACACTTAACTAAGCCTAAAGACTTAGAAGGGTTAACCATAGATTAGGTTATGCCTTAGGGATTAGGATAATCCACCTACCCTACAACCCAAATCCAATCCATGTTCACCTTCTCAAACCAAACCTCAAGTTCAATAAAAACATCAAATTAAAATCCAAACCCAAATTCCAAAACCAAATGATTGAAGCTCATGATCAAATCCAAACTTGAAACCCTTCCTAAGCCATATGACCTATCATGGACTTAGCCAAATCTTAATCCAAATCAATCCAAAATCAATTGATTTTCTCATAATCAATTTCTATCTTCAATCATCATTCTAAATATAAATCTAATCTATGTTCAAATGATCAAAACTAAATAAAACTAAATCAAACTAAATCAAATTAAATCAAACCCTTCCTAAGCCATATGACCTATCCCAGTTACAAATCTTAATCCAAAATAAAGTCAAACTCAATTGATTTCTCACAATCAATCATATTTTCAATCATCTTCACAAATTTAAATGAAATATACATTTAAATCATCAAAACTAAATCAGCCAAATCAAAATCAAAACTTAAGCCACATGACTCAACTCCATGGACTTAGCCAAATTTCTTCATTCCAAAACCCAAATTCAATTGATTTTCATGAATTAATCATACCTTCAATCATATTCACAAATATATATGAAATCTACAATCATCAAGCCAAACCAAAATCAACCCAAGTCAAACCCAACTTAACCCTTTTGACTTGAAATGTTCAAATGAACCCATTTGAACCCCAATTGTAATTAAATTTATATATCAATCCCAAATCCATATATAAACTCAAGTAAGTCAAACTCAACAAAATCAAGCCAACTAAACCCAATTGGTCCACTTGACCCAAAGTGGCCAATTTGTATTTGAGCCAAGTTCTAATCCTACCCAAATTGGATTGAACCAAGCCCATCAAAACCTCCCATCATGATTGTTGATCACCCTAGGTTGATCAATTATAACAAATTGGTCCAAGTCAACTTGGTCATTTGACCAAGTCAACCCCTTAACCCATATGAACCAAACTAGCCAAATTGCAACATAAGCCAAATCCCTTAAAACCAATGATTCATACCAAATCAAAATCAATATTTGAATATGGCTTGAACTTCAATTGAGTCAAACTAAACCCAATTGGCCCTCTTGACCTAACTTGACCCAAATTGGCCTAAAAGATCAAATTGGATCAAACCAAATTGGTTGCAACTAATGACTCAAGTTCATTCCAAATTGATTATTGAACTTGACCAAAGTGATGATTGGACCCAATTGAACCCAATGACTTACTTAGCCCAAATTGACCTGAAGGATCAAGTTAGCTTAAATTAAAACCAAATCCAAATTAATTAAAACTAAAGCCTACAATCATCTTCAATTAGTCAACTAAACCCAAACCAATAAGACCCAATTTGTCAATTTGTTCAAATTAGTCAACTTAACCCATGTGCCCCAAATGAATTCAAATGACCCAAAATCAAATCTAAGCCAAACTAAACCAAACCAATTAAACCAAAACATCCCAAATGATCATATGAACTTGACCAAACCCTTGGTTTGACCTAATTTGACCAATTGGTCAACTTGACCCAACCTAACCCAATTTGACCTAAATGAGTCAAATTGAGCCAAATCTAACCAAATCAACTCAATTGACTTGAAATGCAACCCATTTTGGCTCATTTCAAATCTGCCAAATCAAATCAAATACCAAATGATCATTCTACTTTAGGTCAAGGCATCACATGAGACAAATCACCCATGTAAGTTGTCATTTCCATTCCTTGGCCACTTGGTACTCAAATGGTCCACCTAGCACCTAGACACTACCCACCCAATGGGTGGTTGGTTGACCCATGGGAGGTGAAATCCCTCACCCTTCCCATTGAGCATTTGAAACCCATAGGACACCCATGATTCCTCCTTGGCCACCTCCACACCTTCAACCAACCAAGCTGAGCCAACTCACCTCCTCGCCACCATGACTCCCTGAGATGGTCGGACCACTATAAGCCAAACCTGATCCCACCATCTGATCAAGATGAAGGGGGTATACACCCCCTCATTTCCACTCAAACACACACAAAAATCATTCCTCGGAGCCCTAGCTACCCAAGAGGACCCGCTAGAGCCATTTCCTAAGCTCTCAAGCTCATTCCTCTATCAAAAATGCCATTCTATCCCAAAATAGACATTCTATATCCAACCAAACTTCCCCATTTCTCCATCAAACTCAAATTAACTTCGCACGTGCCTTCCCTATGTCTCTTCGAGAAAGAATGAATCATCTCCCAAGCTTTTTAAGCACCAGAGGTGTGACTTTGATCAAATCCAAGCTCTAAATCATCGGTTCGTGGCCTTCTAATGAATGTCAAGGAATTGATCCAATTGCTGCTCAACAGAGCTTCATCTCCACTAGATGAAGCTTCCTCAATCATTCAAGCCACTAGCCTTGATCTTCGATAAGGTATGCTTCCAAAACTTATCTTTAGGCAAAAATTGGTTGGAGCTTCTTGAAGAAAACTTGCATTTCGTGTGATTTTGATCATTGGATCCCCTCTGATCGATGTCATGAAGGTGTGGAATCATTTGGAGTTGATCCAAGCTGTGTAAAGATCAAGTGAGCAGCGATGGACAGACTCCATTCTCCCTCACTCGCATGATGTTAGATCACGTATCATCCATTCTACTTGATTGAAACGGATGGTCATGATTAGATCTGCTAAATCAATCTGATTTAATCCTATTAAGTTGTGGGATTAATCATAATCGTTAAATCTTAAATCAGATGGTGAATAAGAAATCACGTCCGCTGCTATCACGTAGGCGCAGAGTCGGATAAGTTTTAAGTAGCCAATCACGCACTGCCAAGTGAAAGGCATGCTACATCAGCACGCCACATGGCGCCAACATGATTAGGCTTTAATTAGGCTTAATTAATCATTTTTAATGGCTAAAACTTCTAAAATTATAAAAAATCATAGAAATAAAAAAATGCAAATAAATACTTATTTTAAAGGTATTTTGGAGGAGAATTAATTAAAAATGATCTTAACTAATTTTAAAAGTAATTAAGGTTTAATTAAAGTTTAATTACAAAATTAATTAGCTTTATTACTCTTTAATTACTTGAGCAATTAATCCGAAATTTTGTGGGTTAATTTAATGGGATGACCTCTACCTCCATGATTTTCTTGGGATTTATTGCTCACTTAATTAAGAAAATTGACTAATTAAACCTTAACTACTCTTTTAAGTTAATAATGATTAATTAATCCCAATGAAGAATAATAAATTAGTTAATTAAGTTTATTAATCATTGTTTAGATTAAGTGAACTAAGGAATAGGTTGGGACCCCTTTCCTAAGTTCATTTCACCCTTTTTAAAATGAAATTAATTAAGATTTAACTAATTAATTAAATCACTTAATCAAATTAAAAATCATAATCACATTAGACCTTAATTAATTAAATCATGGGGTAGATCTTTAGGTGTTTAATAACTAAAGAGTTTAATGAAATTATGGTTAGTCCACATGTGGGAAAACCATAAGAGTAATTAATTAAGTCCCTTAATCTAATTAATATTAATCGAGCCAATTGGATTAGCCCTTTATTTCCTAAGATCATTGCAAAGTTTATTTTCCATGCATATCATGTTGGCTCATAATTATTTAGTTAATTACTTTAAGGTGACATAGGTAAGAGTAATTAATTCATCTAATTAGGGTTCAACTTAATTAACCCATAAAATCAACTTAATTACATTTCCTTAAATTAAATTAAATCAAATCACTAATGGGAATGGGTTTAAAATAGTACAAGTGATGATTTCTCTTCTCCTCTTTAAATCAAATCAAATCCAAAACTTAATTAATAAAGAAGCTTTATTTGCTTAAATAATCTTATTTGATTTGATTGTCCTTAAGAACTAGTTTGGTTGAATAAATCACATGCTTATATTTGACTATTCTCCTTCCAATCATGTTAAATTTGTATGTCATTTGAATTCATGCATCCATCTTTTCAAAATCAAGTAAAATAAAATGGATTTACTTATGTAATCTTGCATGTGTTGATTTAATTTAATATATGCATGGCTATTATCACTATTAAATCCAAATGTATTTTTCAAAAGCTTATAAATGAATAATAATATGTGTTATGATAGTTATAAATACATAAGAAATGCATGTGCTTATAGCTTAAGTGTATGAATGTTGATCTTTTTTTTTCCTCTTCATGTGTTGATTTATATAAGATTGAATGGTAATGGGTATATATTGGACATCCAGAACACGAGGTTTTAGCTAGCCCCAAGGAGGTCATTTGATTACCTCACTTCTGGTTTAATAACAATGACATACCCATTTGATTTCATTCTTATGTATTTCAACATTAGAATTTGGATAGAGCTTTAATTCATATATATATGATTCAATAAAAAAAATATACAATCTTTGCATGGTTTTCTTTCCATCATTTATATATACATCCATGCATGTCCAAGAAAAGAAAGTATATTGTCTTGACATCCCAAGAATATGAGGCTTTAGTTAGCCCCAAGGAGGTCATTTGATTACCGCACTTCCTTGGTTTAACAACAACACATACTTGCCTATATCTTTGTACATGTATATGCATATGTGATTAGTGAATCAAAATCCCATTTTACATTAAAATTGCATGCATTCATAATTGACTGAGTGGTTGAATTAATTGGCCATATGATTTGGAACTTACTTCCTATGTTCATGTATACGAATTTACATATATTTTAATGTAAATGGGTATATAGTCTGGACATCCCAAGAATACGAGGCTTTAGCTAGCTCCAAGGAGGTCATTTGATTACCTCACTTCCCTGGTTTAACAATGGCACATGCCTATTTAATTTCATTCTTATGTCCTTTTTGTATAAGAATTTGGATAAAGTTTTAAATTAATATGTTTAAATAATTCAATCAAATAAAATATAAATTCTAAACATACACATACATTCATCATTTAAGTGTGCTAAAATATGTTTCATGTATAGATATACTTAGGATTAAATCATATGCATATTACATGTGATGGAAAGGAATGATTTAATATATGTCATGTGGTAGTAATTCAATTAAATTAATCTTATGATGCCTTTCATTTTGAATAGGATTATTTAAAGTGAACCTAAACATGGGATTAATTAAATCATTTAATAAGACATTCATTAAAGAGAACTAAATCAAATTAATATACTTTCGAAAGTGGCTTAAGGTAGGGATGAAAGAGGGAAATCATTTCCTCTCTTTATAACACTTAGTTGCTAAGTGTAATCAAATGAAGCAAAAGAAAACACAATTTAAAATTCTCAAATCAATTAAACTACTTCAAGTGAAATCAACCTTTCATGTTAAATTGAATCCTTCTACACTTAGAAAATACAACACTAATGCCTAACAAGACTTACCACAAGCCTTAATACACACATTAGAATTAAGTCACCACTTCTAGCTCTAAGTGAGGATGTGATGTGTATATGATTTTATGATGCATTATTTTAGATTGGATGTTAGGGTGTATGCTTTTAGAGGATGATAGGCCAATATTAGCCTAATCATGTTTTCTACAGGGATTATGCTTAAGGGATGCTTAAAAATAAATGTGAATGCTCTTTTGCGTTGCTTAAATCCTTAAGCATAATCCAAGTTAGATGGGCTTAGTTACCCATGTAGGGTGCTAAGTCCAAATTATAAATACAATTGCTTGGGATTATATGTATATTTAGCTAACATCTATTTTGCGTGTAGATTTAGTTTTCCCAAAGAAATGTAATTTTTGAATAGGAATTAGGATTAGTGTCATGGGGATTATGATGAGTAGTAAGGTTTTATCCTAGGGTGCCTTATGATTCAAGCAAGCACCATCCAAATCAAAGAAGGAACCAAATCATATGAGATATGAAGAAAGAAGACCCCCATAATTTAATACAATTATAATTATATTTTTCATATTCGTTGTATAAGGGTAGAGCTTGACCATCTTTTCTCTTCGGGTTGGGAGGTGCACCACACCTGACCTTTTATTCTTTTATGATAGTTTATATAATTATTTGATGTTATGTTTACATTGTGCATTAGGATGACATGCTTTTCATAATTTTCTTAAATGATGTTTTAATGTGTGCTTGATATGATTAGGCTCTTAGGATAAAAATAATTTTTCTGCCCAACTAATCACTCATAACTAAATTTTAAACAACTCATAACCTCATCATAAAGCCTAAGACATAAATAAGATAATTAAAAGATTTAGCAACCCCTTAGTTTTATGGTTGTATGTTTCACATCATGCATGCATATTCTTTCTCTCTTGAACATGAAGGATCTCCATCCTTGCACGAAAGGAATGCTTGACTTGTGAGGGCATCCTTGTGGTGGAGAACCTTCTTCTAGCTGATTTGACATATAACCTATTTCATCATGCATTTAAGCATAAGAAATCCTAAAGCCTCAATCAAAATGATGTTTCTAAAATGAAATAAAATTTGAAAATATTTTGCATCTATAGATTAAGTCATATGCTCATATCACTCATGCTCTAGTCTCTTAAGGAGTGTGTTTAGGACTTTAGTCTCTTTCTAATTAAATAACTACCCTAGCTATCTTGCAATTCATAAGACTAGAATACATGGTCTTAAAATCATAGGAGGAGTTAGTGAGCCACTATGGTTATAAGTCCAAAACTCAGGCAATTTATTCTCTCTTGTGGAGGTAAACACTTATGTCCATCTATCGCTTAGATTTAGGTCGTGCTTTAGCTCATACTAAAGCTCCCTAGATTTAGGATCCGAGGTAGCTATTTCCTCTATGAGCATAAATCCTCACCTCTTAGGCATTCCCACAACCTTATTTTGGTGTGGTGATTATAAGCCTAGTAATCAATTAATTAAATTTCAACTCAAAATATATAAATATCCTCAACTTCAAAATTATAAAGCCCAACCATAGATAGATTGGAATGTTTAGGCTTCCTAGTATCATGAGCATTTCCTACTATTTCATTTGGATTCCAAAAATAAGTCTTCCTTGAACTTTCCCAATTGATTTTCCAAATACAACCAATCTTTGATAGTCTAACCTTGAAATCTTTGGAGATGATAATTGTCTACTTTAATCGAGTATTCTTAGAAATTTCATTTAAAGATGTACTAACTATGAGGCTTGCCTCCATAGGGAACTTAAGAACCTAGTTTAATATAAACCCTACTTTATTCATCCATGTAAAGTGGGGAGAAATCTAGCACAGACCCATCATGCCTTAAGGAGTCCTTATTACATGATTAGGTCCATTTTAGGGTGATGTCTCTATCTTTGAGATAGTATATACCTCAATTGATCACCTCAAAAGTATCCCCTTACCCCTCCATGGTGTCCCCGCATCCAAAATAAAAACCACAAGGCCCTCTCGCCTTGTTCATTGAATCCTCTCAACATCATCCTTTCTTTTTGGAGTTTGGAGATGTCGATCCTCAAGTAGGCAAGGGTTCTTAGACTCATAATGTTGATTGATACACCAACCAAAAACTCGGATAACCATTTTGCAAACATCCACTCTATAATGTAAAGAGGCGGTTGTCTCGGTCATCCCTAGAGTAAGTCTTCATAAATGTAACTCCTAAGATGTCCTTCGAGTGACATGCCTCCTCTTTAGTAGCGATCAGCTGAGCTAAGCATATCTCTAGATCAAGTAAGGCCTTGATTAGAGATTCCCTCATCTTTTTGGATAAGACAAGGGCATCGTATATGCTTAACTTAGTTGGAAACTTTATGAGGTGAGCTAGGACATTATAATCACTTGGTCCTCATAAGCATATCCATGGGTGGAGCATCTATGGAGGGGCTATCTGCTCACTCAAACCAATGACTTGCTTACCATTATCCTGAGGTGCTACCCTAGAGGTAAAACTTTGCCACTAGGTTGACTTCAATGACTTCTTGGAATGATGAGCTTGTGGAAAGTTCTACCTTCTCATCGGGCATACCTACAACTTCTCCAGATCTGAGTCGCTTAACTCAAGTCAATCTCAAGAGGTAGGCCTAATTGATTTAGAGAAGGATAGTCTAACTCTGAATCAGAAAGGAAAGGATCAAAATTACTAAAGTTATTATTTTTATTTAGACTCGGAGAGCTTTCAATAGAATAAAATCAAGAGCATCGAGTACAATATAAAAGTAGAATCGCCTTTCTTCATTAATTTCATTTGGGTGGAGGTACATGATAGAAATCAAGTAGAGTGAGGGATTTAGTGCCCTTATTTCAGATACAATGCTTGCCAAGAGAAGAGGAGCTAGAAGAGGTGGTAGCTATGGGAGTACTGACTGACGGTGGCTATGCTACCGGACTCCTGCAAGTATGGTGAGTGCTGGTGGGCTATCATCATCCCTGATGTTGTCCTTTGTAAGCAAACCTTCCTTGGTGTTGGAGGTTTGAGCTACTTTAGGCACCTGCAAGGAAAGCTTCTTGATCTTAGAAATGATCTTCTTAGAGGTTTGGGATAGGGAGATATCCTAACCTTATTTGGTCTTAAGAGGATCGCAAGTATCCCCAATGATTACTCTAATAGAACTAGATGGTTGTTCTAATAAGTATTCCTTAGGGATAACTATGGCTCTCAACTTGTAGTTGTGCTCCTAGTCCTTAAAAGTGATACAATCCTCTAAGACATGGCCTAACATATGGTAGGGCAATAGGATCATTGTTCTTGCCCACTTCCTCCGCCTCTTAGGCTCTGTAAAAAGTCGCTTTAAGATATTATTAAAGATTTTCCTAACTACCTCCTCTTGAATGAATATGGCTTAATCAATCTATTGACAAGAGTAGGTGGAAAGTAGTTACCTGATGGATATGAATACCACCGGGTAGGCATGAGGTGGTGGAAATGGTCATTGTGGTGGCCGTAAGATGGTCAAGGTGGTGGAAGAGGAGGTGGCAAAAGAGGCTACTAAGCTAGTCTCTCTCAATTGACTCGCTAGTCGCTTCCCCTATTCACCAACTATCCCTAACTTCTTCTCAAACACCTTCTACAGCTTGGGCCTAGATGATTGGTCGGGAAAGGGCAACTATGTATTAGCCTTTGATTAATTAATGTTTTGGTAAAGCCCTTAAGCATGAAGGAGACGGGCCATGGATATTCTTGAGAAGAATCTCAATGGCATGCTCTTCGGACAGTCATGGTTCATATCATGCGTTGTGCACCCGAGAATGTAATCAACATGGACCATTGAGTTTTATTTCTCTACAATGAGGTCTCCTACAATGACCCTCTGTTGAGCTCCATCAAACCTATTGATGAAGAGGTGCTCCAACTCAGCAAAAGTCTTCATCGAACTATTGGCGTTCATACCAATCAAATGCAACACGATGACACTAAAAAAAGCGGAGAGTACATTCTTTGACCCGGTGAACAAACTCTAATGTATGCAATCTATTGTATTGGGTTCCCACTACCAAAGATCTTGAAGGATGAACAAAATCTAAATAAAATAAAAACTAAATAAAACCAAAAAATAAACCTAAAAATAAATAAAAAAATAAAACCTAAACCTTAAATTAAAAAAAACCTAAACCTAAAATAAACAAAATAAAATAAACATAAACCTAAACTAAAATAAACTAAACTAAAATAAATAAAACCTAAACCTAAACTAAAATAAATAAACAAACTAAACTAAAAAAAAATAAACTAAACCTAAACTAAAACCTAAAATACTAAAATTAAACTAAACCTAAAAAATAAAATAAAACCTGACATAAACATAAAATAAAAACCTAAAATTTAATAAATAAAACTAACAAAAAATAAATACTAAACCTAAACTAAAATAAACTAGATAAACCAAAAATAAAATAAGAACCACAAACTAAGAATAAAACTAAAAATAAAATAAAAACTAAATAAAATAATAAAATCAATCTAAATAAAATATAAAATAAAATATAAATAAAATAAACCTAAATAAATAAACTAAAATAAACTAGATAAATAAAATAAACTAAATAAATCTAAATGTGTTGATTTGAAAAATAAACCCTAATAAACCATAAAACTGGCCCTACCTAAATCCTGGTATAACTGAGCTCTAGGCCAACTGACTGACCACAACCACTGACCCTAACTAACCATACCCTAAACTTGGGAGACCCTGGGCCCTAACCTCTCTGATCCACAGGCGCCCTCACTGGGCCCTGGGCCCAAACACTGAGCCCTGGGCTACCCAGGCCATAACCCAAGACTGAGCCTACATACCCTGGGCTCTGGGCCCTTAACTGGGCCCTAGGCCCTGACTCTCCAAACTCTGGGCCACTGACCCTAACATAGCCACTGACCTACCACTGACCCTCACCTAAATGGGCCACTGACCTAATAACCTACTAGGCTGGCTAATAAGACCTAAAAATAAAATAATAAACTTAATAAGATAAATAATAAGATAAACTAAAATCTAACCTCTAAATAAGATAAAGTAATTAAAATATAATGATAAAATAAAACATAAATAAACCAAAGTAATAAACTGGATAAAACCTAAATAAAATAAAACTAAACATAAAATAAAATATAATAAAAGATAAAATAAAAAACTAAAAAAAACATAAACTAAAAGATAAAACCTAAAAGACCATATAAATAAAAAAATAAACCCTATAAAACTAAACCCTAAACTATAAATAAAATAAAAATACTAAATTAAAAAAATACCTATCCACTAATAATAAACCAAATAACTCTAAAATCTAAACCAAACTAAACTAAACCCTAAATAAAATAAAAAACTAAAAAACCTAAAACTTAACCTAAAACTAAACCTACTAAACTAAATAAACAAATAAACTACCTAAACCAAAAGCCTAAACTAAACAAAAATTAAAAATAAAATAAATAAATAAACTTAAACTTAAATAAAATAAAATAAAAAGGAAGAATAAACTAAAATAAAATAAACAAACCTAAAACTAAAATAAAAAATAAAATGAATAAAATAAATGATAATAAAATAAAAATAAAATAAAATAAAATTAAAATAAACTAAACTAAATAAACTAAACTAAATAAAATCTAAGCTAAAAAAATAAATATAAATAAATAAAATAAATAAAAATAAAAAAACCTAAAATAATATAAATAAACAAAATAAAATAAACTAAACCTAAGATAAAAATAAATAAAACCTAAACCTAAACCTAAACTAAATAAATAAAAAATTATCTAAAAAATAAACCTAAATAAAATAAAAATAAATCTTAAAAATAAACTTAAAATAAAAACCTAAAGCTAAACTAAAATTAAAATAAAAACATAAATCAAAACATAAAAATATAAAATAAAACCTAAACCTAAAAAATAAAATAAAAATATAACTCAGCTAAAAAATAAGCCTAAAGCTACACCTAAACTTAAATCAATAAAATAAATTAAAGAAACCTAAACTAAAATAAATAAACCTAAAATAAATAAACTAAACAAAATAAAAATATTAAATAAACATAAATAAAATAAAATAAAAAGACTAAAATAAATAAAAATAAAGATAAACCAAAACTGTCGACTTATTATTATTATAAAAAACCTAAACCATAAATCATAAACCATAAAACTAATAAAATCTAAGAAACCTAAACCAAACTAAACCCACAACCCTAAAATAAAACCTAAATATCCTAAAACCCTAAGACCCTAAATCTAAATCTGAACCTAAACCCTAAAAACATACATTAATAAACATAAACCATAAAACCCTACAAACTAAACTAACCCTAATACTGACCCTAAACCCAACCCCACCCTAAACCTAACATAAAGTAACTAAAATAAAATAAAACTTATCTAAACCACAAACCTAATAAACTAAACCCTAATAAGAAAACCATGATAACATAAACTAGATAGATCGTGATGGAAAAATAAACATTATCATGGTGGTGGTGAGCTAGATAGTGGATATAAGGTGGTGGAAAATGGTATATGGAGGTAAGACTGACTAAAAGAGATATGGGATATGGTAGATCCCACTACTTGAGAGGTGAGGTAAATGAGATAAAAAAAAATGATCAAAGAAATATGTCTTTATAATATAGATAGTTAATAAATGATTTTCTCTAGCTCAATCAATGTCATATGTGTCTTAAAACTCATTAAATGATGAAATCAAAAGAAGAAATGTTGAATAAATTTATTCTCTAAAAAACAAAAACCTAAACCCTAAATTAAAACATAAACCTAGACTTAAAACCTAAACCTAAATCCTATATAAAAAAAACCCTAACCAAAAAAACCTAAACCCTAAACCCAAACTAAAACCTAAAATAAAATGATAAAATAAAAAATAAAAAGAAATCTGATAATGATAAAAACCTAAAAAAAGCTAAAACTAAACCTAAATAAATAAAAAATAAAAAAAATAAAAATAACCAAAATAAATATAAAATAAAAATTAAAACTAAACTAAAAAATAAACCTAAAAAAATAAAAAGAACTCAGATAATAAAAACTAACTAAATAAAATAAATAAAAAACCTAAAACTTAATTAAAAACCTAAAAGACTAAATAATAAAATAATAAAATAAAATAAAATAAACTAAATAAAAAAACCTAAATCTAAAACTAAATAAACTAAATATAAAATAAAATAAAACCTAAACCCTAAACCTAAAATATAAAAAAAAACCTAAACCACTAAATAAAACAAAATAAACTAAAATAAACCTAAACCCAAACTATAAAATAAAACCTAAATAAACCTAAACTAAACTAAAAAAATTAAAACCTAAAAAATAAAACAAACCAAAACCTAAAATAAAATAAAATAAAACTAAAACAAAATAATAAAACCTAAACCTAAAACCTAAAATAAACTAAGATAAAAAAACCTAAACTAATAAAATGAACATAAAATAAACTAAACTAAAATAAAAAAATAAACCTAAAATAAACTAAAAATTAAAAACTAAATAAAAGAAAATAAACTGTCGTTTAAAAAATAAAAAAAAAATAAAAAAAAAACTGAAACTAACTAAAAACCACTATGAACTATCCTACCTGAAACTGACCTACCCTGAGCCCAAAGCCCACAGGCCCTAGGCCCTAACCCTACAGACCCTACCTTAAACCTGAACTGATGACCACAAAGAGCCTGACCAAACCACACTAACTGAGCTATAAAACCTGGACCATATGAACTCTGGACCATAGGCCCAAAACCTAGAGCCTAAAACTACTAATAAAACCTAAAAATAAATAAAAAACCAAAAAATAAAATAACAAATTAAAATAAAAAACTAAACCTACAAAATTAAATAAAAAATAAAACTAAACTAAAATAAAATAAAATAAACCTAAACTAACTAAAAAAATAAATAAACCTAAATTAAAAACCACAAATATTAAACTAAAATAAATAAAATAAATAATCTAAAAATAAAATAAAATAAAACTAAATAAAACCTAAACCAAAACATAAACCTAAAATGATAAAATAAACCTAAAAACTAAAAATTGAAAACCTAAACCAAACTAAAATAAACTAAAATAAATAAACATAAAACTAAAAACTAAATAAAATAAAATAAATTAAATAAACTTAAACAAACTAAAAAAAATATAAAATAACATAAAACCTAAACTAAACCTAAATAAAAATAAAACCATAAAATAAAACTAAATAAACTAAACTAAAAAATAAACTAAACCTAAAAATATAAACTAAATAAAAGCTAAACTAAATAAAATAAATTAATAAATAAACTAAACTAAATAAAATAAAACAAACTAAATAATATAAAATAAATAAACTAAAATAAAAATACTAAATAACTATCCTCAACTTGGTTTCATTTTAAACCCTAACATACCTACCACACCTGCATCTCCTATACAACCTACCCTGACTGGCTACTCTGAGCTAACCCCAATAATGACCCTACCCTACCCACCCTGGGCCACTGACCCTGGGCTGACTCTAGCCACAGGCCCTACTCTACCACTGAGCCCTAAACCTAAAAAATGATAACCTAAACTACTATGTAAAACCTAAAATAAATAAATAAAAAATACCAAAATAAAGTAATGAAAAAAATAAATAAAATAAAACCTAAACCTAAATATAGTAAAATAAAAAATAAAAATAAACTAAAATAAAAAATAAAACCTAAATTAAACTAAAAAAAATAAAAGTAAATAATAAAATATAAAAAAAAATAAAATAAAAAATAAAATATATTAAAACTAAATATAAACCTAAACCTAAAAAAGTAAACATAAAAATAAATAAAAAATAAAACTTAAACCCTAAATGTAAAAAACCTTAAACCTAAAATAAAAAGTAAAGTAAACAAAATAAAATAAACTAAACTAAATATAAAAACCTAAAATTAAAAAAAATAAAATAAATAAAATAAAATAATCTAAACAAACTAAAATAAACTAAACTAAAATAAATAAAACCTAAACTAAACCCAAAACTAAACTACATAAAATAAAAAAGTTAAAAACCTAAATTATAAAACCTCAAAATTTAATAAATAAACCTAAACCAAAATAAAATATAAAAATAAAATAAAATAAAAATATACTAAACCTGAACATAAACTTAAAATAAAATAAAAAAATAAAAACTAAACTAAATCAAAATAAATAACTAAACTAAAAAAATAAAACCTAAATAAATAAAAACTAAAAAGAAAATTAAAAAATAAAATAAACCTAAAATAAAGAAAATAAAAACTAAAATACTAAAAAAAATAAACCCACAAAATAAAAGAAAAAAAAAACTAAACCTAAATAAAAATAAAATAAACAAAATAAATTAAAATAAACCAAATGAAAATAAACAAAAATAAAATAAATAAAACTTAAACCTAAATATAAATAAATTAAACTAAACCTAAACCTAATCTAATATAAATAAAATAGACTAAAATAAACCTAAAACATAGATAAAACCTAAATAAACCTAAAATAAAACCCAAAACCTAAACTAAAAAAATAAAATAAAACCTAAACTAAACCTAAAATAAAAAATAAAACCTAAACCTAAAAATAAAAATAAAATATCAAAAATAACTTATACCTAAAAGATAAACTAATAAAAAAAACTAAATAAAATAAACCAAATAAATAAAACTAAATAAAAAATAAAATAAACTAATATAAATAAAAAATAAAATAAACTCAAATAAATAAAATAAACTAAAACAAACTAGATAACTAAACTGCTTGTAATTTTTTGAAAACCATATAAATCCTAAACCCCAGACTACCACAAACCCAAACTGACCTAAAACCTACTGACCCTACATACACAAACTACTACCTAAACTCTACCCTAAACCCTAAACCACAACCAAAACCCAAACCTACCCTTAAACCCTAACCCCTGAGCCCTAAAAAAAAGCATAAATCCACAACCTAAACCTAAAAAACTAAACCTAACTACCCTAAGCCAAAAACACTAAACCCTAAACTAACCCAGAATGGGAAAACTGAACAACATCACCATCAACTAGGCTTAGTCTAGATCATGCAGTAGAGGCGAAGGTAGAGGCAATGGTTATCTCAGTGGTGGTGGGGATCTATAGGTGCTGGTGGATATGAAGGTGGTAGTCAGAGCAATGGTGGTTATGGAGCTTAGAGAGGGAGAGGTTAGAATATGGTGGTAGGGATCGAAGATATAATGGGATCTCACTAGAGGGTGGGGTGATTAATGGGAATAAACTAGACCAATAAAATACTTATGGAATTGTTCCTTTCTTAGATGGTTCTACTTATCTAGGATTTGATTTGCTCATGGGTGCTCATTTTTTATCTATGTTATAAACTCTTAGAAAACTTGGGGTGCTACTTGTTTGAAAAATCAAAATGAAGAAATATTGAAATTGAATTTATTTTCTACTAAAAAACCTAAACCCAAAACTAAAACTTAAACTAACCCAAACCCTAAACCTAAACCCTAAACCCCAAACTAAACCTTAAACCTAAAAAACTAACCTAAACTAAACCCTAAAATAAACCTAAAGCTAAAAAACCTAAACTAAACTAAATAAAACCCAAAATAAAATAAATAAATAAACTAACAAAATAAAATAAAATAAAAAATAAACTAAAACCTAAACCTAAAACCTAAACCTAAACCAAATAAAATAAAATAAATATAAAACATAAACTAAATAACCTAAACCTAAAAAAGAAATAATAAATAAAAAAAACTAATAAAAATAAAATGACCTAAACTATATAAACAAAACCTAAATAAAATAAAATAAACTTAAAATAAAATAAAATAAACCTAAATAAACTAAAATAAACTAAATAAAAACCCAAAAAATAAAAAAAAATAACTTACCTAAATTAAAAACTAAACCAAAAAATAAAATAATAAAGAAATAATTAAACTAAACTAATAAATAAACCTGACCACAAATAAAACTAAACCTAAACCTAGGCCTAAATAAAACCTAAAAACTAGGCATGACCTAAACCCACTAAACCCTACTCAAAACCTAAACCTAAAACCTAAAACTAAACCATAAACCCAACCTAAATCATAAACCTAAACCTGCAACTCTAAACCTTAAACCCCCAAACCCTAAACCTAAACCTAAACTCACAAAGTAACCATAAACCCTAAACCATGCTAAACCCTAAACTAACAAACCATAAGAATGGGAGAATCTTAATAACAGAACATCATTAACTAGACTTGGTCTAGATCTGGGAGGGGAAGGGAGGCGGTGATTATAGTGGTGGTAGGGGATCTAGAGGTGTTGGTGGATATGGAGGTGGTAACCAGAGTAGTGTGGTTATGGAGGTGGGAGAAGAGATGAAGGTTTGAGCCATGGTGGTGGAAGAGGGAGAAATCAGGGATATGATGGCAGATCCCACTACTCGAGAGGTGGGGGTGGTTTTGATGGGAACTTCAGAAATTGAAGAATAGCCAATCCGATCTATTGCTTATGGAACTGTCTTTATAGTAGTGATGATTCTACTTATCTAGGGTTTTTAATTTGCTCTATGGGTGCTCATTTTTTATCTATGTCATCGCTTGTGTCTTAGAAAACTTGATGTCCTACTTGGTTGACAAAATCAAAAAGAATAAATGCTGAATCTGAATTTGTTCTCTATTAAAAAAAACCTTAAACTATAAACCCTAAACTATAACTTAAACCCTAAACCTAAAATTGAAACTCTAAATCCTAAACCCTAAATCCTAAACACTAAAAACCCTAAACCCACAAACCATAAACCATAAACCCACAAACCCTAAACACTAGACCTAAACCTAAACCCACAAACCTAACCTAAACCCTAAACCTAAACCTAAACCTAAACCCAAAAAACTAACCCTAAACCTTAAACCTTGAATACAGATGTCATTAAGGGTAGATATAAAGAATGACCTAATCCTAATATAGTTATGGAAGTTAAAGAAATTGTCTCTAAGAGACTTTCCCTTCACTATTAGAGATTTGAATACCCAAAATTATATTATAATACCATATATTATAGTATAATGTAGCATCATATATTTGATCATGTAGTGATGTGTTTTTGGATGTTATAAGATATTTTGAAATGTTTTAGTATATTATGGTATCGTTTCCTATAGTCTATATTAATATAAATCATAAAAATATTGATTTCATAAATCAGATGATAAAATTTATTAAATTTGAAGTGGGAATTAGGTTGTTGTACCAAAGGTGTGATACACCACTTATAGTCTAAAAAATAAGATTTTATGTTCAAAATAAATATTATTTGTTGTAGCATAGTACAACATCATATATCATAATATATTGTTCTGTGCATTTTAAATTCTTTTAGTATTTTACAATCATGCAATCGAGCCTACACTAGCATTATTTATAGAAATGTTGATTTAGACTATAAAATGGTGGAATTTGGCCAAATTCATAATAGGTAGAGCATGGCATCATAATATATTATTTCAAATTAAAATATGTAAGTGATATGACTCAAATATAAATTTTATGATTTTTTATCTTAAGCAATCCCTTGTGATGTGATATGCAATTCAATATAATATAATATGTTATAGTGTATTATAATATAGGATGCCAAACATAGTGTAGCATCATGCATTATCACATATTATTGTGTATTACTACTTATTGTTTAGCATATTTTAGTTTGTTATAGTATGATGTAGTAGAGTTTATACTGGTATAATTCATAAAATATTGATTTATATGCAGAGATAATGGGATTTGGCCAAATTTAATGTAAGCTTTAGGGAACATCATTAGTGTGTGCTATGGTGTGTCATTTAATCTAAAGAATGGAATTTTGCATCCAAAATAAATGTTCATTTTTCAACCAAATTATATAAATTTTTTGCTTAAAGTGATTCATTTTAAGGTGTAATGTAAGATAATATATTATATGAAAGTATATTAAAATATAATGTACATAACAATATAACTTCACATATATATGAATTTGGGGTGTGTTATTAAATGTTATTGTACATTTTAGTATGTTTTACTTTTCTTATAATACATTGGTCAAAACTCACAAAACAATGAACATTATACATATTTTGAAAAAATTTAGTTATTTGTTCCTTTTAAGTGATTATAATGAGGTGTAATGTTAGACAATATAGTATATTATAGCAAATTATAATATAACATCATATATTATATATAATGTGTGTTAATTCACACTATAATATCTTTAGCATGAAATTGTATAGTTAGTTTGAGCTTGCACCATCACAAATCATAAAATGTTGATTACAATGTTAAGAAAGTGTAATTTGAAGGAATACATTGTTTGGCTTTTTTGGTGAAGTATTAATGTGTGCATAAAGAAGAAAAAAGATTTGATGAGAATTACATGTCAAAGACATGGAGGGAGATCTGCTAGGGGATCACACATGCATTGGACATGACATGTGAGGGGTCTATGTCAACGGCATTGAAGAAGAAAATATGCTGGAAGAAAGGTTTGATTTTGATTTGATTATATGATTTGTGGAAAGAAAATATGTGGGGGTTAAGAATTTATAAACCACAAATAATTAAGATCAAAATGACTTTAATTGGTTTTGTTTTAATTGATGTACATGCATATTTGCTAGAGATATGGGCTTTAGTCTGCTGGGGATATGGTATATGAACCTTCCTCTAAGGAAGCAAGTCCGGGCTATCCACTGGTGATTGGGATTTGAGTTCAATTTCATAGTTTTTTTGTGGATGTATCCGCTAGGGATAAGAGTTTGGTTAGATTTCTTTTATTTTGACTCTACTGTGGGAGTTGGTTTAATTTGGCTCCACTAGAGAGGTTGGTTTTGAATTTAATTTGTTTACTTTACTTGTTTATATTCGATTTGGGGCTCCACTAGGGACAAGGGTATGATTTAACTCCACTGGAAATATTAGATTGGGTTTAATTTCATCTGAGTTCATGTATAGACGTAGTTGATGTATGATGGACCCAGTGAGAAGGGGATATATCAGCTTTGACCTACCTTAGGTTTACAAATCCAAAGGGATAGTCTTCTGGCTACAGGGTAGAGCTAGCCAACCTAAGGGGTTGCCCTCCATTATGCAATGGCTGTGCTAGGAAGAAGTAGTAGACTTATATTTCTAAAGTGAGGAACAACCGCTGAGGTGACCTGTTGGATGCACAATAAATCAAACCTGAGCTAGGATGATTATAGAGTTATGCTAACTCAAAAGTAGTCAGGATTAAACTTATCTTAATTTCATGTGATTTGATATGATTTGTTTGGTTTAGTTTGATTTCAAATTGAGGGAATATCTGCTGAAGATCTAAGCTTGGTAAAATCTGATAGATTTATTTTTTGGCCATGTCAATGTGCGATGGACCCACTGAGAAGGGGCTATATCAGAATTGTCCTATCTCAAATTTACAAATCCAAAGGGATAGTCTACTGGCCCTAGGGTAGAGCTAGCCAACCTAAGGGGGGGGTTGCAGTTTGTAGCTAGGAAGACTTACATCTTCTAAAGTAGGGAAAAGCGATGGGGTGACCTATTGGTAGCACAACGCACTTAACGGGATACTATTGAGTGAATGCGGGGACTTATATCAACTCAAGTGTAGTCATATGATTCCGATATGGAGTTTTGCTGACACTGCCATAAAGATAAGATACTTGGTTGTGAAAAGGTACCAATATGGGTGTCCTCCCAATCCACAAGTGAATATATATTTTATATATACTTGGACTTTTGGTGTCGAGGGACCGAGAAGGGGCTATGTCGCCTTGACCTATCTCTGATTTCTTGAACTAAGGAGAATCTACACATCTACAAGATAGATTCTCCACCACATGGTATTATGAAAGGGAACTATCCAATCAATAGTAACTTAGGTAGTGTCAAAATGGGGTCACAAAGAATGTGATCCAAATATACCCCATAGGGAGGTGCTGCTAGGGCATTATCTTGAGCCTTAGAGAAAGCCTATAACAATGGCCAACTTAAAGAGAAAGCATAGTAGGCTTACATCTACCATGAGTGGTGTATCCTAAGGTGTGAGAACCAACCTAAGGTGTATCTGTCAACATAGTGAGAACCAACCAACCTAAAGTGTCCATCGGTGTACAATAATCAATTTGGAAATAAATCATGTAGGCTTAAAACTTTTCAAGCTGAACTAATCATTGGGATAGTCTATCATCGGTGGGACATGTTATGTTGTGGAAGCACTACTAAGGGGGAACCCCAAGGAAGGAGTTGACCCAAACTTGAAGATGTCAGGAGGGAAGTAGAAACTAGGACTTATCCTAAACCTCAAATATATTCAACCCAGTCAGTGAATGAAGGCTAATCCAAGAAGAAAGCATAGCAGACTCACATCCTCTTAAACAAACATGAGGTAGCTTATGGGCCTACAAAACTAACAAGGTGCTCATCGGTGTCGGTGGCCAAGTAAGGAAAGAAAGTGTAGTAGACTTGCATCCTCCAAAGCAAGAAGACCACTGGGGTGACACATTAGCAATGTAGCATGTCAGCCTGGCCAAGAGTAGCTACTAAGTGAGTGTCGCTGGGGGCGTTATCTCAACTCAGAGAAGCTTGAGACAAAAGATATGTGTTTCTTTTATATGTTTGTGTGAAGTTTGTGTTTGGATTGTGATGATGAAGGATAGGATGTCTCTCGGGTTCCTTACACTTAACCTAAACACATCATGGTGGATTTGCAACACAAGAATACTTTCAACATGGAAGAGATTGAATTCAAAATGGAATTTTCATTGATGATAATTATTTTGAAACATGATTTATAATATCTCTTTAAGTAGAGCCTGTTGATTAAAATAATTGGACACTCTCGCTTATGATTAATAAGCTGATATGATCCTCATTGGTAGGCCTTTTCTATGGCAAATGGGCCTTCCCAAGTGGGTTCAAACTTGCCTCCCATCTTATGACAGGAAAAAATCAGTTTCCTTAGAACTAGAATAAGCTCTCCTACTTGAAAAGCCCTAGGATGGACAAACTTTTTGTGTGATTGAATCATTTTAGCTTTATACAACTCGAGGTTTTAGCATGCCTGCAGGCGTCTCTCCTCCAAACTTTTGAGCTCTTCTAAAAGCAACTTGGCATTCCAATCTATTGTGATCTTGCTACCCACAACTATCCTTAGTGATGGAAGTTGGACTTCTAATGGTAGCGGCTTGAAACCATACACTAAGGGAGAAAGGAGTTTGAGTTCGTATGTGGTACTAGGCCCATAAGTCTCTAACTAATGCTTGCTTGTTGTTGTGTGTGTCTTTAGTACTTAGATGAGAGTTTTGTTGAATGCTTCTATACTATTTTCCCTTGGGTAGTTGATAGTAGAATACCAATCTATGTGTCTCACTGAGGATTATCGATGCTCTTAAAAGCAACACCATTATCAGATATAATTCATTGAGGAACTCTGAACATATATACGATATGATTCTTAAAAAAGTACAATGCATGCTGAGTTATGACCTCTCTGAGCATAATAACCTTTATCCATTTGGCAAAAGTAGTAAATGGCGATGACCCTTGGAAGAAGGAAGATCAAATGGACCCACTATGGTATCCCAACACTCAAATGGCCATGAAATGATGTAGGATGAATATTGGGTGGTTTGTGTAGGACTACACCGTATATTTGACATTGGTGGAATCGCTTAGTCGTATCCATGAAAATCTTTGATCATTGATGGCTAGTAGTATCCTAGTCTCTTGATCTTGGCATTCATCTTTAGACCAGATTAATTGATGCCATATAATCTTGAGTGTACCTTGATCAAGATCTTACGGGCTTCGTGCTTGTCTAAATAATGTAACCACATATGATCAAAAAACTGTCGGTACAAAACACCATCCACAATATTATAAGAAAGTGCTCTCTGCTTCATTTGATGGGCTTGGGACTTCTCTTGAAGTAGTTTACCTTTATTTACTTAATCCATGAATGGTTTCCTCCAATCTAACTCCTCATCCTTCTTAGTGATTGCAACCTCCCCTTCAAGAGAGTACTTTTTGATCAGTTCAATATCAATAAGGGATAAGACTTGTCTATTTTGGACTTTTATTGAAATGGACTCATCCTCAGTACATGTTAACTTCTTGGCAAGCTTGGCTAAAGCATACGCTACAATGTTCTCCCCTCAAGGAATTTTAGAAATGTAACCTCTATGATTTGGGCCAATAACTCCATGGTGTACTTATGGTAGTGATGGAGCTTGGGCTTTATAACCTTATAGGACAATTTGGTTGATAATTAGAATCTTGAGAAGATGTTGATGTTACGGATGCTTAGAGTAATGGCTAACTCTGACGACAATCAAAGCCTCATGTTCGGCTTCATTATTGGTGCAAGGATTGGACATATTATATGAGAATCTCATCACATCATGGTCCAGAGTTAAAAGAATTATCCTACCCCTGCCTTTCTTGTAATAGTAGATTATGGTTAATCTTCTCATTGAGAGGAAGCCGCACCATCAAAGTACATCTCCCAGTGGTGAATGCTAGTATCCCCTAAGTTCATGATTTGTTCATCAGGGAGATCATCACTAAGCGGAAAGTTAGCAGGAAGTGGGTGTACTGCTAAGAAATCCATTAGCGCCTGTCCTTTCACTGCACGGAGGGGTACAAAGATAATGTCAAACTATGAGAGGATAATGGATCATTATGCTGACGTTCCGTATAATGTCGACTATGTCATGAGATACTATAGTAGATTGATCTTAGAGATTAAGTTCACCTTATGAGGAAGCATGTAGTGTTGTAGATTTTGGAATGCAAAGATTAAAGCTAGACAATACTTCTCAATGGGTGGATAATTAGCCTCAGTAGGGATTAGACGATGACTGAGGTAGTACAGTGTATTTTCCTTTTCTTTGTCGTTGACTTGGGCCAACAAAGCACCAAGGGAGTCATCCAATGCAGTAGTGTAAAGAATGAGGGGCTTGCAGGGATAGAACTAGGCGGCGTGTCATCAGGTAATTCTTGATGTCTTCGATGGCATGCTCACACTTATCATCCCAGTTGAACTTGGCATCCATTTTGAAAAGTGCTGAGAGTGGCTAACATCTTCCTGATAGGTGTGATATAAAGCATCTTAGATATGCCAGCCACCCTTGGAATGATTTAAGTTGAGTTAATCTTTTAGGAGGTGGCATTTCTAACATCGACTGGATCTTCTCCGAATGATTTCAATTCCCTAGTGTCGGACAACAAACCTAGAAATTTCCACAAATATCACACTTAGTTCATTTTAAGGTTAAATTATATCTTATTTAAAAACAACTCTTAAGTTAAAGAGATGGTCTTCCTTTTCTCTACTTTTGATGATGAGATCATTGACATAGCATTTGACTTGATGATGAATGAGTTCATTGAAGATTCGAGTCATAGCCCGTTGGTATGTAGCACCGACTTTTTTAAGGCTAAAAGGCATGACCTAATAGCGAAAGATTCTGATCGGTACTCTAAAAGTAGTGTTTCTTTCATGTTTAAGGGCCGTCTTTATTTGGTTATATCCAGATAAGCTATCCATGAAATAGAAGACTGCAATAGATGAGGTAATGTACACCATCAGCTCCAAGATTGGTAGTGGAAATTAATATTTCGGACATGCCTAAATCCCTAAAATCAACGCATATGTGAATTCGGCCATTCTTTTTCTTAATGGGGATAACGTTGGCTAACCAGGTAGGGTATTTTTCTTCCCAGATGAAGCCAGCATATATTAGTCTAAACTCAGTCAATAGTCTAACTAAGTCATTGGTTTCAATTTTATTCAAAAAAGAATTGATGTATATCGGGCATGGATCTTCTTCAGTTTCTAAGTTGATTTTCTTGAGGTCATTGATGGTTGACTTGATCTCTTCTTTGAACTCTGGTGGTGCATCTATGACTTCAAAATCATTTGGATCATCTAAAGTTTCTAAGCATAGCTCCTCATATGAGTTAATGTGATTTGAAAAGAACCTATCAGGTTCCAAATGATTGTTGATGACTAAGCAGTAATCATCATCATTAACTGAACCCATAGTACCAAATCCTAGTCCCAATCTTAAATGAGAGCTTTTGCATTTGTTCTTCCATATTCTTTCAAAGTAGTCTGACTTGTACTTTGACCAAGTATGTGGGATTAACCCTTTTTTTGCTAAATTATGAACACATGGCAAGTACCAATCAAAAGGTAATTCTTTTAAATCTTTATATGAATCAACCTCAACTTATGCATTAACTTGTTGACTTGAGAAAGATGCTCCCAGAAAGAACCTCTAAGTCTTCACACCTGTGGATGACTTAGGAGCTTCTTTAACTACCAAACCCTCATCTTTTTGAGAGGAAAGTGGGGTTAAAGCTAAGGTTCCCAATTGATGCCTAACTATTTCACATATAGACTTGGATACACTTATGCTTTGCTTTGGAGCCCGATCTTCATGACTATCTAGCTCAAGTGTCACCTTTAAGGGAATCTTCTATTGAGAAGAGCTAGTTGGTGTGCTAACCATATAAGACTCATCCTATGAACTAGATTTTTAGTTTATATGGATAGCAGGTGTACTCCTTTATAGCTGGGACATATCTTCTATTGGGTGGCCAATAATGAGGTTTTCCACTCATAGGACTACCTTTGAACTGGACTCTTCCTCTGCTTGGTGGAGGTCAGGTCATCCTACCCATATGTTAGAATGGAGTAACGAACTGTGGGTGGAATCTAATATCAGGCTCCACTTCCTCCTCCAAGTCTATTTCCACTTGCCTTTATTTTCTTTTTCATTTTCTCTTTCTTTTATTTTCTTTTTCTTTCTCTTTTTTTTCTTTTTCTTTTTCTTTTTTTTTAACATAGGCCAAGTTTGCAAGAATAGACTTGTTGAACCCAAGCCAAATGAACAAAAATTTATTTGAACCCAAGCAAATTATAGTTGAATTTATATATCGATCCCAAATCCATATATAAACTCAACTAAATCAAACTCAACCTAAAATCAAGCCAACTAAACCCAATTGGACTACTTGACCCAAAGTGGCCAATTTGACCTATTTGAGCCAAGTTTTAATTCTACCCAAATTGAACCAAGTCCATCAAAACCTCCCATCATGATTATTGATCACCCTAGGTTGATCAATTGTCATAAATTGAGTCAAATTAGTCAACCCCTTAACCCATATGAACCCAAACTAGCTAAATTGCAAACTAAGCCAGATCCCTTTTTTTTTTTTTTAAGGAATCCCCATTATACGGGGGTATTTTATTGCCACAAAAGGTTACAAGATCCTTAAAGAGGATAAACTCGAATCGCTCAAAGAGCTACAATCAACTGAGGAGTAAATCCCTATCTAAGTACATCCAAAAGTAAGAAAAAACATTAAAGCAATCAAAAGATACAATATGGCTAACATAATAATCGAAAGGAAGATTAAGGCCAATGCTTTGATGGTTGTAAGAGAGCTTGGTAATATGGAGCAAACCCGAGAACAAGGAGAAGAATCACACGCAAAGTGACACTAGAGAGGAGATTAGGCGGTAAAATAATACAAATAGAGATAAATGAAAACAATAAAAGCGAGAAGCGATAATAGGAAAGTTGATAAAGAAGGCTCGGCTCAATCACATCAAATTGGGGAAGATGCAAAATTGAGCATCAAACTTCATTAGAAGGGTTACATCACATGAGCTACTACCATACAAAAGGGGTGAAAACATCACGACCATCATAGCCAACAAACTGTGAGGAGGTAACACCCAATTGTTGATAGTCTTATAAACTTTATTACCTGCAATCCTAAACACAATCATATCTAAAATAGAGAGGTAATTGCAAAGAGCTAAATGGTAAGTTGTCTCATTCAAGAAAGATATCAGCAATATAGTCATCCTGACATGAGAGTATATAAACATAGGGGAATAAATCATCTTAGCTAGAGCCTCATATCCAAGTGAAACCAGCATATAAACCCACCACCAAAAAAAAATAGCAGATGAGATAATTGCTGCGATCATGCTAATCAAGTCAATGATCTTATAGTTCAGACCTTCCCATCATAAGATATATAATTGAAACTTTCAGGGCAGGAAACAACCCCCTTTTTTATGTCCATATGAGTAATTGGAGAAAGATAATTGTAAAGGAAGGCAGCATAGCTCAACCGCGGAAAAAGAACCAACCAACTAGTAAGGACATTTAGAGCTATAGCTCCCATGGCGGCATATCTGGGTCAAAATTCAGATAATCTAGCTCAACAGATAACCGAGAGAACAAGACAACAAAAGGCAGCAACTTCCCATAACACCACTCTTTCAGAATAGAGCTCAAAAAGCGCACAAACCAAAGCTGGACGAGATAGGAATAGAGACAACGGTAATGCAAATTACGACATTCGAGGAGATGAGCAGCAGGGTAAAATAGCAGATCTGAGAAAGCCAACTAGTAAAACAAGTAATGCAACAATGTAAAATAGAATGCAAAAAAGATAGGACAATGGATAACCAAATCAAAAAATAGCCAAGACAGCAACAATGAAGATGGCAACATTCGAGACAGGGAAGGACTACCAATTGGCCATAAAACCTCCCAATCATAGTAGATATTAGGCCATAAAAGCAGTTATCTTGAAGGCGCAACACAGATAAAATCTCAAACCATCACCATCGAGCATCAAGAGCGGTGTTTAAACGAAGGACCGAAATCTTACCAACATAGAAGGAGCCAATAAGGGTGGCTATAAACCAAGCAAAATTTCAAATAAACAATCAAAACAACAAAAACTAAAATGTCATAAATGCCTCCCATCCAATGTGTAAAAAGCAAACTGTTTATCGAGAAATGAAAAAATAACCCAGATGTGATAGATCACATTAGTCAATGATAAGCAACTAACCAAAAAAGGGGTTCAAAGCAAAGTCCAAAGCAAAACAACAACAAGGTAAACTAAAGACACAATCCAAATACCAATAAACAGACAAATACTAACACCAAATACAAAATTATATATAAGTAAATGGAAGGATAGATAATAAAACCCCACCCCAAGCAAATTACATTCAAATTAGATAAAATGCTTAATCACTAATCCAAAAGGATAGTGATAATAATAACCAATAGGATTGCTAAATCCCATTATGCTTATAAGATAAACCATTGATGCCCTTGATAAAAAAAAAAGGATATTTAAAAGGCATGTTCACAACATAACAAATGGAGAGAAGACCATAAAGGACAAACAACAATCCTATGTTGGCATCTTACAAGGAAAACAAAAACCAAAAATTAGTGAATACAAAATTATCCACAATCACAAATGGATAATGATCCATAAAAAATCAAACTTTAAAAACAAAAAACCGAGACAAATAGATTAATAAGCCTAGGAACCAAATCCTAAAACTACCACATAGGAACATTCATATCAAAGAATAATAATATCCCTATTACCTACAATCTTAAAAATACCCCACTCTGCTAAAAAAATAATGATCAGAGTATACCAACCATAGTTTATGATCAAGTAGAGCTTGATAAGGCATAGTGACCGCTAATACTAATAGCACTAAAAGGGATATCATAAGTTGAGAAAGCCTAAATAGCTAAAAGATAAACCAAATCCACAAAACATCCAAAGTCTTAAAGCAAAAAAAATAACATCGACTATAGTACCACACTAATGAAATAGCACTCCAATCCAAGAAGGTAAATACAATAGATCTGGATTACAATATAAACAAAATAAATATGATTCACCCACCTATAAACCAAATAAGAAAGTCACTCCATTAGCAACTATTGCAACATAAGTCACCATTAAGGGTAAGAAGGAAAAAAACCTATGATAAACTCAAAGAACATCGATAAAAGGAAAAAGAAGAAAGCACCCACTAAGATCACCAAAGAAACCTTCTAAATAAAATGGCATGATAATGGGATCTAGGTTAAATAAAACAACATCGAATGATAAGTATAAAAAAAAAAACCAAATGTCCTCATCATGCACAAAATAAAGTAAAATATAACTCCTATAAAAGAAAACGCCAAAGAAAACACAAAATAAAACCTAAAAAAAGAGAGATGAAGAGGAAATTAGATTCTATAAATTGTCCAAGTAATATACAGTATTTGGGTAATGTAAATTGATTAAAGAGGATGAATCTTAAATATAATAACATGCTACTTTCAAAACATGAGTGATGGTAAAATCTAGAGAAAGAGCCTAGTTTGCTAAGGTAGTAAACTAGCGTTGCTCATATTGGTATAAGTCAAAAGGTCAATCAAAAGAAGAGCATCCACCTCATCCAAATATTGAACCATTTTAAGACAAATTTCTAGAAACCATAAGCTCAAATATAAAAATAAATAAGGGATAAGCAAATGCACATAGAACAATACCCTTAGAATCCTTGAAAATGCCTACAACAGCCATTATGAAGACATTATAAATATTAATAATAATATGATCAAGAGGTTTTCAAAAACCATTCTATCATTTTGATAGTAAGACTTAAGGTTGACCTTTATTAGCGACAAATAAAATTTTTTAAAATGCTTGTGATGGATTAAATTGGCTTTAAATAAGTCACAAATTTTATTTTTAGTTCTAGCAATAATCCTCATGTGATTCATAAAATCCCACAATGTTTAGCTTCATTTGATCCATCCATATGAACCAAATAAGAGTAATAATTATGATTTAATATGACCTTTAATTGCATTGTCAAGTAAACTTCAAGAAGTTGATATAAAGTAAAGAACAATTAAAATTGATAGTGTTGAATAGATTGTCATACCAAATCCAAATTTTAGAGGCAATAGTCCCATTAACAAAAAACATGGTTAATATTCTCAATATGGGAACAACATTGACATTTAGGGTAGATAAAACCCTTTACCCCACAACAAAGAGTCAGGAATAAAGTTTTTAGGATCAAGAACATTGTAAGAAGAGGGATTTATTCCAAATTTTGGAGAACACAATAGAAGAATCTAATTGTCTTTAATGTGAATCCACACATTTTTAAGGTTGACATCCCCATTATGATAACTTAAAGATAATGATCATGATTGTTTGGGTGATAGGAATACTAAAATCATATTTAAGAAAGTGGAAGGAATAGCAATCTTACTAGTGTTCCACATGTGGTTTTAATGAATTAACTAATATTAGGTGGAGTGAGTGTAGTAAGTCATCAATGGAGAACCAACCATGTCTTGCCAAAAAAAAAAATTTAGTTTATGCAAAAATTAAGGATTATCCCATTACTAACAAAGTCTTAAAGGAGAATCTTATCCTTGAAACTAATGATTCATGCCAAATCAAAATCAATATTTGAATATGACTTGACCTTCAATTAGGTCAAACCAAACCCAATTGGCCCTCTTGACCCATGTTGACCCAAACTGACGTAAAAGACCAAATTGGTTCAAATCAAAAGTTAAACAAAATTAGTTGCAACTAATGACTCTAGTTCATTCCAAATTGATTGTTGAAGTTGACCAAAGCCTTGATTGGACCCAATTGTACCCAATTGACTTACTTAGCCCAAATTGACCTAAAGGTTCAAGTTGACCTAAATCAAAACCAAATCCAAATTAATTGAAACCAAAGTCTACAATCATCTTCAATTGGTCAACTTAACCTAAATAAAACCCAACAATTAATTGGCCAATTTGGTCAAATTGGTCAACTTAACCCATTTGACCCAAATGAATTCAAATGAGCCAAAATCAAATCTAAGCTAAACTAAACCAAACCATTTGAACCAAAATATCCCAAATGATCATATGAACTTGACCCAACACTTGATTTGACCCAATTTGACCAATTGGTCAACTTGACCTAACCTAGCCCAATTTGACCTAAATGAGTGAAATTGAGCCAAACATAACCAAATCAACTCCAATTAACTTGAAATTTGGGCTAACCCACTTTTGGCTCATTTCAAATCTACGCAAATCAAATCTGATGCCAAATGATCATTCTATCATTAGGTCAAGGGCATCACATGAGACAAATCATCCATGTACATGGTCATTTCCATTCCTTAGCCACTTGGTACTCTCCCAGTGGTCCACTTAGGCACCTAGGAGACTACCCAACTTAACCTAAGGAGTGGTTGGGTTGGCCATGATCCATGGGAGGTGCAATCACCTCACCCCTCAACATTGGAGCATTTGAAACCCATAGGACCCCCTTGATTCCTCTTTGGCAGCCACCTCCACACCTTCAACCAACCAAGTCGAGCCAACTCGCCTCCTCCTTGTCACCCACAACTTCTTGAGATGGTCGGAGGGCCACTAGAAGCCAAACTTGATCCCACCATATGATCAAGATGAAGGGAGGTATACACTCCCTCATTTCCACTCAAATAGATACAAAAATCATTCTTGAGAGGCCTAGCTACCCAAGACAACCGACTAGAACCATTCACTAAGCTCCCAAGCTCTCATCAAAATGCCATTTCCATCCATCCCAAAATAGACACTCCCATTTCTGACATAACTTCCCTATTTCTCCAGCAAACTCAAATTAACTTTTCACTCACCTTACCTAAGCCTCGTAGAGCAAGAACGAATCATCTCCCAAGCTTCGCAAGCACCAAAGCTGGGACTTCGATCAAAGCCGAGCTCCAAATCGTTGGTTCATGGCCTTCGAGCAAATGTCGAGGAATTGATCTAATTGCTGCTCAACAAGGCTTCGTCTCCACTAGATGAAGCTTCCTTAATTGTTCGAGCTGCCAGTCTTGAACTCCAGTGAGGTATGCTTCCAAAATGAAATTAACTAAGATTTAACTAATTAATTAAATCACTTAATCAAATTGAAATCATAATCACATCAGATCTTAATTAATTAAATCATAGATCTTTAGGTGTTTAATAACCTAAAGGAGTTTAATGACATTATGGTTAGTCCACATGTGAAATTGTAAGAGTAATTAACTAAGTCATTTAATCTAATTAACTATTAATCATGAGCCAATTGCATTAGACCCCTTTATTAGGATCATTGCAAGTTTATTTTCCATGCATATCATGTTGGCTCATAATTATTTAATTAATTACTTTAAGGTGACATGAGGGTAATTAATTCATCTAATAAGTTCAACTTAATTAACCCATAAACTCACTTAATTACATTTTTAAAATTAAATCAAATCACTAATATGGGAATGGGTTTAACAACAAGTGATGATTTCTCTCCTCTTTAAATCAAATCAAATCCAAAACTTAATTAATAAATAAGCTTTGGTTTGTTTAAAGAATCTTATTAGATTTGATTTTCCTTAAGACTAGTTTGAATGAATCACATGCTTATATTTGATTGTCCTCTAATCATGTTAAATTTGGTATGTCAATTGAATTCATGCATCCATCTTTCAAAATCAAGTAAAATAAAATGGATTTCCTTTATGTAAGCTTGCATGTTGATTTAATTTAATATATGCCACTATCACTATTAAATCCAAATGTATTTTTCAAAATCTTATAAATGAATAATAATATGTATGATGCTTTATAAATACATAAGAAATGCATGTGCTTATAGCTTAATAAAATGTTGAGTTCATTCATGTGTTGATTTATATAAGATTGAATGGTAATATATAATCTCATAAATGCTATAGCCTAAGTATTTGATTGATATTTGTTACTAAAATCAAAAAAGAAGAAATGTTGAATCTAAATTTATTCATTGTTAAAAAATTTTAAAAAAAACCCTAAACCATAAACTGTAAAACCTAAACCCTAAACTTAAAACCCAAATAAACCCTAAACCTAAATTAAAACCTAAACCCTAAACCTAAACACTAAAATAAACCCTAAATAAACTAAACCCCAAGTAAACACTAAATAAAACCATAATCAATAAACCCTAAAAAAAACCTAAACTAAATGTAAACCTAAATAAAATAAATAAATAAAACATACACTATAAAATAAATAAAATAAAATAAATAAAAACCTAAATTAAACCTAAACCTAAACCTAAATTTAAACCTAAAAAAAAAAATAAAAATAAAAAACTAAACTAAAATAAAATAAATAAAACCTAAAACCAAATTAAAAATAAAATAAACCTAAAAGAAAAAACCTAAATATAATAAAACTAAACATAAAATAAAAAAAATAAAATAAACCTAAAATAAACAAATAAAACCTAAACCTAAACCTAAAACATAAACCTAAAATAGATAAAAAATAAACCTAAACCCTAAACTAAAAAAAAAACTAAACCTAAAATAAATAAACATAAACATAAAATAAACTAAATTAAATAAAGAAAACCAAAACCTAAAACTAAATTAAACTAAACCTAAACCCTAAACTAAATAAAATAAAATAAAATAAATTAAACCTAAACCAAAAAAAAAAAAAAAAAATAAACTAAACCTAAAATTAAAAAAATAAAATATAAACTAAAAATAAAATAAAATAATAAAACTAAACAAAAATAAAAAAACTAAACCTAAAAAATATAATAAAATAAAATACCTAAACGAAAATAAATAAATAAACTAAAAAAAAAAAAACCAAAATAAAAATAAATAAACTAAATAAATAAAAAATAAACTAAATAAAAATAAACCTAAAAAAAAAAAAATAAATAAACCTAACCCTAAACTAAATAAAAATCTTAAACCTAATAAAAAATAAAATAAAATAAACTAAACTAAATAATAAACTAAACTAAATAAAAAAATAAACCTAAACTTAAACTAAAATAAACTAAACCTAAACCCTAAACTAAATAAAATAAAATAAACTAAATTAAACCTAAACCAAAAAAAACCTAAACTTAAACCTAAAATTAAAAAACAAAACATAAACTTAGAAAATAAAATAAAAATAAAACTTAACAAAAAATTAAGGATAAACCTAAACTTAAACCTAAAAAATATACTAAAATAAAAAACCTAAACAAAAATAAATAAACTAAACTAAATAAAAAAACCAAAATCAAAATAAAAAATAACATAAACTAAAGTAAATAAAAAATAAACTAAATAAATTAAATAAACCTAAACCTATCAGTTTACTTAATTTAAAAAAAACCCTAAACCATAAACCCTAAATCCTAAACCCTAAACCCTCAATCTTAAACCATAACCCTAAAAAGTAATCCTACATCCCTAAAAACCTTTAAACCCTAAACCCTAAACCCTAACCCAAACCCTAAACCCTAAACCCAAACCCTAAACCCTAAACCCTAAACCCTAAACCCTAAACCCTAAACCCTAAACTAACTCTAAACCCTAAACCCTAAACCCTAAACCCTACATAAACCCTAAACCTAAACCCTAAACCCTAAACCCTAAATCCTAAACCCTAAACCCTAAACACTAAAATAGTAAACCCTAAACCCTAAAAACCTAAACTAAATTAAACCTCAAAATAAATTAACTAAAAAAACCTAAACCTAAATAAAATAAAAAATATATAATAAAATAAAAGAGTAAACTAAAACGTAAACCTAAACTTAAAAATTAAATAAAACAAACTAATAAAAATAAACTAAAATAAAATAAACAAAAACCTAAACTAAACTAAAAAATAAAATGAACCTAAGTATAAAAAACCTAAAAAAGTAAAAACTAAATGAAATAAAAAATAAATTAAACCTAAAATAAAATAAAATAAAAACCTAAACTTAAAAAGTAAACCTTAAAATAAAAGTTTAAAATAAATAAAAAAAACTAAACCTAAAATAAAAATAAAATAAATAAAAAAATAAACTTAAACCTAAACTAAAATAAATGAAACCAAAATAAATAAAACCTAAACCTAAGCTAAATAAAATAAAATAAACTAAAATAAACTAAAAAATAAAACCCAAAAATAAACCTAAAATAAAATCCATAAACCTAAACCTAAAAAAGTAAAATAAAAACCTAAACCTAAACCTAAAAATAAAAAAATAAAACCTAAACATAAACCTAAACCTAAAAAATAAACTAAAATAAAAAACCTAAACTAAAATAAATTAATCTAAACTAAATAAACTTAAACCTATCAGTTTACTTAATTTTTTTTAAAAAAACCATAAACCCTGAACACTAAACCCTAAACCCTAAACCATATACCTAGAACCCTAAACCCTAAACCCTAAAAAAACCTAAACGCTAACCCTAAACCCTAAACCCTAAAGTATAAAACCCTAAACCCTAAAGCCTAAACCCTAAACCCTAAACCCTAAACACTAAACCCTTAACCTAAACCCTAAACCCTAAACCCTAACCCTAAACCCTAAACCCTCAACCCCAAACCCTAAACATAAACCTAAAGTAACTAAACAAATTAAAATAAACCTAAACCCTAAAACCTAACTACCTAAACCTAAACCCTAAGAATGGGAAAAGTTTGATGTAGGAACATCACCGTCAACCAGGATCAGTCTAGATCTAGTGGTGGAGGCGAAGGAGAGGCCTTATCGCAGTGGTGGTGGGGATCCGGCCGGGTGGATATGGAGGTGGTGGCAGCAATGGTTTTGGAGGAAGAGAGACAAAGGTTACAACGTGGTGGCAGAGAGAGAGAGATCAGGGATATGATGGTGGATCCTGCTACTCGAGAGGCCAGGATGGTTCTGATGGGAACTGGAGAAACGAAAGAATGGCCGATCCAAAAATAAACATAAACCTAAACTAAAATAAACTAAACTAAAATAAATAAAACCAAAACCCTAAACCCTAAACCCTAAACACAAAAATGCTAAACCCTAAACACTATACCCTAAACCCTAACCCTAGCCCTAAACCCAAAACCCTAAAAACCTAAAAAGCTAAACCTAAACTAAATAAAACCTAAAACTAAAATAAATAAATAAACCTAAACCTAAACCTAAATAAAATAATAAAATAAAATAAAATAGAAACCTAAACTTAAACTTAAAATAAAATAAAATAAAATAAAAAATAAAAACTAAAATAAAATAAAATAAAACTTAAACTAAATAAAAAAAATTAAATAAACCTAAAATAAAATAAAATAAAATAAAAAACCTAAACCTAAAAAATAATCCTAAAATAAAAATAAAAAAAAACCCTAAACTAAAAGGAACAAAACCTAAAATAAACAAAATAAAATAAACATAAACCTAAACAAAAATAAGCTAAATTAAAATGAATAAAACCTAAACCCTAAACCCTAAACCCTAAACCCTAAACCTAAAAAAACCTAAAAACTTAAACTTAAACAAATAAAATAAAATAAAATAAAACCAAAACCTAAATAAACTAAAATAAAATAAAAACCTAAACTAAAACCTAAATGTAAACCTACACCTACACCTAAAAATATAAGAAAATAAAAAAAACTAAAATCAAAATCAAAATACATGTTAAACTAAAAAAACCTTAATAAAATAAAAACTAAATAAAAATAAAATAAAATAAACCTAAAAAAATAAAATAAAAAAAATAAGAACTTAAACCTAAAAAATAAATCTAAAAATAAAACCTAAAAATAAATAAAAAATAAAACCTAAACCCTAAACTTAAAAAAAAACTAAAACTAAAATGAACAAAATACAATAAACATAAACCTAAATTAAAATAAACAAAACTAAAATAAATAAACCTAAGTGCTAAACCCTAAACCCTGGACACTAAAACCCTAAACCCTAAACCCTCAACCCTAAACACTAAACCCAAAACCCTAAACCCTAAAAACCTAAAAATCTAAACCCTAAACTATAAACCCTAAACCTAAACAAACCCTAAACTAACTCTAAACCCAAAACTCTAAACCCTAAACATAAACCCTAAATCCTAAACCTAAACCCTATATCCTAAACCCTAAAACCTAATCCTAAACCTAAACCTAAACCCCAAGCCCTAAACCCAAGCATTAAACCCTAAATCAAAAACCCTAAACCCTAAACCCTAATCCATAAACCATAAACCTTAAACCCTAAAAACCTAAAAACCTAAACCTAAACTAAATAAAACATTAAAATAAAATAAATAAATAAAACCTAAACCTAAATAAAATCAAATAAAATCCCAAACAAAAACCTAACCCTAAACCTAAACCTAAACCTAAAAAATAAAATAAAAATTTAAAAGTAAATTAAAATAAAATAAATAAAAACCTAAACTAACTTAAAAAAATAAAATGAACTTAAAAATAAAAAGCCTATCTAAAATAAAACTTAAACATAAAATAAAATAAAATAATCTAAAATAAAATAAAATAAAAACTAAATAAAAACCTAAACCTAAACAATAAACCTTAAAATAAAACCTAATCCCTAAACAAAAAAAACTTAAACCTAAAATAAAAATAAAATAAACCTAAACCTTGACTAAAATAAACTAAACTAAAATAAGTAAAACCTAAACCTAAACCTAAGATAAAATAAACCTAAACATAAACCTAAACTAAATAAAATAAATTGTACAAAAAATAAACCTAAACCTAAACTAAAAAATGAAACCTAAAAATAAACCAAAAATAAGTAACTAAAACCTAAACCTAAAAAATAAAATAAAAACCTAAACCTAAACCTAAAAATAAAAAAAATATAACTGAAATCTAAAAAATAAAATAAAAATAAAACTAAACTAAAAAATAAACATAAACCTAAACCTAAACCTAAAAAACCTAAACAAAAATAATAATAAATACAAAATAAAAAACTAAACTAAATAAAAATAAAAAATAAACCTAAATAAAAATATAAAATAAACTGAATTAAACTAAATAAACCTAAACCACTTTACTTAATTTAAAACCCAAAACCCTAAACCTAAATCCTAAACACTAAATCCTAAACCCAAACCCTAAACCCTAAACTTTGAACCCTAAACCTACAACCCTAAACACTAAACCCTAAACTAACCCTAAAAAACCCTGCCCTAAACCATAAACTAAAACCTAAACCTAAACCTAAAACTATAAATAAACTAAAACCTAAACCTAAATAAACTAAAATCAAAACCTAAACCTAAACCTAAATAAACCTAAATAAATAAACTAAAAAATAAACCTAAACCTAAACCTAAACTAAATAAACCTAAACCAAAAATAAAAATAAAAACCTAAACATAAACCTAAACCTAAAAACTAAAAAAAAAACTTAAACCTAAACCTAAACCTAAACTTAAACCTAAACTAAACTAAATAAATAAAAATAAAATTACAAACCTAAACCTAAATAAATAAACTAAATAAAAAAATAAAACTAAATTAAATAAAACCTATACCTAAACCTAAACCTAAACTAAACTAAATAAACCAAAATAAACCTAAACCTAAAACCTAAATCTAAACCTAAACTAAACCTAAATTAAACCTAAAACCTAAACTAAAACTAAAAAAACTAAAACTAAAAAATCCTAAACCTAAAAAAACCTAAACCTAAATAAAACCTAAACCTAAACTAAACTAAATAAACCTAAACCTAAACCTAAAAATAAACCTAAAACCCAAAACCTAAACTAAATAAATAAAATAAATAAAAAAATAAAAAAAACCTAAACCTAAACCTAAACCTAAATCTAAAATAAACCCAAAAATCTAAACCTAAACTAAACCTAAACTAAAAAGCCAAACCTAAATAATTAAAATAAAATCTAAACCTAAACCTAAACCTAAACCTAAATGTAAATTAAAACCTAAATTTATAAACCTAAACCTAAACCGAAACTAAAATAAATAAAATAAACCAAAAAAATAAAAATAAAAATAAAAACTAAAATAAACTAATAAAATAAAACCTAAACCTAAAACTAAGCCAAAAAACCACATAAACTAAAATAAACTAAATTAAATAAAATAAATAAAACCTAAACCTAAACCTAAATAAATATAACTAAAAACTAAACTTAAACCTAAATAATAAAACCTAAATGTAGACTAAATAAATAAAAAATAAAAAATTAACCTATACCTAAACTAAATAAAAATAAATAAACCTAAATTAAACTTAAAAACCTAAACCTAAACTTAAAAAGGCAAACCTAATCCTAAATAAAAACCTAAACCTAAATATACCTAAACCTAAACCTAAACCTAAAATAAATAAATTAAAATATAACCTAAACTAAATAAAATAAGAACAAACCTATAACCCTAAACCTAAACTAAAACATAAACTCAGAAACCTAAGCCTAAACCGTAACTAAACAAAATAAACCTAAATAAATAAAACCTACATAAAAAAACCTAAACTAAGTAAACCTAAACCTAAACCTAAACCTAAACCCTAAACATTAAACTTTAATCCCAAAATCCTAAACCCTAAAAACCTAAAAACCTAAACCCTAAACCCTAAACCATAAACCCTAAACTTGCAACCCTAAACCATTAACCCTAAATAATAAAACCCTAAACTTAAAACCCTAAACCTAAACCTAAACCTAAACCCTAAACCCTAAACCTAAACCTAAACCCTAAACCTTAAACCCTAAACCCAAACCCTAAACCCTAAACTCTAAACCCTAAACCCTAAACCTTAAACCCTAAAAACCTAAAAACCCTAAACATAAACTAAATAAAACCTAAAAATAAATAATTAAGAAAACCTAAACCTAAATAAAATAAAATAAATAAAATAAAATAAACTTAAAATAAAACCTAAATCTAAACCTAAACCTAAACCTAAATAAATAAACTAAATAAAATTAGGAAAACTAAAATAAATAAATAAATATAATAAAACCTAAACCTAAACCTAAACCTAAACTAAACTAAACTAAATAACCTAAACCTAAACTAAAACCTAAATGTAAACCTAAACCTAATTCTAAACCTAAAAACCTAAACCTAAAATAAACCTAAACCTAAACCTAAACTAAAGTTAATAACTAATAACTAAAAAACCTAAACCTAAAAAACCTAAATCTAAACTAAACTAAATAAACCTAAACCAAAACCTAAACCTAAACTAAATAAATAAAATAAAAAAGAAAAAAATAAAAAATAAACCTAAACCTAAATCTAAACCTAAAACCTAAACCTAAATAAACCTAAACCTAAAGCTAAAAACTTAAACCAAAAACCTAACCTAAACCTAAACTAAAATAAACAAATAAAATAAACCTAAACCCAATAAAGTAAAAAACCTAAACTAAAATAAGCTAAACTAAAAACCTAAACCTAAAAAGTTAAAATAAAAC
Organism: Cymbidium sinense; assembly: GCA_021442155.1. Taxonomy (NCBI): domain Eukaryota; kingdom Viridiplantae; phylum Streptophyta; class Magnoliopsida; order Asparagales; family Orchidaceae; genus Cymbidium; species Cymbidium sinense. The sequence goes on along the minus strand of JAKCPB010000776.1, from coordinate 79,270 downwards.
CTAAACCTAAACCTAAACCAAAACCTAAACCTAAACTAAAACCTAAATAAATAAACTAAACCAAAAACTAAAAAAATATAAAACTATAAAATAAAAAAATATATAAAAAACTAAAATAAATTAAAAAAAAAAAAAACCTAAACCTAAACCTAAACCTAAACTAAATGAACTAAAAAATAAATAAAATAAACCTAAACTAAATAAAACCTAAACCTAAACAAAATAAAAATAAATAAACCTAAACTAAACCTAAAAAGCAAAACCTAAACCTAAATAAAAACCTAAATATAAACCTAAACCTAAACTAAACCTAAACCTAAACCTAAACAAACCTAAAACCTAATCCTAAATAAACCTAAACCTAAACCTAAACCAAAAATAAATAAATGAAAATAAAACCTAAACTAAATAAAATAAAATAAACCTAAAACCTAAACCCAAAACCTAAACTAAACCTAAACATAAAAAAAAAACCTAAACCTAAACTAAATTAAATAAACCTAAATAAATAAACCTAACTAAAACCTAAAAAAATAAATAAAAAAAAAACCTAAACTAAACTAAAACCTAAACTAAAAAAATAAATAAACCTAAACTAAAATAAAAAAAAATAATAAAACCTAAACCTAAACCCAAACCTAAAGCTAAATAATCTTAAACTAAAATAAACTAAAATAAACTAAACTAAAAAATAAAACCTAAACCTAAACTTAAAATAAAAATGAACCTAAACTAAACTAAAATAAATAAATCAACCTAAACCTAAATAAACTAAAACTAAATAAACCTAAGCCTATACCTTAACCTAAAAATAGATACCTAAACTAATAGTAAAACCTAAACCTAAATAAACTAAAAGCCAAAATAAACTAAATAAAGCATTTTTCCTCTGATTGGTGGATTGGTTTTAGCTCCTTGGTTTTTATTGATTTTCTATTTTCTATGGGGGTTGGAGGCAACTTTTCTTTCCTTTGGCTTATTTTCTCTCCTTCCTCATTTACTATTGGTGGTTGGGTGGTCCTCCTTGTTTTTTGCTTCCTTGGTTGTTTGTCTTGTTGTGACTACCATTTCTTTTTTTTCTTTTTGATGATCTCTAGAGGGTTGTATTATGCATAATGTTGTTTTTTTTTTCCACCTATTTTGGGCTCTATTTTGGGTTAGCCTTTTATTTTTGGCCTTCGATATTGGATCCTTTACTACTATGGTATTGAGTGGCGTTGTTGGTCTCAGATTTGATTAGCTTTGGTCTTTTCAATACTTTTGGTTATTTCTCCTAGTTTGAGATTCCTATTGGTTGGCTATTTTCTCTTTGATGAGGATAGCTTTTTTCTTTCTGATTTGGTTATGGTGATTTTATTGGTGGCTAATACCTGGCTTTTGTCACTACTGTTGGATTGATGGCATCCCTTTTTGATTGGATTGTCGATGTTTACATGGGTTGTTGCTCTCTTGCTTGGAGCTTTGATGTCTATTTGAATGATGTTGTTGTTATATTTTATTTAGTCTCTTTCTGGCTATTATATTATGTTGCTATTGAATTGGCTTGTCCCTTTGAATTCTTCCTTACTAGTGGTGGCTCATCACTAACCTTGATGTGTCTTCGGTGGGTATTATTTGTTGGTCTACTATGGTTTTGGTTGGTTGTTTGTGTATATCACGCTAACTTTTCTTTATTTGCTAATGCAGTTTCTAAAATCCTTTGGGCTACTTACTTTTGATGTTCGCTTGTATCAAGTATGCTAGCTATGATGGCCCTGATGTTACCCATATCTTCTTTCTGCATTGCATATGAATGTAACCCTTCTTAGGAAGTTTGATGCTCATATGCATTGTTGCTTGAGATGATCTTTGAGGGGCCTTTTCTTTCTCATCTCTCTAATTGATTTCTTTATCCTTATTCTTGTTAGCTATGACTATTGCCTTTGTAGTGTTTTGCATTTCTTACAGTTTGAACTTTAGATGGAATGATCATTATTAACTCAAGTTGATATGGATCTTGCTATCTTGCCTCCCAAAAGGGATCATGAGCCAGCTGACAAGTCTTTGACTATATTTTTCTTATATTGTATAAGTCTTAATCTGTTCTTTCCTTTTGCATTTTTATGCTTTTTTCTATTTGTTTTATTGTACATAGATTATAGCTCTAGGTTCCTGTCTGAGAGTAGTAGAACTTGAGTTTACCTTAAGAAATTGTATCCTTTCTTTTATGGTAATAAAATTTAACCTTCCTTAAAATAAAATAAAACCCTAAACCCTAAACCATAAACCCTAACCCTAACCCTAACATAGAAACCCTAAACCCTAAAACCCTAAACATTAAACCCTAAACTAATCCAGCTCTGAGAGTAGTAGAACTTTAAATTTACCCCTATTAAGGAAATTGTATCCTTATCTTTTATAGTAATAAAAATTCTAACCTTTCCTTAAAATAAAAATAAAAAACCTAAACCTAAACCATAAACCCCAACCCTAACTAACCTCAAACCTAAACCCTAAACCTTAAACTAAACCTTAAAACCTAAACTAAACCTAAATACCCTAAACCTAAAAACCTAAACCTAAACCTACTAACCCTAAACTAACCTAAAACTAAAACTTAAACCCTAAACCTAAACACTAAACTATAAACCTAAACCTAAACTCTAAAACCCTAAACCTTAAAACCCTAAACCCTAAAACCTAAACCTAAACCTAAACTCCTAAACCTAAATAAATTAAAATAAAACTTAACCTAAACCTAAACTCTAAACCCTAAACTCCTAACCCTAAACCCTAAACCTAAACCTAAACTTTAACTAAACCCTAAAACCCTAAACCTAAACTAAACTAAAACTCCTAAACCTATAACCTGATAAAACCTAAACCCCAAAAACCCTAAATGTAAACAAACTAAACACTAAACCCTAAACCCTAAAAACCTAAACCTAAACCTAAACTAAATAAAACCTAAAAATAAAATAAATAAAAAAGCTTAAATCCAAATAAAATAAAAACCTAAACTTAGATCTAAACCTAAATTAAAAAAAATAAAAACCTAAACTAAACTAAAAAAATAAAATAAATCTAAAAATAAAAAGCCTAAATAAAATAAAATATAAATATAAATTGAAAATAAAATAAAGCTAAAATAAATAAATAAAATAAATAAATAAAAACCTAAAAAAATAAAAATAAAAAAATAAAAAATATAACCTTAACCCTAAACTTAGAAAAACTAAACCTAAAATAATCAAAATAAAATAAATGTAAACCTAAATAAAAATAAACTAAACTAAAATAAATAAAACCTAAACCCTAAACCTTAAAACATAAACCTACAACCCTAAACTCTAAACCCTAAAACCCTAAACCCTAAACCCTAAACCCAAAAACCCTAAACCTAAACCCAAACCCCAAACCTAAACCTAAAACCTAAACCTACCCAAACTCTAAACCCAAACCTAAACCCTAAAACCTAAAACTAAACCCTAAAACCTAAAACCTAAACTAAACCTAAAACCTATATAAAATAAAAAAATAAAAAATAAATAAAAATCTAAACAAAAAACCTAAACCTAAACCTAAAACTAAAATAAATAAAATAAAATTAAAACTAAAACAAATAAATAAAACCTAAACTAAACTTAAAAATAAAATAAACCTAAAAATAATACCTAAACATAAAATAAAAAATAAAATCAACCTAAAATGAATTAAAATAAAAACTAAGTAGAAACCTAAACCTAAACAGTAAACATAAAAATAAAACCTAAACCCTAAACTAAAAATAAAACCTAAACCTAAAATAAAAATAAAATATACCTAAACCTAAACTAAAATAAACTAAATTAAAATAAATAAAAACTAATCCTAAACCAAAAATAAACTAAACCTAAACCTAAACCTAAACTAAATAAAATAAAATAAACTAAAAATTAAACCAAACCTAAATTAAAAAAACTAAAACCTAAAATAAACCTAAATAAAACCTAAACCTAAACCTAAAAATTAAAATAAAAATAAAACTAAATTAAAAATATATAAACCTAAACTTAAACTAAAAAAATAACCTAAATTAAAAAAAAAAGCTAAACAAATTTAAATAAACATAAAATAAATAAACTAAACTAAATAAAAAAAATAAACCTATATAAAATATAAAATAAACTAAATAAACCTAAAACTACTTTAATTTTAGAAAACCCTAAACCCAAAACCCTAAACCTTAAACACTAAATCCTAAACCTAAAACCTAAACCTAAACCTAAAACTAAAACTAAACCTAAAACTTAACCCTAAACCTTAAACTCTAAATCCTAAACCTAAATCAACTAAATCTAAACCCTAAACCTAAATCAGAAACCTAATCCTTAAACCCTAAACTTAAACTCTAACTTAACCCTAAACTCTAAACCCTAAACCTAAACTCAAAACCCTAAACCTAAACCTAAACTAACCTAAACCAAATCAACTTTAAAACCTAAAACCCAAAAACTTTAACTTAAACTTATAACCTAAACCTTAACCTAACTCAACCTAAAACCTAAATCAAAGTTTAAACTTAAACCTAAAACTAAAACTTAAACCCTAACCTAAACTTAAACCTAAAACACAAAACTTAAACTATAAACTAAAACCTTAAACTTAAGAACCCTAACCTAACTCCTAAACCCTAAACCCTAAACTTTAAACCTACCCTAAAATAAACCTTATCCTAAACTAAACCTAAACCCTAAATCCTAAAAAACATCAACCCTAAACTATAAACCCTAATCCCTAAAGCTCAAAACTTACAACCTGACTATAAAACCCTAAACCCCTAACCTTAAACCCTAAACCCTAAACCATAAACCTTAAACTCTTAACCCTAAACCTTAAACCCTAAAAGTCTAAAACCTAAAACCAAAATCAATAAACCTAAAACATAAACCTAAATTAATAAAACCTAAAAATAAAATAAATAAAAAACCTAAACCTAAATAAACTAAAACCTAAACCTAAAACATAAAATAAAATAAAAATAAAATAAAAAACTAAAATAAAATAAAATAAATAAAATAAATAAACTAAAAAAAATAAAATAAAATAAAAACTAAATAAATACTTTAACCTAATTAATAAACAAAAAAATAAAACCTAAAATTAAATAAAAAATAAAACCTAAACCCTAAACTAAAAAAAACCTAAATCTAAAATAAATAAAATAAAATAAACATAAACCTAAACTAAAATAAATAAAATCTAAACCTTAACCTTAAACCCTAAATGCTAAAACACTAAACCCTAAACACTAAACATACAACCCTAAACCTATAAGCCTAAACCCTAAACCCTAAAACCCTAAACCCTAAACCCTAAATGCTAAACCCTAAACCCTAACCTTAACCCTAAACCCAAACTAAATAAAACCCTAAACTAAAAACCCTAAACTAATCTTAAACCCTAAATCCTAAATCGTAAACCCTAAACCCTAATCTAACCCTAAACCCTAAGCTAACCCTAAACCCCAAAAACCCTAAACTCTAAAGCCTAAAAACTAAACCTTAAAAACCAAACCCTAAACCTTAAACCTTAAACCATAACCCTAAACCCTAAACCATAAAACTCTAAACCCTAAAACCCTATACCCTAAACCCTAAACCCTAAACCCTAAAACCAAAAACTAAACCTAAACTAAATAAAACCTAAAAAAAAAAAATTACCATAAATAAAAAAATAAAATAAAATAAAAACCTAAACTAGACTAACATAAATAAAAAACCAAAACCTAAAAATAAAAAAAAATAAAAAAATAAAAAAACTAAAATAAAATATATAAAAACCTAAACTAAGCTAAAAAAATAAACTAATCAAAGAATAAAAAAATAAAATAAAACTAAATGTAAAATAAAATAAAATAAAATAAACCTAAAATAAAATATAAAAAATTAAATAAAACCTAAACCTAAAATAAAATAAAACCAAAACTAAATTAAAAAAAAAAAACTAAACCTAAAATAAAAATAAAATAAACCTAAACCTAAACTAAATTAAACTAAACTAAAATAAATAAAACCTAAACCTAAACCTAAAATAAACTAAACCTAACCCTAAACTTAACTAAATAAAATAAAATAAACTAAAAATAAACCAAAACCTAAACTAAAAAATAAAAACAAAAATAAACCTAAAACTTAAACATAAAATAATAAAATAGAAACCTAAACCTAAACATAAAAATAAAAAATAAAACCTAAACCTAATAAATAAAATAAATATAAAGCTCAACTAAAAAAATAAACCTAAACATAAACCTAAACCTAAAAAATAAATTAAAATAAAAAACCTAAACTAAAATAAATAAACCTAAAATATAAAATAAACTAAAATAAATAAAAAAATATACTAAATATACTAATACACCTATTGCTTTAATTTTAAGATAAAAAAAACCTTAAACCCTAAACCTTAAACCTACAACCCTAAACCCTAAACCCTAAACCTACAACCCAAAACCCTAAACCCTAAACTAACCCTAAACCCTAAATAAAAAAATAAACAAAAATTTTTAAAAAAAACCCTAACCTTAATCTAAACCCTACCTAAACCCTAAACTAAACCCTAAACCCTAAACTTAAACCCTAAGCTAAAACCTAAACCCTAAAACCTACAACCTACAACACTAAACCTTAAACCCCAAACCCAAAAATTGAAACCTAAACCTAAACAATAAACTAAAATAAAAAACCTAAACTAAATTAAATAAACCAAAAATAAATAAATAAAACTAAATAAAAATAAAAAATATACATAAATAAAAATAAAATAAATAAAAATAAACTAAATAAACTTCAACCTACCGATTTAATTAATTATAAAAAACTTTTAAAATAATAAAAAATCTAAAATGAATATAAATTAAACTAAATAAACCTATACCTACCAATTTACTTAATTATAAAAAAACCTTAAACCTTAAATCCTAAACCCTAGACCCTAAACCCTAAACCTACAATCGTAAACCCTAAACCTAGACCCTAAACCCTAAAAGCATAAACCCTAAAACCCTAAACCCTAAATCCTAAACCCTAAACCCTAAAACCTAAAAGCATAAACCCCAAAACCCTAAATCCTAAACCTAAACCCTAAACCCTAACACTAAACCTAAAACCCAAACCCTAAACCAAAACCTAAAGTAACTAAATAAATTAAAAAGTAAACTTAAACCCTAAAACATAATAAACCAAAACCTAAACCTAAACCCTAAGAATGGGCAACCTGACAGGAACATCACCAACCGTGCTCCTGATCTAGTGGAGGTGGTTATCGCAGTTGGTGGGGATAAAGGTGGTGGACATGGATGTGGTGGTTGGAGCAATGGTTATGGAGGCCAGAGGAGTGATGGAGGTTACAGCCGTGGTGGTGGCAGAGGAAGAAATCAAAGATATTATGGTGGATCCCGCTACTCGGGAAGTTGGGGTGGTTCTAATGTGAACTTTAGAATTTGAAGAAAAGCTCATCCGATCTGCTGCTTATAGAACTGTGTCTTTATATTAGAGACAATTCTAGTTATCTATGGTTTTTTATTTGTTCTATGCACACTCATTTTTGATCTAAGTAGTCACTAGTGTCTTAGAAAACTTGGTGTGTTACTTGGTTGATGAAATCAAAAATAAGAAATGTTGAATCTAAATTTGTTCTCTATTAAAAAAACAAAAAAACCCTAAACCTTAAACTAAAACCTAAACTGTAAACCTAAAACCTAAACCCTAAACCCTAAACCTTAAAAACCCTAAACCCTAAACCCCAAACCCTAAACCATAAAACACAAAACCATAAACCCTAAATGCTAAAACCTAAACCCTAAACCCTAAACCTTAAAACCCTAAACCCTAAACCCCAAACGCTAAACCATAAAACACTAAACCATAAACCCTAAATGCTAAAACCTAAACCCTAAACCCTAAACACTAAACCCTAAACCCTAAATGCTAAACTTTAAACCCCAAACCATAAAACCTAAACCTAAACTAAAAAACCTAAACCTAAAAAAAATGAAAAAAATAAAATAAAACTAAACTAAAATAAAATAAATAAAACCTAAACTAAACTAAAAAATAAAAACCTAAATTAAATAAAAATTAAACCTAAAATTAAAATAAAATAAACCTAAACTAAAATAAAATGAAAACTAAATAAAATCTAAATAAAAATGAAAATAAAAATAAACCTACATAAAACTAAAAAATAAAATAAACTAAAATAAATAAAAAATAAACTAAATTAAACTAAACCTACTAGTTTACTTAATTTTAAAAAATAAAATGATAAAATAAAAATAAAAAACCCTAACCCTAAACCCTAAAACTAACCCTAAACCTAAACACTAAACACTAAACCCTAAACCCTAAAACCCTAAACCCTAAACCCTAAACCCTAAACCCTAAAACCCTAAATCCTAAACACTAAAACCTAAACCCTAAACCATAAACCAGAAAACCTAAAACTTACAACCCTAAACCCTAAACCCTAAACCCCAAACCCTAAACACTAAACCCTAAACCCTAAACACAAAAAACCTAAAAATCTAAACCTAAACTAAATAAAACCTAAAAGTAAAATAAATAAATAAATAACCTAAACCTAAATAAAATAAAAAAGAAAAAAATAATAAAAACTAAACTAAAACCTAAACATAAACCTAAAAAATAAAATAATATAAAAATTGAAAACTAAACTAAATCAAAATAAATAAAAACCTAAACTAAGTTAAAAAAATTAATCCTAAAAATATAAAACCTAAACAAAATATGAACTAAACATAAATAAAAATAAAATAAGCCTAAAATAAAATAAAATAAAAACCTAAACCTAAAATAAACAAAATAAAATAAACCTAAACCTAAACTGAAATAAACTAAAATAAAATAAATAAAATCTAAACCTAAAATAAATGAAACCTACCTAAACTAAATAAAATAAAATAAACTAAAAATAAACCTAAACCTAAACTAAAAAATAAAACCAAAAAATAAACCTAAAATAAAAACCTAAAACATAAACCTAAAAAAAATGAAATAAAAACCTAAAAAAGAAACTAAAATAAATAAACTAAACTAAGTAAAATAAAAATAAACCCAAGAATAAAATAAAATAAAATAAAAAACCTAAACTAAACAAAAAATAAAAATAAACCAAAGAATAAAAAACATAAATAAAATAAAAACTAAACATAAATAAAATAAAAACTAAACATAAAATAAAAATAAAATAAACATAAAATAAACCTAAAATAAAATAAAATAAAAATTAGATAAAAATGTAAACCTAAAAAATAAACCTAAAAATGAAACCTAAAAAAACCTAATCCTAAATAAAATAAAATAAAATAAAAATCTGAACTAAAACCTAAACCTAAACCTAAACCGAAAACTAAAAATAAAATATAATAAAAAATAAAACTAAACTAAAATAAAATAAATAAAAACCTAAACTAAACTAAAAAATAAAATAAACCTAAAAATAAAAGAATAAATAAAATAAAAATTAAACCTAAATAAAAATAATAAAAATAAAAAAACTAAAATAAATAAAAAAATAAACTAAATAAACCTAAACTATTGGTTTTCTTAATTTTTTTTTAAAAAACTCTAAACCCTAAACCCTAAACCTTAAACCCTAAATCCTAAACCCTAAACCATAAACCTAACCTAAAGTAACCAAATAAATTAAAAAAAATAATCCTAAACCCTAAAACCTAATAAACCTAAACCTAAACATAAACCATAAGAATGGGCAGAACCTTGATGGAACATCACCAACCGTGTCAGATACTGTGTGGAGGAAAGGTGGAGGCAATTATCATATGGTGGGGATCTGGAGGTGCTAGTGGATATGGAGGTGGTGGGAGTGGTGGTTATGGAGGGAGGGGCAATGGAGGTTACCGTGGTGGGGGCATGGGGAGAGATTGGGATATGATGGTGGATCCGCTACTGAGAGACGGTGGCTCGATGGGAATGGTTAAGAATGGCGATCTGATTTTGGAACTATCTTTACAGTAGAGACTACTCTAGTTATTTAGGGTTTTTGATTTGCTCTATGCATGCTCATTTTTAATCTATGTCATCGCTTGTGTCTTAGAAAAATTTGTGTGTTACTTGGTTGATGAAATCATAAAGAAGAAATGTTGAATATGATTTTATTCTCTTAAAATAATAATAATAATAATAATAACCCTAAACCCTAAACCCTAAACCTAAAACCTAAACCCTAAACCCTAAATCCTAAACTGCAAAACCCTAAACTCAAAACCTAAACCCTAAAACTTAAACCTACAACCCTAAACCATAAAACTTAAACCCTAAACCCTAAACCTAAACCCTAACCCAAACTTTAAACCCTAAACCCTAAACCCTAAACCCTAAACTGTAAAACCTAAACTAACCCTAAACCCAAAACCCTAAACACCATAAAAACCAAAAACCTTTAAGCATAAACTCAAAATATTAAACCTTAAACCCTAAACTAACCCTAAATGCTAAGCTAACCCTAAACCCTAAAGCTCAAACACTAAACACTAAACCCTAAACCCTAACCTTAAACACTGAACCCTATAGCCCTAAACCCTAAAACCCTAAACCATAAACCATAACCCTAAACCCTAAATAAAACCAAAAAACTTAAACCTAAACTAAATAAACCTAAAATAAAATAAATAAAAAACCTAAACCTAAAGCTAAAAAAAAAATAAAAATAAAAAAAAATAAAAAAAGCTAAACTAAACTAAAAAAATAAAAAACCTTAAGAATAAATAACCTAAATAAAATAAAAAAATGTAAAATAAAATAAAATAAACTTAAAATAAACCTAAAATAAAATAAAATAAAAACTAAATAAAAATGTAAACCTAAAAATAAATAAAAATAAAACCTAAACCCTAAACTAAAAAAACCTAAACCTAAAATAAAAATAAAATAAACAAAATAAGATAAACCTAAACGTAAATAAAAATAAACTAAGCTAAAATAAATAAAACCTATACCTAAACCTAAAATAAACTAAACCTAAACCATAAACTAAATAAAATAAAATAAACTAAAAAATAAACCTAAACCTAAACTAAAAAATAAAACCTAAAAAATAAACCTAAAATAAAAACCTAAAAATAAAATAAATAAGAAAACCAAAACCTAAATAAAATAAAAAATAAAATAAAACTAAAACATAAACTATAACCTAAACCTAAACGTAAACCCAAAAAGGAAAAAAAACTAAACTAAAATAAAATAAATAAAAACCTAAACTAAACTAAAAAAAAAAAAAACATAAATAATATAAAAACTAAACCTAAAATAAAAATGAAATAAACATAAAATAAAATAAAAAAACAAAATAAAAATTTAAACCTATGAAATAAACCTAAAAATAAATAAATAATAATAAAAAATCCTAACCCTAAACCCTAAACTCTAAACCCTAAAACCCTAACCCCGAAACCCTAAACCCTAAACCCTAAATGCTAACCCTTAGCCCCTAACCCCTAAACTCTAACCCCCAAAACCTACAACCCTAAACCCTAAATCCCAAACCCTAAACCCTAAACCCTAAATCCTAAATCCTAAAAAGCTAAAAACCTAAATCTAAACTAAATAAAAATTTATAATAAAATAAAAAAACTTAAACCCAAATAAAAGAAAAAAAAATAAAATAAAAACTTAAACTAAATCCTAAACCTAAACATAAAAAGAAAATAAAATAAAATAAAAACTAAACTAAAATATAATAAATAAAAACCTAAACTAAACTAAATAAAATAAAAAACCTAAATAAAATAAAAACTAAACCTAAAATAAAAATAAAATAAACATAAAAAATAAATTAAAAACTAAATAAAACCTAAAATAAATAAAATTAAAACCTAAAAAAACCCTAAACTAAAAAAAAAACCTAATCCTAAAATAAAATAAAATAAACCTAAACCTAAACTAAAATAAATAAAACCTAAACCTAAACCTAAAATAAACTAAACCTAAATAAAAAGCTAAATTAAATAAGATAAAATAAACTAAAAATAAACCTAAACCAAAATGAAAAAATAAAATCTAAAAATAAACCTAAAATAAAAACTTAAAACCTAAACTTAAAAAAATAAAATAAAACTCTAAACCTAAACTTAAAAATAAAATAAAATGTAAACCTAAAAAATAAAATAAAAATAAAACTAAACTAAAAAATAAACCTAAACTTAAAAAATAAACAAAATAAAAAATCCTATTCTAAAATAAATAAACATAAAATAAATAAACTAAACGAAATAAAAATAAAAAATAAACCTAAATAAAAATAAAAATAAAATAAACTAAACTAAACAAAAAAACTAAATAACCTAAACCAGCCTAAACTTACCAGCTTACTTAATTTAAGAAAAAAAATCATAAACCCTAAATCCTAAACCCTAAACCCTAAACCCTAAACGTATAACCCTAACCCTAAACCTTAAACCATAAAAGCATAAACCCTAAAACCCTAAACCCTAAACCCTAAACCCTAAGCCATAAACCCTAAACCCTAAACCCCAAACATTTAACCTAAACCTGAAGTAACTAAATATATTAAAAAGTAAACCTAATTAACCTAAACCAAAACCTAAACCCTAAAGCCTAATAAAACAAAACATAAACCTAAACCCTAAAAATTGGTAGAACCTTGATGGTAGGAGCTTCACCGTTAACCAGGCTCAGTCTAGATCTGGCGGTGGAGGCAAAGGTGGATGCGGCCGTTATTTCAAAGGTAGTGGGGGATCTGGTGCTACTGGTGGATATGGAGGTAGTGGTCAGAGCAGTGGTGGTTATGGAGGTGGGAGGAACGATGAAGGATACCACCGTGGTGGAGGCAGGAGGAGCTACTCGAGAGGTCAAGGTGGTTGATGAGGCGGAGGAATTGAAGAATGGCGATTGCTTATGGAGCTGTGTCTTTATAGTAGAGATGGTTACGGTTATCTAGGGTTTTGATTTTCTCTATGACTACTCATTTTTTATTTATGTCTTCGCTTGTGTCTTAGAATACTTTGTGTGTTACTTGGTTGATGAAATCAAAAAGAAGAAATGTTGAATATGATTTTGTTCTCTCTTAAAAAAAACCAAAACCCTAAAATCCTAAATTAAAACCTGAACCCTAAACCATAAACCCTAAAAACCTAAACCTAAACTAAATAAAACTTAAAAATAAAATAAATAATTAAAGTTAAACATAAATAAAATAAAATAAACACATAAAATAAAACCTAAACCTAAACCTTAAAATAAAATAAAATAAACTAATAATAATAAACTATAATAAAATAAATAAAAACCTAAACTAAACTTAAAAATAAAATAAACCTGAGAATAAAAAACCTAAATAAAATAAAATAAAAATAAAATAAAATTAAAACCTAAACCTAAAAATAAACCTTAAAATAAAACTTAAATCTTAAAATAAAAAAAAATAAAACCAAAATAAATATAAAATAAACAATATAAAATAAACCTAAACCTAAACTAAAATAAATAAAACCTAAACCTAAACATAAATTAAATAAAATTAAATAAACCACACTATAATTAAACCTAAACCTAAACTAATAAATAAAACCTAAAAATAAACCTAAAATAAAAAAACCTAAACCTAAAAAAATAAAAAAAACTAAACCTAAAAAATAAAACCTAAACCTAAAAGTAAAATAAAATATAACTCAAAAAATTAAACCTAAAACCTAAACCTAAACCTAAAAAAAACTAAATTAAAACCCAAAAAAAATAAATAAACCTAAAATAAATAAATAATTAAATAAAATAAAAAATAAACCTAAATAAATAAAAATAAAATGAAGTGAAATAAATAAAATAAATAAATAAAATAAAATAAACCTAAACTACAGTTTTATATTTATTTTTTTATAAAAAAAACATAAACCTAAAACCAAAAACCATAATAAACCTAAACCTTAAACTCACAAAACCCTAAACCCCAAACCCCTTAACCCACTCTAAACCTAAACTCTAAAGCATAATCTAAAACCCTACAAAACCATAAACCCACAAACCCTAAAACAAACCTAACCCTAACAAACCCTAACCCTAAATTTAAACATAAATTAACTAAATAAACTAAAAAAATAAACCAAATAAACCTAAACATGAACCTTAAGAACGGTATCTCCTTCTAGTGGAGGTCTAGATTATTTTTGGTTGGTACTACTAAGCTTTGGTTTCCCTCTGGTTTTGGTGGCTCTCTCCTCTTGTTGGTCTCCTGCTGTGTTGGTTTTAGGATGGCCTAGTGATTGGCAGGCTTTGGAGCTTATTTTTTTCCTATTTCCCTAGCCTCCTTTTTTCTGTGAGGGTTTATTGGATGGTGGTTGCTTGATGGTTATGGTATTTTCTAGCCTTTTGATTCCATTTTTTGGCTATATGTTATCGTGATTATTGGTTGAGCCTAGATGTGGTCTTTATTTCTTTCTGGGCTGAGTTACTCTTTCTAGAGCTGTTATCTCCCATCTAATTTTCATTACCCTTTCTAGTGGTTTCTTGTATGTTTTTTTATGGTGTATGCCTATTGGTTGGATGGCCCATTAGTTTGTCATTTCTTTCTGTTATGGGATGAACCTGTATGTCGTTATGGCTATTCTTGGCTCTATTACTATTTGATGATTCTGCTATGGTTGGTTTGGGTGGCCTTGATGGTTGGCTAGTCTTGGTTGGTGGATCTATAGAAATTTTGGTTTTTTACTTTCGATCTTTATTTATTTTAAGTGGCTTTGATGGTGGTTATTTCTTGGCTACTACCTTGTTTGGTTGGTTGCTTTGCTCTAGTTTGGCTGGATGTTTTGCTGGTTAGTATCCTATTTAATCTTGATGATAGATAATGGAACTTGGCTAGCTATTGGTGTTTGGTTTAATGTCAATTAAGTTGGCTATGATGGTAGGATGTTTCCCTATTATTTTAGTTGGTAGCACCATATGTGATTGTAACCCTTCTTCTAAAGTTTGGATGCTCACATACCCATTGCTTAAGATGATGGCCTCTTATCTTATAAGATTTTATCATTTTGTTCCTTTTGTGTACTTAGCTTGTCCTTATTTCTAGATTCTTATCTCTATCTTAAGTTGTTTGCAGGTTTGTGGGAGGTTTTGGAGCTATAGGTGGTTTGTGCATCTCTCAGAAGATTTCAGGATATAGATGTCTTTGGCTGCCCTTCTTGGAATTTCATGTTATTTCTTTCTTAGTTTGTCTTTTGTTTCTTTTGCTTTGGTTTTCTTGTAATAGGTAAGAGATTTATCTCTTTAGGCTAATTGTAGCTCTTTAAGCAGTAGTTTAGAGATTTATCCCCTTTAAGGACCTTGTATTTCTTTTTGGCAATAAAATTCTCCCACTTTTGATTTATAAAAAGGGGTGGTGGTGGATAAAGAGGTGCTGGTGGATATGGAGGTGTTGGTCGGAGCAGTGGTGGTTATGGAGGTGTGGTGGTGGTGGAGGGAGAGATCGGGGATATGATGGTGGATCACGCTACTTGAAAGTCCTGGGTGGTTTTGATTGGAACTGGAGAAATTGAAAAAAGTTCAATCTGATGTATTGCTTATGGAACTGTGTCTTTATAGTAGAGACAGTTCTAGTTATCTAGGGTTTTTAATTTGCCCTATGCATACTCATTTTTTATCTATGACGTCGCTTGTGTCTTAGAAAATTTGGTGTGTTACTTGGTTGATGAATTCAAAAAGAAGATATGTTGAATTTGAATTTGTTCTCTGTTAAAAAATAACCAAAAATAATAAACACTTAACTAAAACCTGAACCCTAACCCTAAAACTTAAACCATAATCCCTAAACCTTATCCCCTAAAAATACTAAACCCTAAACCCTACACCCTAAACCCTAAAATGCTAAACCCTAAACCCTAAACCCTAAAACCTAAACCTTAAACCACAAACACAAAAAAAACCTTAAACCCACTAATCACTAAACCCTAAACTAACCTAAAATAACTAAACCTAAACCTAAACAAATAAAACATAAAATAAAATAATGAAAAAATAACTTAAACTAGAACAAAATAAAAAAATAAAATTAAATAAATACATAAAATAAAACCTAAACCTAAGCCTAAAGCCTAAAAAAAAATAAAATAAAAAATAAAAAATAAACTAAATTAAAAACTAAAGAGCTTATATAAAATAAAAAACTAAACCTAAAATAAAAATAAAATAAACCTAAAATAAAATAAAAACTAAATAAAAACCTAAACCTAAAAAATCTACCTAAATAAATAAAATAAAAACCTAAATCCTAGAAATAAAACCTAAACCTAAAATAAAATAAAATAAACCATAACCTAAACTAAAAAATACACTAAACTAAAATAAATGTAACACACTAAACCTAAAATAAACTAAACTAAACTTAAACTAAACTAAATAAAATAAACTAAACTAAAATAAACCTAAACTAAACTAAAAAATAAAGCCTATAAATAAATCTAAAATAAAAACATAAACCTAAACATAAAAATAAAATAAAACCTAAATCTAAACCTAAAATAAAATAAAACCAAAACCTAAAAATAATATGAAAATAAAACTAAACTAAAATATAAATCTAAACCTAAAAAAAAACTAAAATAAAATCCTAAATTAAAATAATAACTAAACTAAATAAAATAAAAAATAAACCTAAAGAAAAATAAAAATAAAATAAACTAAAATAAAAAATAAACTAAATGAACCTAAACATATTATTTTACTTAAATTTTTTTTTTAAAAAAAACCTAACCCTAAACAGACAACCCTAAACCCTAAAACCCTAAATGCTAAAGATAAATCAAAAACCTAAACCCCAAATCCTAAACTCTAAACCCTAAACCCTAGGCTCTATTAAAAAATCCCTAAACCTTAAAACCTAACTGAACAAAACTAACCCTAAAACTACCCAACACTTCCAACCATGAGCCAACCCCAAACCATAAACCACAAACCCTAAACCCAAACTAAAAATATAAAATAAAATAAAATAATTTAAAACCTAAACTAAAACTTAAACCTAGCTAAACTGATCATAGATAAAATAAATAAAACTATTAAAATAAAATAAATAAAACCTAAAGTTTTAAAACCTAAATAAAATAAAACTATAAAATAAATAAAATAAATAAACCTAAAATAAAATAAAATAAAACTAAAATAAACCTAAACCTAAAAAAATAAAAAAAAATAATAAAATTAAATAAAAATGGCACATAAACCTAAATTAAAACAAATAAACCAAAATAAAATAAAATAAACTAAATAGATAAATAAACTTAGCTAAACCTCAAATAAAATAACTTGCACTAAACTAAATAAATATAATAAACTGTGCTTAAACTTAAAATAAAACCTAAAAAAGATGGACGTAAAATAACAACCTAAACCTCAACCTACCTAATAAAAAATAAATCAAACCTAAAATAAAAACAAAACTGACTAAACCCTACTATAAACCTAAACCCTACCCCACCATGGGCCACAGGCCCTAAATGACCCTACCCAGACCCACAACTTTAAAGCCACTGGGCCCTGACTACTGACTAGGCTCAGGCTGGACCACTAAACCCACTCTGACCACCCTGGGCCCTAAAACCACTGACCTAAAACCTCACTAAATGCTATCTAAACTACTTTTCACGTCCATAATCTTAAACCCAAAGATAAACCCTAAACCCTAATACCTAAATAGTAAATGTTAAACCCTAAACCTTAAACCTTAAAAGAATAAACCCAAAAACTTTAAACCCTAAACTTTAAACCCTAAGCCATAACCCTACACTCTAAACTCTAAACTTAAACCTAATGTAACTAAATAAATTAAATAACTTAAACCCTACTAATAAACCTAAACCTAAACCTACAACCACCAAGAATGGCAAAACCTGAGTAGGAACATCACTATCAACTAGGCTGTCTAGATCTTTGTGGAGGTGAAGTGGCGGCGATTATCCAGTGGTGGTGGGGATGCGGGTTCTTGATATGGAGGTGGTGGTGAGTAGTGGTGGTTATGGAGGCAGGAGGAGGGATGAAGGTTACAGCCATGATGGTTGCGAAGGGAGAGATCAAGGATATGATGGTGGATCCCATTAATCAAGAGGCTGGGGTGGTTCTAATGGGAAATGGAGAAACTGAAGAACAGTTGATCTGATCTGTTACTTATCGAGTTGCCTTTACAGTAGAAAGGGTTCTAGTTATCTAGGGTTTTTGATTTGCTCTATGCATGCTCATTTTTTATCTATGTTATCGCTTGTGTCTTAGAAAACTTGTGGTGTTCATTAGTTGATGAAACTAAAAAAAGAAATATTTAATTTGAATTTGTTCTCTTTTATAAAAAATAACCAAAAACCCTAAACCCTAAACCAAAACCTGAACCTTAAACTTAAAACCTAAACCCTAAATTCGAAACCTTAAACCTTAAAAATTCCAAACCCTAAACCCTAAACCTAAACCCAAAACCCTAAACACTAAACCATAAACCGTGAACCCAAAAACCTTAAACCCAAAATCCTAAACCCTAAAAAGCTAAAAACATAAACCTAAACTAAATAAAAACTAAAAATTAAATAAATAAAAAAACCTAAACCAAAATAAAAAATAAATAAATAAATAAAATGAAATAAAAACATAAAATAAAAATCAAACTAAAAAAGAAAATAAAATAAAAAATAAAAACATAATTAAAATAAAATAAATAAAACCTAAATTAAACTAAATAAAATAAAAAGCCTAAGTAAAATAAAAATAAACCTAAAATAAAAATAAAATAAAATATACCACCACTAAAACCTATAACCCTAAACTCCAAACCCAACCCACTAAACCTAAAGTTTTAATTTCCACCCTAGGCCACATGGCTGACAGCCAGGCCATGGGCCTAAATGTACTGACCCTAAATCCTGGGCCCTGGGCCCTGGGCCTAAACTGGGCCCTGGGCCTGGGCCTACTTGCCTGGGCATGTACAGGCCACTGAGCCCAGGTTAGAGATCTGGGCCCCAGGCCCAAATCTGGGCTGACTGGGCCTGGGCCTGGGCCTGGGCTGAGTATGACTTGACCCTGATCTTGGATCTCCCAGGCTGACCTGGGCCAAAGGCCTGGGCTGGGCTAACTGAGTGTGAGGCACCCTGAGCTGACTGGGCCTGAGCATGAGGCTCACGGGATCTGGGCCTGGGCCTAAAGGCCCTGGGCCTGAGCTGAGCTAGGCTAGGCTGACCTGGAGCCCTGACTGGGCCCTGGGCTGAGCCCTGGGCTGGGCCAGACCCAGGCAGGCTTAAACCTGAGCCCAGGCTGAGGCCAGGCCCTGATCCACCCCAGGCTAAGGCTGAGCTGACCTGACTAGGCCTGGGCTTAGGCCTGGGGACCTGGCCCAGGCTGGCTGGGACTAGGCCTGGACCTGGGGCCTGAGTGGCACAGGCTGGGCTTAGGCCACTGGGCCTGACTGGGCCTGGTTAGGCTGAGCCCAGGCTGAGCTGACCCTGAGCCTGGGCCCTGGGCCTGGGCCCTGGGCCTGGGCTAAACTGAGCCTGGGCATGGGCTGATCTTGTGCCCTGGGCTGGGCTGGGCCATGGGCCACAACTGAGCTGGGCCCTGAGCCCACTTACATGGGCCACTCCTGGGCCACTAGGCTTAGGCTGGATGGGCCCTAAACTTAGGCCTGGGCTAAACCTAAAACTAAACCCTGAGCTCTGGGCCACACTAAATGTACTAAACTAAACCTATACCTAAATCATAGGCCCTAAACTGGCCCTACAATCCTGGGCCTGACATATCCTAAACCTAAACCTGAGCCATAATCTAAACCTAAACCTAATCCTAATCCCTAAACCTAAACCTAAGCTAAACAAAACTAAACCTAAACTGACTAAACTAACCCTAAACTAAACTAAACCTAAACCCTAAACTAAAACCCAAAAATCCAAACAAACTATTACCTGAGCCCTCATACTCGTGCTCTGGTGATTTCCATTTCCCCTCTCATTTTTAGCTTTGTGGTCACTGCTTGCTAGCTATTTTGCTCGATTCTCACTGTATTCCTTCTTGAATCAGACTGCTATTTCATGTCTTCATTGGAGTGACATCGCGGCTTGGTGTCTTCCCCGATGATTCCTTGGGGAAAATTGAAGGATCCTATGGATCCTACTAGGGCATCAACTAACTTTGTTCTGATTACTTCTGAATCATTCAAAGATGTTCTAGTTTGGATTTCTCTCCCCAATATGAAAATTCATTTTATTAACCATCAATTACTTTTTACTGTGGGTGCTTTACTTGGTCGACCGTTGCAAATTGATTAGGCAATGACTATGAAATCTCATCCTTCAGTGACTAGAATATTTGTTTAATTAGACATTACCATGAAACACCCCAAAGAAATCTGGTTTGGATCTAAAAATTATGGCTATATGCAAAGAATTGAATTGGAAAATTTCTTTATCTTTCGTTCTCATTGTAAAATCCATTGGCATGATAATTTTGAATGTTTCATTTTTCATCTTCACTTAAAAAGAAAAATCCCTATTAAGGAAACTTCTATTCCTAACCATAGGCCAATAACTTTTAAATATCAAAAAACTACTTCAGAAAAAAAAGGAATTTTTGAATGTTCCTAATAAGCCTATTTTACCTCTTACTTCTTTTGTACAATTGAAGGCTTCTAATGTAAATAATAATAATTTTTCTAAACTTTTGGATGACGATTCTATTTCCTTTGATTTAATCCCTGCAATCTTGCTGACTTTGATTGATGAAAATGAAGCTTTGATTGAGAATATAAATGAGGGTATTAATGTTATGCATCATTCAAATTCAATGCAGAATATGGCTTTAATACCTCATAATAATCAAGTTGAAAAAGACAAATTCTATTTTCTTGATTTAGGATGATTTAAAGTCTCATAATGATTTGGCTTTGCCTAATAACTTGGACCATGAAGAGGAAGGGCTTGGTGTTCACACTTGCCTCTAAAGAAATATGTTTCTGCTCCCTCTCTTATTATTCCTGATGATCATTTGGCTTTAATAAATTCTAATGTCTTGGAAGAAGGAGAACTCATTTCTAATCAAGAGGTTTCTCTTAAATCTATGACTAATGTTGTTAAATCCTTCTCAAATGATGATTATATGGGAAAAGAAAATGGTCTGCAAACTTATCATGCTAAAAAAATAAAAAATGTTAAAAATTTCCCTCCTAAACTACTACGAAACACTAGATGGACTATGGCCTCCCTCTCCTCTCTTAATTAACCTTTTCTTAACCCCTTTTTATTTTTTTATGTTTAATTTTATTGTTTGGAATGTTAGAGGGATTGGTACCCTCTCTATTCATAATTGTATTATAAATCTTTGTCATATACATAATATTTCTTTACTTATTTTTTCTGGAGCCTCTTATTCATGCTAATAAAATTAACTATGTTGCTAGAATGATCGATTTCAATAAATTTTTCCCTAATGTCTGTAATAAGATTTGGTGTTTTTGGAATAACTTTGTAGAGGTTTCTATTCTTGATGATTTTCAACAAGTTGTCTATGCTCAAATCTCTTATGGTGATTATTGTGTTTTGGGCTTAGATCTAGTAGATATCTTCTTTCGGATAATTTGAGGAATTTTTCTACAACTATCAATAAACCTTGGTTTGTTGGTGGTGATTTCAACACTATTTTATTCACTTCTGAACAAAGTGGTGGTTTCTCTCCTAATATTCATTCCATGGAAGAATTTTATGATCCTTGATTGTAAGTTGATTGATATTGGTTTTAAAGGTTCTAATTATACCTGGAAAAACTGTAGACTTACACAAAGGTTGGATCAGATTCCTTTTAGTACTCATTCGATTACTCAATGACATATTACTTACGATCATTTAAGAACCTTGTCAATAATTCTCTCTTTTGGTTTCTATTAAAGATAATTTTAATAGATTAAAAATTTCTCTCCTTTTAGATTTGAACATGTGGATTGCATATTGATTTTTTTTAATGTTGTGGCTAACAATTGGAAAGCTCCTTTATATCACGATAATTTGATTATGGGGATGAATAGACTTTGGTTTATGCTTAAAATGGTTAAGAAGAAAAATCAGTTGATGGAACAAGCATTATTTTAAAAACCTTTTTGCTAATATCAAAGATATGGAAAAAATGGTTTGTGTCTTGAGGTCTCTATTATGTCAGATCCTTCTAAGATTAAGGACTTAATTGAGGTAAAAGATAAACTTGTTAATTTTTAAAAATATGGAAGAGACTTATTAGCATCAAAAAGCTGCTAGTAAACATATTATGGATGGTGATAGGAATACTAGGTATTTCAATGCTTTAGTTAATAAAAAGAGATCTTTAAATAATATTCAAAAAATTAAAGATGACAATAGAGAATGGATTATGGAGAATAATGATATTAAAAATTTAGTTATTAAATACTTTAGAAATATGCTTAATAATAGTTGCTCTTATGAAGCTGTTTCTAAATCACACTTGATTCCTTCTATTATTACCAATGATGGAAATGATTTGCTTACTATTATGCCTAATGAAGATGAAATTTTTAAAGTTCTTAATAGCATGAACATAGATTATGTTGTTGGTCTGGAGGGTTTCACTACTCAAATTTTTCAAAATTGTTGGTTTGTTATTAAAAGTGATTTGATTGAGGCTATGGTTGATTTTTTTTAATGGTAATTCTTTTCCTATATATACATATTTTAGCACTTATATCATTCTCATACCTAAGAAAGATAATCTAGACTATTGGAGTGATTTTAGACTTATTAGTCATTGCACCTTCTTCAATAAGCTGATTTCTAAAATTCTTGCCAACATGGTTAGTCCTTTACTTCATAAGATTATCTCTCTCAACCAAATGGTTTTGTTAGAGGTAGATCTATTTAACATTTTACTTTCATGAATTAATTCATGACTTAGATGCTAAGACTAAAGGTGCAAACTTTCTTTTCAAATTAGATATTACCAAAGCTTTTGATAATATCTCTTGTGATTTCCTTTTCCATATTCTAAATTTATTTGGGTTTTCTTATAAATTTACTTTTCTTATTAATAATTATATTAATAATGTCTAGTTTTCTAATGGGAAGCTTTGGGCTTCTTTCCTTCTTCCCATGGCTTAGGATAAGTGGATCCTTTATCTCTTAGTTTATTTATTATTGTTGTTAAGTACTTATCTAGGAGCATCAATGAGTTATTTATAAACAATCCTTGTATGCACTACAGAACTCTTGGTGGTCTTTCTATTTCCCACTTAAGCTTTATAGATGATTTCATTATTTTTTGCAATGCTTCTATTCAACATATCAAGAACCTCAAGATTTTTTTAAATAAATATGGTACAGAAAGTGGTCTTTCTATCAATGATAATGAAAGCTATTTTATTATTTCTTCAAGTATCTCTAATAATAAAATAAATCAAATCTAGCATATCACTAATTTTAAACATCAACACTTACCTCTTAAGTACTTGCATGTTCCTCTAGAGGTTCAAAATGATATCATCTTTTTGATGAGTTAATCCAAAAAATTTTACATAAAATTTTTTATTAGGAATTTCATTTACTTTCCTTTGGTGGTAGGCTCACTATTCTTAAAAGCACTCTCAATTCTATGCCCTTTTAGTTGATTCAAACTATTACTCCCACTAATTCTACTCATATACTTTCTTAATAAATTTTTTGGGGATCCAATAATTCTATTAAAAGAATGCATTGGACATCCTAGCATAAATTTTGTAGTCCTTTGGGTGAAGGTGGTCTTGGTTGCAAACCTATTCATGAAGCTATGTCTGCCTTCTCTCATATGCTCTAGTGGAATTTTAGAAAGAATGACTGCCTTTGGGCTAATTTTAAGATGGGAAAATATTGTTAAAGTAAACACCCTCTTATCTATGCTTATAAAGTTGGTGATTCTCCAGTTTGGAAAACGCTTTACTCCATTAAATGGGTTGTTGAATCCTTAATATCTTGGGGTATTCATTCGGGTTTGACAAGACAATTGGATTGGAAATGGCTCTATTGACTTCCTTTTATCTATACACTCTGCTACTGCTATCAAAGTTAACTCTTTTAGACTTAATAACAATAGGAATGAAAATAGACTTGAGAACTACATTCTATTTCTATTTTTGACAAGTTTAGAAACATCGCTATCTTCTCTAATAAACCTGATCAAATTCTTTTCAAGCTCTCTTACAATGGCGATTTCATTCTTAAAGAGGTATGGAATTTTATTAAAAATAAACAAAACACCTCTAATGTTTTCATTAAACTATGGAACAATATCATTCCCATTTCTTATGTTTTTTTAGCTTGGAGGATTTTGAATAACTTCATTCCTGTGGATTCATTGCTCTAGATTAAAGGGTTTTATTTACCTTCCAAGTGTATTGTTGCTTTCATATTGAAAATGTTAATCATGTTTTTGTCAATGGTGTTATTGCTTCCAAACTTTGGATATGGTATGAAGATTTATTTAACACTAACTATTTTCATGGCTCTTTAGTTACATCAACTTCTTGAAGTTTGTTTCCATAAAACTATGAAAGGTCATATGAAAGTTTTAATTTCTATTACCTTTATTTCGTTCATTTGGATGGATAGAAATTACGCTAAATATCAAGGAATCCCTATGAACCATAGAAGGATCCTTGATAGAACTAAGGAAAAAATCCATGCTCTATTTAATGCAAATTTAATTAGTAATCTTCATTTTAGAGGTTATAAATTTGGCTAAAAAAATTGGGTATGACTTTGCATGATGACCCTTCTACAAGAGTATTAGGATTATACATTGGATTAAGCCTAAAGAAAATTTTATAAAGATTAATACTAATGGTTCTTTTTCCTCAAACAAATATGGTTGTGGTGGAATTCTTAGGGATTCTAAAGGTACTGTCATTTGTGATTTTTCCTACCCCCTCAAAACTTGTTATGTTATTTATGCTGAGCTCATGGTTGTTAATAAAGCTATTGATATTTTGTTTAAACAAAGTCTTTTTTAATATTTGGATTGAAGTTGATGCTCTTCTTTTACTTGATATGCTCAATACAAATAAAATGGGGAATGCTAACTTATGTTATCTTCTTAATCACACTAAAAAGCTTCTTTCTCAAGTTCGCTACAAATTTCTCACATTCTTTGTGAAGGTAATGCTTTTGTTGATTTCTTGGCTAATTTGGGATCTAAATTAAATGAGCTCACTTTATTTTATAACCTTAGCTTACTTAAGCATCTAGATGGTCAGTCAATCAGGATAACCTTTGACCCTTACCTCAGATTTTACCTTTCAGCTATTTTGTTTATCATGTTGATGTGGTGGTTTTATTTAGTTTATTTTTATCATTATTTTTTTATCATTCCCTCAACAGGAATTGGTTTTTGCTATTTTTCTTTAGGGTCCTGGTCAATCTTACTTTAGATGAAAGCTACCTTATTGGTTTTAGTTTAGTTCTAAACTTAAACCCCCTTCCTCTTTACCTCATTGTATACTTGACTGACCTTTTTTTAGGTCATAGTGGTGCTATTTTTAATTAGTTTTCCTATCCTCTAAGACTGGTGGTTTTCTTTCTGTGGCTCATGTTATGCTTCTTTTGTCACACAACTAGTGATATTTTAGGGGTCTCCTGCTAGGTTTTGGTTATGCCTAATTTTGGCCTACCCTTTATACTAATTGATGTTAGGTTTGCCTCTTATTTTGGCTGGCTATTACTTTATTTGAATTGGATTTTTTAATGGTTGGCTCTGTTGGATCTTTGCTATTTGCTTCTTCCATCGCGACTATTTTGGGTGGTCATTTTTTCATGGTTGCTATTTGTCTCTTCTGGTTTGGCATAATTTTGGGCTTTTGGTCGTTGTTGTTCTCCTTTCTTGGTTTCTCTTGGGGGCTTCTGCTAGTTGGTTTTTCCCTCTGCCTTGTGGATTGGAGGTAGCTTTTTCTAGTTATTGACTTCCACTTTTCTCTTTCATGGTGACTATCTACTCTATAGGGTTTGGAAGGGGCTTTGTTTGCCTCTGGCCTTGTTCCTTTCCTCGATGATTTGCTGTTTATGGTTGGATGGTTCTCCTTGACCTTTTCTACCTTGGTTTTTTGTCTGGCTGAGTGACTATCAATTTTATTTCTTGGTTCTTTTGGAAATTTCTAGGTGGGTTGTGGCTATGCCTGCTATTTTTCTTTCCCTTTATTTTATGCTCTATATTAGGTTAACCTCTAATTTTGGTTGGCTGCTCCCTTTACTGAATTGGAACTTATACTGTTGTGGTTGGTTATTGGGTGGCAGCTAGTGGTCTCTTCAGGATTTGCTTCACTTTGGTTTTTTCAATTCTTTTTGGTTGTTTTCCTAATTTGGGTTGGTGTTTTCTTTTTCTTGGTTATTTTCTCTATTGATAGGTATGAGGATAGCTACTTTGTGATTCTTTTTTCTTATCCAGACCTAGGTTTCTATTTACTAGAGGAGATGGTTGCTGCTATTTTTTGTCTATGCATACTGGTTTGCTAGTAGCTGCTCCTCTAACTAGATTAGTCTGGTGTTTGCTGAAGGTTGGTTGTGGCTCTCTCTGTCTTGGTGTCTTGGGATGAGATGTTGTCTTGCCTTGGATTCTTGTGCTTGGCTTGGTGTCTTTAATTTAGATTGGTGGGTATTGACTCCCGGTTTATTTTGTGTCCTTATTTCCTATATTTGCCTCTTGGTGGTGCTGGATTTGCTATTTTTCTAAGCGGTTTGATATAATTTTTGATGTCCTCTTGGTCTCCTTATGGGTTTCCTCTCTGTGCTTATCTTCTATTATTTTGCTATATTTGTGGAGGTTTTTCCCTTTGATTTGTATTGCTAGTACTCTATAAATAGTCGTGGGTTGTTGTTATGCCTTTGGGACTATTTTGTTGGGTTGTGTTTTACCCCTATTCATGCTGACTGCTCTTTTTTCGTGTTACTCTTCCTTTTGGTGGTGGCTCTTTGAGTTACTACTTGGTTTTTTATCTTGGGATCTCTTGTAACGGGTTCTTGGCTTTATGTGGTATTGAGTTTTGGTTGGTGGTTTTCAGCTAGCTATTTCTCTACTTATTTGGTGTAGTACCTGGATCACTATGGACTACCAGATGGTTTTATATTAGGTATCTATGTATTTGGCCTTGATGTTTACTCATATCTTCTCTGGTTAGTAGCATTACATTATGTAACCCTTCTCAAAAGTTTGGATGCTCATATGTATTGTTGCCACTTGAGATGATCTTAACTGAACCCAAGCCTTCTCTTTCTCAGTTCTCTCTAAATTGTTAACTTTATCCTTTTCCCTTGAGCTATGATCATTGCCTTTATAGTGTTTTGATGAATTTTTTTGCAGGTTGAAACTTTATAGATGGAATGAGCTTTACTCAGTCAACTCAAGTGTTGTTGTTATGTATCTTGCTTATCTCTCAAAGGATCAAGTCACTTCTAACTAGTCCTTTTACTTTCATGAGCTATATTGTTATTATTTTTTTCTCATATGCTTTTGGCTATTGTATTTGTTTTATGTTTTCTTTTGTTTTCATTTCCTTTGTACTTTAATGGGGTTTAGCTCTTTAGGTTTCTTATAATCTTAAAATAGAAGTTTGAGCTTTAACCCCCATAAGGACATTGTATCTTTTCCTTTATGGTAATAAAATCTAACTTTTCCAAAACCCACCCTGAACCCTAAACCCTAAACCTAAAACCCACAACTAATCCATAAACCAAACCCTAAACTAAAACCTAAACACTAAACCACAAATCTAAACTACAAAACCTAAAACCTAAACCTAAACTAGAAACCTAAAAATAAAATAAATAAATAAAGCTAAACCTAAAAAAAATAAAATAATAAAATAAACTAAAACCTAAACCTAAAATAAAATAAAATAAAACATAAAAAATTAAAAATAAAATAAAATAAATAAAAACTAAACTAAAAGAAAATAAAGTTAAAAATAAAAAAACCTTAATAAAGTAAAAACTAAACCTAAAATAATAATAAAATAAACCTACAATAAAACAAAATAAAAACAAATTAAAATATAAACCTAAAAAAACCTAAAAATAAATAGAAAATCAAACTTAAACCCTAAACAAAAAAAAGTTAAACTTAAAATAAAATAAAAGTAACAAAATAAAATTCACCTAAATTGAATAAACTAAATTAGTTAATAAACTAAACCTAAACTAAACCTAAAATAAACTAAACCTAAACTAAATAATAAAATAAAAAAATACTAAACCTAAACTAAAAAAAATAAAACCTAAAATAAATCTAAAATAATAACGACCTAAACCTAAAAAAATAAAATAAAACATAAACTAAACCTAAAAAATAAAATAATAAAAAAATTTAAACTAAAATAAAACCTAAACCAACTTACTAAGAATAAATAAAATAAATCAGTTAAACTAAATAAAATAGAATAAACCTAAATAAAATAAAAATAAAATAAACTATAAATTTAAAAATAAACTTAAAAACTAAGCGTTATGATTTTAATAAAAATAAAACCTAAACACCCTAAACCCTAAATCTGATCCTACCATACTCTGACCACCCTAACTGCCCTGACCCACACCCTGACTGACCTAAATGACCACAGATCCTAGGCCACTGACACTGACCCTATCAAACTACTTTCTCACGCCTAGTCAACCAAATCCCTGGGCTCTGGCTGACTGGGCCTAAACTTAACTCTCTAGTCAGCCAGCTCCTATCTTCCCTAAACTATCTCCACTGACCTACCACAAACCCTAAAACCTACTGGGCCCTGCACAAACTAAACCTCTCAAATAAATAAAACCTACTTAATAAATAAGATAAACTACTAAAGATACACATACATAAATAAAATTAACTAGATAGCCTACTAAATGGATCCAATAAATAAACTAAACCAGATAAATATAATATAATATAATAAAGATATTTATAAACTACCTCTGGGTTTTGATTTAAATAAAATTGTTTGATAAAACCTACCTCCTCCTGATGTTTATCCTGGCCCTAAACCCTACCCTCCTTTCACCACTCTAACCCTGATCCTCCTGGGCACCAGCCCCAACCCTGATCCAAACCTGACCCTAACCTCCCCAGACACACCCTTTGATCCTAAATCCTAAATCTACCTACTCCACTGACCTCAGATCCTGGATCCTGACCTAAACCTACCACCTCCCCCAGGCTACTGACCTCCCAACACTCTAAACACCCTAAAACTCTAAATCTTGCCCCACACACTAGCACTCCCTAAACTCTTCTATATGACTCCAAAACCAAACTCCATACCTCAATACCCTAAACTTTACCTTAAACCCTAAACCATAAACCTTAAAACTTAAACCCTAAACCTAAACCCTAAACCCTAAACCCTAAAAACCCTAAACCATAAACCCTAAAACACTCAACCATAAACCCTAAACCCTAAAACACTGTAGCTTTTTTGGATGCAAAGATTAAATTTAGGCAATGCTTCTCAATGGGTTGAGGTAGTAGAGTGCATTTTCCTTCCCTTCATCATAAATGGAGTCATCTAATACAAAAGTGTAAAATATGGGAGGCTTGCCCAATATAGGGATTGCTAGAACTGACAGTGTCATCAGGTAATGCTTGATGTCTTTGAAGGCATGTTCACACTTGCCATCCCACTTGAGCTTGGTATCCTTTTTGACAAGTGCTGAGAATGGCTAACATCTTCCCGATAGGTTGGATATAAAGCATCTTAGATATGCCAACCACCCTTGGAATTATTTGAGTTGAGTTAAACTTTTAGGGGGTGGCATTTCTAATATTGCCTTGATCTTCTCTGGATCAATTTTGATTCTCTGGTGTCAAACAAGAAACCCAAGGAATTTCCCTGAAGCTACTCTGAATGCACAGTTCAAGAGGTTCATTTTGAGGTTAAATTATCTTAATTGTTTGAAAACTACTCTCATGTCAAATAGATGGTCTTCAGTTTCTCTACTTTTAACCATGAGATCATCAACATAACACTTAACTTGATGATGAATGACTTCTTCGAAGATTCGAGTCATAGCCCTTTGGTATATAGCACCAACATTTTCAAGGCATGACCTTATAGCGATGATTTTGATTGGGGTTCTAAAAGCAGTGTTTCTTTCATCTTGAGGGGTCATCTTTATTTGGTTATATCTAGATGATCCATCCATGAAATAGAACACTGCATGAGATGAACCAATGTCCACCATCAGCTCTAAGATTCGTAGTGGAAATTTATCTTTTGGACATGCCTTACTTAAATCCTTAAAATCAATGCATATCTAAATTTGGCCATTCTTTATTCTAGCGGGATGACACTAGTGTATTTTTTCTAGATGACACCAACATCAATCAGTTTCTTGACTTCAGAAATGACCTATTATTCTATGTCTAATCGCATGCGTCTAGGAGCTTGCTTAATAGGGTTAGTAGTATGCTCCGTTGCTAGTTTATGGACCGCTACATTAGGAGCCAATCCAGGCATCTCTTTATTACTCTATGCAAAGCAGCCCTTAAACTCAGTTAATAGCCTAACTAAGTTATTGGCTTTAATTTAATTCAATAAAGAACGATGTATGTCGGTGGATCTTCTTGATTCTAAGTTGATTTCCTTGAGCTCATCGATGGTTGACTTGATCTCTTCTTTGAACTTTGGTGGAGCATCTTTGACTTTAAAATCATTTGGATCATCTAAAGTTTCTAAGAACAACTCCTTATACGAGTTAATTTAATTTGAAAAGAACCTATTAAATTCCAAATGACTGTTGAGGACTAAATAGTAATCGCTATCATCCATTTGGACCCACTATCGAATCTTAGTCCTGATCTTGATTGAGAGCCTTTGCATTTATTCTTCCATATCTTTTTGAAGTAGTCTGATTTGTGCTCTGGCCAAGTATATGGGATTAACTCTTTCTTTGCTAAATTATGAACACAAGGCAAGTAGCAATTAAAAGGTAATTCTATTAAATCTTTATATGAATCATCCTCAAGTTCTACATCAACTTCTTGACTTGAGGATGATGCTCCCAGAAAGAACCTCGTGTCTTCACATGGATGACTTAGGGGCTTCTTAACTACCAAATCCCATGCTTTTGAGAGGAAAGTGGGGTTAGAACTAAGGTTCCCCGATGCCTATTTCACTTATAGACTTGGATACATTTATGCTTTGCTTTGGAGCTCGGTCTTCATCGTTATCTAGCTCAAGTGTCACCTCCAAGGGAATCTATTGCTGAGAAGAGCTGGCTGGTGTGGTAACCATATAAGACTCATCCGATGAACTAGATTCTAAGTCTATATCGATAGCAGGTGTACTCCTGGTAGCTAGGACATATCTTCTATTGGGTGGCCAATTGTTGAACTCATTTTTAGAATGAGTGCTCAACCCCTTCATCTTAGACATAAGACTTCTCTTAGTCTTTAAGAGTTCCTTAGTCTTAAGACACATCTAGTGATTAGGTGGACTCTCAACCTATCCCTAGATACTTAGAAGAGTTAGCCATAGGAATAGGTCATGCCTTAGGGGTGTTAGAAAAATTTTCCTACCCTTAGCTTGAACCATTCCTCACCTTCTTTCCTTCAAGTAAAACTCCAAATCAATCTTATTTGATTTTCTCCAAACTCAAATCAGCTCCATGTGATTGAAATCCATGATTGAAATCCATGATTGAAACCCGTGAATGAAATTCCTAAGTCCAAATCTTTCTTAAGTCCAAATCATGACCTAAACCAATTCAAACTCATGAGATTTTCTCATAATTCATTTATATTCTCATTTATATTCACATATATAAATGAAATATAAATTCAAACCAATCAAACTAAACTCAAAATTCAAAATCCATTCATAAAATTTCCAAAGTCCTATAAATTTTCCTTCATGGACTTAGCCAAAATAAAATGCAAACCAATTCAAATTCATGGTATTTTCTCATAACTCATTTATATTCTCATTCATATTCACATATATAAATGAAATATAAATGCAAATCAATCAAATCAAATCCAAAAAAATTAAAATTCCAAATTTAAAATCCTTCTTAAGTCCTTAATTTCCCTCTTAAGGACATAGCCTAAATCATGTTCAAATCAATTCAAATTCATGGGATTTTCTCATAACTCATTTATATTCTCATTTATATTCACATATATAAATGAAATATAAATATAAATCAATCAAACTAAATCCAAAATTCAAGCTCCAAACTCTAAAAATTTCCTAAGTCCTTTAAATTCCCTCTTAAAAGACTTAGCCTAGATCATAATCAAATCACTTCAAATCCTTGAAATTTTCCATCTATATTCTCATTTATATTCACATCTATAAATAAAATATAAATTCAAACATTCAAAACCAATTCCAAAAATCAAACTCAAAACCACTCAAAATCCAACCTAAGCTTCTCAAGTCAAAGTCTTGAACTTAGCCAAATCAACTTCAAATCAAGCCAAACTCTTGATTTTTCTTCTTGATTCAATCAACTGTACAATCATGAATCCAAATATAAATGCAAACTTCAATCACTAAATCAAATCTAAATTCAAAAATCAAACCCCAAATCCATTCATGTTTTTCCTTTGAATATGAAATTGTCAAATGAATCAAAACCCATTTGACTTAAAACTAATTGCAAATGGATTTATATTTCAATCATAAGTCTATATACAAGTTCAATCAAACTCAAATAAACTTTGACCAAGACATTTGATCCACTTAGGCTCACTTGACCCAAAGTGACCTAAAGTACTCTTATGAGCTAAATTCTAATCCAAACCAAATTGGATTGAATCAAACTCACCTATGCCTCTCATCATGATCAACAATCATCATGAGATGATCAATCACCCAAATTGGGTCAAACCAAGTCAAACCTAAGGGTTGACCAAGTCAACACTTAGCCAAAATGAAACATAACATAGCCAAAATACACTATTGGACAAATTGATTGAAACCATTGATCTAAGTTTATTCATGACCTATGTTTGAACTTGAGAAAGTCAACATTTGAGCCTAACCTAGCCCAATGGGCCACTTGACCCAATTTGACCCCAACTTGACCTAAAAAGTCAAAATGTGCCAAAACTTGATCTAAGCCAAATTGATTGAAACCAATGGGTCAACTTCATTCCAAATCACTTGTTTAACTTGACTAAAGCCTCAATTGGTTAACTTGACCTAACCTAGCCCAATTGAACTTGAACCCCAACTTGACTTAAAGGGGTCATGTTGAGCCAAATTCAAACTTAACCAAAATTAATTGGAAATAAAGATACCAATCCACTTCATATGACTAACTAAACCTAAACCTACCCATGACCTAGCTAAAATAGGTCAAATTGGTCAAATTTGTCAACTTGACCCATTTTAACTAAATGAAGTCATATGAGCCAAATTCAAACCTAAACCAAATTGAATCAAACCAAAGCAATCAAAACATTTCAAATGGTCATATAAACTTGATTCAACCCTTAGTTTGACCCAATTTGACCAATTGGTCAACTTGACCCAAGTTGACCCATTTTGACCTAAATGGGTCAACATGAGACAAACCATACCAAATTAACTCCAAATCCAATGAAACTTGGCCAAACCTATTTTCTTGACATACCCAACATATTCAAATTCAAAAATAAGCTAAATGACCATTCTACCCCTAGGCCATAAAACAAATTTTGGTCAAATCCATGGGGAATTTGGTCAAGTCCTCTTCATACCAACTTGATACCTTCCTAATAGGTCAAGTAGACCCTATGGAGGGTGGTGCACCCAACCCAATGGGTTTGGGTTAGCAAGGCCAAAATTGAGCACATGGCTAAAATTGGCCATATGGAAAACTTCCCTCCGCTTATTTTGAAGCACATGGGAGGTTGCCACTCCACTCCTTAGCCCAAACTGACCATGTGCAAACTGCTAATAGCTCAAACAGCCCTTTCAATCTTGTAAATTGGATCAAAATAAAAAACATAGCTTTGGCCATCCAATTGCCATAAGGGAGATATACTACCCTAATTCACTTCAATTCTAACATGCTCTTGTCGATTAGTAAGGGAGAGGTTAGGAGCCATCTTGAGTGGATCTAAGCTCTAGAAGGGATTTGAATTTGGCATTTCCCAATTTTCATCCTTTGAAAATAGGGGAGCTCCATAGATTGGTAAACTTTCTCCACACTCCAAATCAATTCAATTCCCTTTGCACACTCCACCAGAGGGCCAAGTTGAGCTTTCCTAAGCTCTCTCTCAAGTTTCAAAGGAAGGAGAGGTCTAATTCCATCAAAGCTGCAAGGGAGCTAAGGAGGGGTTGGTCCATAGAGAAATCTACTCAACCTTAGGATAATACTTTCACCAGCTTCATCTCAACCAAGCTCCAAGGGAATCGAGGGTGATCACCTCAACAGGTTAGACATTTTTTTACCACTAAACTCAATGTGTTGGTCCTTTGTGAAAGAAAGTTTAATGGCATGAAATTTCAATGGTTAGATGTGATTTCATTAGGGTTAGATGGTGTGTGCCAAGTTTCATTCCAATCAGCTCGATCGACGGATCTTCCCTTTAAAAGTGGGTCTCCATTATTCCTCAGGGATAAATAAGGATGATCTCGGTCGTCCATCCATGCATTTTGGATGAATGACCGAGATTAAATGCACATTTTGAATCTTATTTCACCTTTTAAAACTGTGGGTTAATTCTTGGCCATTTGATCCTTGATCGAACGGTAGATACAAAATCGCATAGCACCACCACCACGCGGTACCATGATGTGACACTTATGTGGCCGCTCATTGCTTAATGCATGGAAAGTGCATCAGACTCAGTCGCTCACGTGTCACACCATTAGATTAAGGGATTAATTAGGTTTTAAATAATTCTAATTAATCCTCTAAATTTTAAAAATTCATATCTCTTTAAAGAAAAATTAGAAAAATATGAGGTAAATTGCCACTAAAATATAATTCAATCTAGAATATTTTAAAATTAGTTTTATTGTATTTTTAATATTATCTTTCTCTGATTTCAAGGTTTATTAGAAATTTTAATTTGCTAATTATTCCCTAGTTAATTCATTGATTAACCTCAAACTTCTTGGGTATATCTTAGGGGATGACTTCTGCCTCCCCTAATTTTCTTGGGATTTATTGATGGCTTAATTGGGGAGAATTTAATGCATTACCCCTATGTAATTAGGTTAATTAAGTTTGATTAGTGTTTTAACCTTTATTGAAGTTGATTAAGGTTTGATCCCAATAAATAGGAGGTTTAGAAATTTTGGGGCATTTCCCTAAGCTATTCCTAAACCCCTTCCTTCCTAATATTCTCTTAATAAATTTAATTCACTAATTATCCTCTTAATTAATTTCTTAAAACTTAGGTTCAGTTAAAGTTGAAATCCAACTCATATGTGTGAGGGGTGTTTTGAAATTACTTTAGTTAAACCCCTTAACTAACCATTAATCATGAGCCAAATTGCATTAGGCCCTTTTCTTCCTAGGTGCATTGCAAATTTAAATTCCTTGTGAGGTTTTATGTCATCTCATTGGCTCATGAATATTTGGTTAACTATGCTGTTATTGTAAGGGTAATTAACATGTTTAATTCATACTTAACCTAATCAAAATCTAAAATGAATCTAATCATCTAAAATTAAATAAAATGTCAAACACATGTGGGAATGGGTTAGGAAGCAAACTCAATCCACATTTTCAAAATTAAATCAAATTCAAAATCAAACAAAATCATATAAATAAACTTTGATTTACTTTAAGCTTTCTTATATCATAAGATTATCTTTAGAATTTAATTGAAGTGATGTGTTCGCATGCTTTCATTGCTTTAGTTCTTTTCCCAATATGTTAAATATGTATGTCATGTGGTTTCATACATCCATGCTTTTCAAAGATCAAATTTAAAATGAAAATGTTTCCTTTATGTCAAATTCATGTGTTGGCTAAAGTAAGAATATGATGTGGTATTATCACTATCAAATCCAAAATATTTTCAAAATTTATGAATCAATTATCCCGAAAGTGTGTTACTAATATCTTAATTATAAGTTTGCATGTGAGTAAACATAAAGATGTGCTTAGTGTGTCTTCTTTCTATTCTCTTTTAGTATAGTTTTGAATAGGATTTGGCAAAGTGTATGGTTCATTTGAAAAGAACTTAACACTTAACTAATTCCATATCCTATTCATTCCCATACTATCACTTAAGAAGGATACTTATGCTTGCACATATAAATTGCATAAAAGAAAATAAATCAACTAACACAAAATTTTGCATTCTTTCTTTTCCATTCATTTCTTTTGTACACATACTTGTATTTAAGGAAAGTGGTATATTAGTCTGGACAACCCTGAGATTATGAGGCTTTAAGTATCCCTATGTAGGTCTTGTACCTTACACCTATGGTTAACAATGGCGCTGTACTCACTTATGTCTTTCTTACTTTCATGTGTGCATGTGAAAATTAGATAATAAATCCCTTTTCTACTTAATGAAAATCATGCATCATAAACTTTCAAATTTTCTTAAATGAATTGTTTAGCATGCATCATAAAGTGTGTTAAACATTCTCATTTGTATGTATAGATATGCCTAGGACTCATCCATATGCATGTTATACATGTTGGGAAAGAAATGAAGTGATGTATGATTTATGAATTTTGTTCATTTTGTTTAATCTTAAAATGCCTTTCTTTTTGAATGGGTTTGTTTAGAGTTCATCTAAACTTAGGTTTAATTAAAACACCTAACTAAAAAATTCACTAAACAAAACCAAAACATGAATCTACTTTAGAAATTACTTAGGTTAGGGAAGGAAAGAAGTTCTCTCTCTTTCCCTCTTCTTTATAACTTAGTAATTAATTGTAGTATTCACTTGAACCTAATCAAAACATGAAATAAAATCAACCCAAATCAACTAAATCACTTAAATGAAACCCTCCTCTAAGTTGAACATGTTTCACACTTAGAAAAGTCTAACTTAAAGCCATAGCTAAGCATACCACAGAAACCTCCTAAGCACACACATTAGACTAGGTCACCACTTCTAGCTTTAGGTTAGGGCGGTGCATGGTTTGATGCTTGCTTTTATTTTATGATGTATGTTTTATATTAGAATGTATGTGTAGAAAGAATGAATGAAATAGTCTAACCATTATCTTACGCAGGGGATTGTGCTTAAGGGACGCTATAATAAATAAAAATATAAATGCTTTTGCTGTGCAGGTGCTTATACCTCTAAGCAAAATCAATAGGCTAGGTGGATTTAGTCACCCATATGTGGGTTGATAAGTCCAATATACATTCTTCGAATTTGGTGGTTTGTTTAGCTAACCTTTGTTTTGTAGGTGTTAGCTAGATTTACTTTTCCTTTTCATATAAATTTTTGCAATTAGGACTTTGGAATGATTATTATAGGGATTAGGATGAACATTGGTCATAAGATCTCATCTTATGCACCATGTGAAATCTTTGGAGCATCCACCTTCCAACCATCCAAAAGAAGCAACCAAAGAAGAAAGAAGAAAAGAAGAAGAGAAAGGAAAAGTAGAATGAAGAAATGAAGCTTAAAGACCCCCATAACAATGAGTTCCTTTCTTATTGTGTTTAATTCATTTATAATCCAGGTTGTATAAGGGTAGAGCTTGGTTACCCAATTTATTTTTGGGTTTGTGCGGTGGTACCCAACCACAATGGCCTCTTATTCTTTTGTGATTAGCTTTATAAATTGATTGATGATTTGTTTAGCTTGTGCATTAAGTGGCATCCTTTTCCTAGTTTCTTCCTTGCTTTATGTATGGCCTAGATGTCGATTAGGCTCTTAGGAAAAATAAATCTTTTACCAAAATTAACAATTCAAAACTAAAAATAAGGATCTCATAACCTCACCTAAAGCATAGGTTAAAAATCAAGATAAAAGAATTAGCAACCCCTTAGTTGGATGAGTACTTCTTTTATAACATCATGCACAAATGCATATTATTTTCACTCTTGATTGGAGGGCTTCCACCTTTGCAGAAACTTGCTTGACCATTTGAGCCATGGTGGAAACACACCTCCTCCCCTCATTTTGGCTAATAATCTCATTCTCATGCATTAGGCATATGAATCCTATTAGCCAGTCAAAATGATTGTCCAAAATGAAAATAAAATGAAATCTGAATTGTGTTAGATTTAGGTCATTTTTAGCATGTCATTACATGATATAGTCTCTTTAAGTGAGTTTAAGGACTTGGTCTCTTTCTAAATAAATAATAGCCAATCTTGGATAAAGCATGACTTACCTACATGAATTTAAAATTGTAGGAGAGTTAGTTGGTGGCCACCCCATTGTAAGTCCAAATAGTCGGGTGGTTTGTCCTCTCTTATGGAGGCAAACAAAATACCCAATTTTTCCTTAGATTTAGGTTGTGCTTTATGCCCTCGCCAAAGCTCCCTATTTTTAGGTTCTTAGGTTTCTTTTCCCCTTTGTGGGTAATAAGCATAAATTCTCACATCTTAGGCATTTCCATATTCTTGTGTCATGGAATCATAAGCCCTAAATTTCTAATGAAAAATTTAACTCAAATAAATTAAATCAATTTCAAAAATGTAAAGCCCAACCATAGGATAGTTTGAGATGCTCGCTAGGTTTCCTAACTTCATAGGCATCTCTTACTTATCTTTCTTTTGGTTTCGATAATAACTCCCTCTCTTTGATCAATCCCATTTGATCTTCCAAAATAAACTAATCGATTGATAGTCCTACCTAAAATCTTTGGAGACAATGATCATTTACCTTAATCGAGTTTTCCCAGGTTCCCATCCCTTAGATGTAATTAACTATCTTGCTTTAGAACTTAATGAACGTTTAAAATAAACCTTACTTTACTTTTCCATGTAAGTAGGGGAAGAATCTACGGTACATATGCACCCATTGCCTTAGGAGTCCTTATTCAGGTGATTAGGTCCATTATAAGGTGGTGACTTCTATCTCTCAAAATAGTACACCTCTCCTCAATGTCATACCCGATCACCTTAATAAGAACATCTACGGATCTACGTGGTGTCCCAACACTATGCGTATATTTTTATATATTTCCTTTTTCATTTATCCTCTTTTCTGAAAGGAGGGGGGATAGATGAAGGAAAGAAATGTATAAGAAAATTTTCACCACATATTTTTTTGGCGACTCCATTGGGGATGGTTCCTCTCTCCATCTTTGGTAAATGATCGTTGACTTCAAGTATCGATAGTGAGTTTGTACTTTGATATGAAATCGAGACTATCTTTATTTCTGTTGGCACTTAGCTTATTTCATCCTTAAGTTGAGTTAACTAACATCTTTAGGTTCTAAGACCTCACTCCGTGTTGGTCTTTAAACCACTGTTGGGTTCTCCAATGGGTAAAAAAAGATCTAAGTAAAAAAAGAAAATATTTAAAGACTTCCTCCTTTTCATTTTTATGATAAGGAAAGGTTCATTCTAAAATAAAAAAGACAAAATAAATTTTTCATAAGAATCTTGCTTTTCAAAAGCACTCTTTCAAAAGTGTACATAATAAAATATTTTCCACAAAATTTTCTTAAATCACCCACATCTAACTATTCTCATAATTGTTGCATGTAGGAATATTCAAAAATAAAACTAGCAATCTTTTCCAAAAGAACAAATGAACATCTTCTTTCAATTTATTTTGATGAAGATTTCATTTTCAAAATAAAATGAACAATCATCTTTCCAAAAGACAAAATCAAAATCCAAAAATAAAATTTTCAAAAAGCTCATATGAACCTTTCCATTCAATATACCCACCTGAATGGAAGTTTCATTTTCTAATAAAGTTAAATTTTTCAAAAGCACATATGAACATGTTCATTTAATATATTCAAATTTATTGAGTGAAGATTTCATTCCTAAATAAAAATAACATAATTTGAAAATCCCACTGAAACATATCTCACATATGATTAAGTTGGAATTCCCCCTTTCAAAAAACAATAATCACACACAAAAATTTTTTTTTTACATTCCATAAATAAGACTGACCTCTATTCTTACATACTCAAATTTGTTGAATGGATGTCCTCTTATCAAAAATTAATACTTAACAATCATATTTTCAAAATTCAAACACATTTGAATTTCATTTAGCATACTCAAATTTGCTAAGTGAAGTCTCCAAACTCAAAACCAAAAATTTTCAAACACATTTGGAACTTCATTTAGCATACCCAAATTTGCTAAGTGAAGTCTCCAAAGTCAAAATCAAAAATTTTCAAACACATTTGGAACTTCATTTAGCATACTCAAATTTGCTAGGTGAAGTCTCCAAATTCAAAATCCAAAATTTTCAAACACATTTGGAGCTTCATTCATCATACTCAAATTTGCTAAGTGAAGTCTCCAAATTCTAAATCAAAAAAAAAATCAAACACATTTGGAACTTCATTTAGCATATCAAATTTGCTAAGTGAAATTTCCAAATTCAAAATCCAAAATTTTCAAACACATTTGGAACTTCATTTAGTATACTCAAATTTGCTAAGTGAAGTCTCCAATTTTAAAATAAAAATTTTCAAACTTTTTTTGGAACTTCATTTAGCATATTCAAATTTGCTAAAAGTCTCCAAATTCAAAATAAAAAAAATTCAAGCACCTTTGGAACTTTATTCTTTAGCATACCAAATTTGCTAAAGAGAAGTTTCCATTTTCAAAACCAAATCAAAAATTTTGAACACATCTTTTGGTAATATCATTTAGTATACTCAAATTTTCTAAGTAAAATCCCCATTTCACAAAATTAAGTGGAACTTCATCTTTAGCATACCATATTTGCTAAAGTAAAGTCTCTACTTTTAATCAAAAAAATTAAAAAAAATGAAACACATTAGATTTCCCTAGCATACCCAAATTATGGATCATACTCTTCCAAAATCAAAATATCCAAAACAAATGAAACACTTTAGGATTTTTTTAGCATACTCAAATTTGCTAAGAATCCTATTTTCAAAAATCAAACAAAACACACTTGTGTTCTTCACTTAGCATACCTAAATTTGCTAAGAGAGAATTCAATTTTAAAAATCAAACAACAATTCACAATTATTTCCAAACACTTCACTTAGCATACCCAAATTTGCTAAGTAAAACATAAATCAAAAACTAAATCAATTGACCCTTACTTTATACTAAAATTTGTTAAAGGAAAGGGTCCTCAAATCAAAATATCTAAATTCAAACAAACACAAACCTATGGAAGCATCCTTCCCGAAATATTTCAATCCATTTTCAACATACCCAAATTTGTTGAAGTTGGATTCATATTCAAAATTCCTCTTTTCAATCAAATTTCTAAATCTTCTCAAATCCATTTGAACCTCAGTTAACACTTCCAAGATGTTGGATGTGGGTTCAAATTTTTTATTCAAATTCAAAAAAATCAACAAAATGGTAAGCTCGTAGAACTTTGATTTCTCTTTCCCCCGTGGCATGGATTTGGCTTTGGACCAAGCCAACTTTCCCCGATTGGATCATAGAACTTTATCCATTTTGGTAGGGATTTTAAGGCAGTGAGGATTACATGTGATGCACTCCCCTCATTGTTGTAGGACCACTTGTGCTGTGAAGGTCATCAGATTGATCTACCATGATTGACATCTCCTCATTGAAGAAAGTAGTGGTTGTCCACCACGGCTTATATACCTAGTGTCTAGTTTTAGTTTTCTGTGGTTTCTCATCTTTGGGGTGAGGCTCTCTCATCGGTACCCTCAAGGTAAGGCTCCCCGATCTCGTGGCTTCCCCTACTTTTGAGTATGGGTCTAGCTCTCACTCCTCTTATCCTACCAGAACCACATGATCAAGCAATATCACACTAGGATTGCTAGGGAGATGGAGGCAGCTGCCAGTTCAGCTATTGAGGAGTTTCCTATCTTAACTTAACCACTAGTTATAGAAAACTAGTTTCATCCTCTCTGGGTCAGAGAAGATGTTAGGAGGATTCATCACTTCCATCTGGTCTAGCATCGACCATCGATTTTCGAGGAGGTAGTATGTTAGCTCGATCAATCTTGCAGGTTGGTAGAGCTTATGGGCGTTGAGTCAGAGCTCAATTTGAGATCCATTATCCCCTAGTGTGGAAAA
This sequence comes from Cymbidium sinense, assembly GCA_021442155.1. Lineage (NCBI taxonomy): Eukaryota > Viridiplantae > Streptophyta > Magnoliopsida > Asparagales > Orchidaceae > Cymbidium > Cymbidium sinense. Next base: position 37,142 of record JAKCPB010000776.1, on the reverse strand, counting down.
CATATTTGTCGGAGAGGCTAGAAAGGCATTTGCTCATATTATTAGAGTGGCGGAGGTTGATGCCGATCGGAACTTCCTCACTTATTGATTTTCTAGCTGCACCGCGACCATCCATGACATCTTACTTGTGGACTAGTCATCACAGAGGATAGCTCTGTTCATAGAGCAATGGTGTCTCCACCACACGCTCTACCCTACCATCACCATCACCACATCACAACATCTCGGTTCCATCAAAGGCCATGAAGGCCATATCAGGGAGAAGCTCACCCGTTGGTGATCATCTGCTATGGGATCTACCCCATCTACCCTATTATGGTGAGACCAAGCTCTCTAGTTTGCCTGGTGGTAGTGAAGGAGTGGCGACCAAAGCATAGTGGTTATCACTTCACCAACTCTGTTCAGAGGGCGTGGAGTTGGTAGCGATTTCAGAGGTAGCAATGCAATGATAGTGGTACCTCCTAGGAATGTCACCCATTTTGTACTTAGTGATAGTCAGGAGTGTATCTTTTCCAGTGAGTATAGTCCTCATAGGATTGACTCTCCAGTAGCAGGCAAGGTTTGGTGCTTCTCAGTGCATAATAGTGATCAAATCGGTCAGTCAAGACCATTTGTTTCCATTCATATTGACCATTCTCTCAAGGAGATAGTAGCACATTATCTAGTAGAGAAGAAAGAGATTCTGGGGTATGATTGGTTAGATGAGGAGAAGGTCAGCTTCAACCCCAATGAAGATGATTTATTGGGAGACTCAGCTGGAGTCTAAATGGTAGATATGATCTCTTCTCGAGCGGTAGCCATGGAAGGTGATGAGGTTGATCAGAATACACGCACAATCAGCCCAACACCTCGATATCGATTGAAATAAGATGAGCGATAGATAGGATGGCATGGTAGAGGACTTGTTAGCGGCTTTGTACTTAAAACAAGCCCAGGGCGTTCATCCTACTCTACTGACATTAGTCTACCTAAGTTAGTGCATGTCTTGGACCCAGAAGACCTACCTCCCAAGGTAGCACTAGCATGTATAGGAAGGTAGTAGAAAGTACCTCCATATAAAAAAAAGACATTATATCCATGGTTGAGTAGCAAGTGAAGGAAGCATTGGCTTAAGCCTGGGAGGATCATTGGTTCCAAAGGGTAGACCCAATTTAATCCAATATCCCAAGTGTTTTGTGCCACCTTCCTTCAAGATCTTTGATGGAAGTGAAAACCCAAGGTATCATATAGTACACTTTAAGGTCAGTTGTTGCAATGTTGGTGGGAGCGATGTTTTGCTATTCTACCTCTAAATTAGTAGCCTAGCAGGGATTGCTTTCGATTGGTATGCTGAACTACCAAACGATTCAGTAAAGACATTTGTTGAGTTAGAGCAATTCTTTATCAAGAGGTTTGTTGGAGCTCAACAAAGGGTTACTTTAAGTGATCTCATTATAGCACAATAGCACCCAGGTAAGTCCTTTGTTAATAATATCCTCCAATGGCATAACCTGAGTATGAAATATGAGCTGCAGTTGTCTGAGAAGCATGCCATTGAGATTCTTCTCAGGAATATCCATGTCCTAGTCTCCTTCATGCTTAAGGGCTTCACTATCAAGATATTTGAGAAGCTAATCAACAATTCAGCTAGTCTACAAGGAGAAGCCAAATAGTTGCCTTTTCAAGACCAGTTGTCCAAAGAAAAAATGTAGAAGATCTATGAGAAGTAGGTGAGAGCAGTGCCAGCAGTAGATAAGCGGAAGTAGCTAGCTAGTGATCAGTCCGAGAAACCACAACCTCAGCAGCCTCTACCTCCTTTGCCACCACCGAGGTAACCCTCAGGCCTCCTGGCCTCCAGGCTAGCATTCACCCCACCACGGTGGCATACATACCCACCTCCAGGTTTCTATGGTCCACTTACTCTTTTAGATAAGCTTAACAAACCTTATTTATTAAAGTGGGAGGTAATCAAGAAGATCTTTAAGAATCTCTTAAAGAAGCCCAATTTTAGCTACGAAGGAGACTAGGAAGTAGGCAAAAGTCATGATCCTTTTCCCCTACCATTGTAGGCCATGTTTTGGAGGATTGCTTCACATTTAAGGATGAGCTTGAACAAAGCTTCAAGACTGGTGTTGTAGTTATCCCAAAGGAATATCTTGTGGAACAACCATCCAGTTCCATTAGGGTAATCCTTGGGGATACATGTGATCCTTCCAAAACTAAAGAAGGTTGGGATATTTCTTTATCCAAAACCTCTAAGAAGATCATCCAGAAGATCAAAAAGCTTTCCTTGTAGGTGCCTAAGTCAGTTCAAACATCCAACATCAAGGAAGGTTTGCAAGTTGCTAATTCCAACTTGAGGAAAGGGGGAGTAGCGTGCGCAAATGGTGATGTGATCAGATAGCCCATTAGCTCAACCATCGATCGAGTTTAGCCTCCAGCCTACAATTGCAGCTTCCACACTGACATCTTCTTCCACTTCAGCTAGCTCTTCTTCTTCTTCTTCTTCTTCTACTTGTAGAACTCTTGTATCGATGGATAAGGGCATCAAATCTCTTACCCCACTCACTTTACTTGATTTCTACTTTGTACCTCCAAAAAATTCAAAAAAATTGAAAATAAAGCTAGCTTGAATTACATGTCACTTGATGGGTTATCTTCTTCTATTCCTAATGATAACTCTTCAAGTCAAAATAACTATAATAATTGTTCTTCTTCTTGATTTGAGTTGGACTTTTCTACTCTACTATGGGTTCACCTCTTGAGATAGACTTGGAATCATCTGATTCTGAGGGTCCCATAGGAGAAGCTGTTGGTGAGCTTGATGTGTAAGTAAAATCTTCCATTACCCTATCACAAGAGATCACCGACGTCAACCTCTGTAGTGGTAATATTTTACCTCCTAGGGTAGTACCTCAAGATAGAGGGAAACAAGTCATTGGTATAGAGGGTCAAGAAGACCCTCCACAGGATGCTCCACCCTTGGATATGCTTGTGGAGGACCAGCCGAAGGTGGACTACAATGTCCTCTCTTATCTAAGAAAGTTGCCATCTAAGCTAAGCATATATGATGCCCTTGTCTTATCCAAAGAGATGAGGGAATCATTAATCAAGGCTCTCCTTGATCCTGAGATATGTTTATCTTACCGCCATAGGTGAGGAGGCACATTACATAAAATAAGCTCGGGATCACCTTCATGATGAAGACCTTCTTTGGGGGGGACTTAGCACAACCATCCCTACATCATAATGACATATGGACAAGTTTAGACTTGAGTGCTTATGGATCCAAGTGCATCGGTGAACATTATGAGTCAAAAAGACCCTTGCCTATTTGAGGATCGACATCTCCACATTCTGAGGTGATCAAATGATGTTGAGAGAATTCAATAAATAAGGTGAGTGAGCTTTAGGTTCCATAGTGTTACCTTTATAGATAAGTGACTGGAAGACTGAAACCAAGTTTTACATCATTAATTTGAATACTTCGTTCACTGCTTTGCTTGGTAGGCCTTGGATACATAGAACAAAGATCATATCCTCCCTCCATCAGTGTATCAAGTTCAAAAAAGATGAGATTGAATACCATGTCAATGGAGATGTAAAGTCATTTTCAGTTAGAGAGGTTGAGATTTTTGAGGATGCAACCTACTATCTTCCTCAAAACACCCTTTCTCGTGAACATGGACAAAATTCAAACTCAAAATCAAAGGAAAAGAAAATGATGGAAATGAAAAATAAAAATCCAAGTGAACAAGAAAGGGAAATGAGGAAGAAATAGGTCGCATATCACATTCCACAGTTCATTCCATCATATGGACATGGATGGCTCAACCACCACGTGAGGCATAGGCAAAAATACAGGTAGTTCCAAAGGTGGAAGACCCTCTGGTTGGCCATCAGCCAAAAAAAGTCATGTTCCAATTCATAGGAGTACCAATACTATTCATAAAGACTTAGAATCTAGCTCAGAGGATGAGTCTAATGTGATTAGTACACCCAACCCTCTGGGTTCCATTGGAGGTGACTTTCTATCAGAGATGAAGACCAGCCTCCAAAAAAAAGCAAAGTATTTGAATGTTTATGTGAAACTATTAGACAAGAGTGGAAACCTCAGCTCTAACCTCACTTACATCTCAGAAAGTTAAAGGTTTGGTAGTTAAGGAAGTCCCTAAGTCTTCCAATGACATGAAGCAGAAGATATTCTTTTTGGGATCATCATCCTCAAGTCCTGAAGTTGATGTAGAACTTGGAGGATACATTTAAGGAATTAATGGAATTACCATTTTACTTTTACGCTTGTGTTCATAATCTTATACATAAAGGTTTAGTTCATACATGGTCCGCAGTCAGAGTACTTTGAGAAGTTATGAAACAATACAGGCAGAGAAGCACAATCAAGAGTAGGACTAGATTTGGTACAAGGGGTCCAAATGACAAAGATTGCTTAGTTGTTACCAATCATTTGGAGTCGATAAGTTCTTTTCACACAACACCAACTCTTATGAGGATGTGTTTAGAAACCTGATGATCCGTGATGATCTCCAAATCAAAGAAGCCACTAGAATTTGAAGAGGAGATAGATTCACAATTGACAAGCTTAAAGAAATCAACCTGGATAGAAGAAGAAAATCCGACGCATATCATTCATTTGAATGAAGAAGAAACCAATGACTTAGTTAGGTTATTAACTGAGTTTAAAGACTGCTTCACATGGAGTTATGAAGAAATACCCAGATTATCTCTTGACTTAGCATTCCACAAGCTAGCAATAGATCCTAACACTACTTCTATTAAGCAAGCTCTTAGATGCATGCGACTAGAAATTGAACAACAGGTCATTTCTTAAGTCAAGAAACTGATCGATGTTGGTTTCATCAGTGAAGAAAAATATCCTACCTGGTTAGCCAGTGTCATCCCAATTAAGAAGAAGAAAGGCCAAATTCATATATGCGTCAATTTTAGGGACTTAAACAAGGTATGTCCTAAGGATGAGTTTCCTCTTCCTATATAATAATTAATGGTGAAAATTGCCTCATCTCATGTAGCCTTCTCTTTCATGGATGGATCATCTAGCTATAACCAAATGAAGATGAAAGAAATATTGCTTTCTGAACCCCGATCGGAATCTTCTGTTATAGGGTCATGCCTTTCACCCTTTAAAATGCTGGTTCTACATACCAACAGGCCATTACTCAGATCTTTAATGAACTCATCCATCATCAGGTTGAGTGCTATGTTGATGATCTAGTAGTCAAGATAAGAGAAAAGAAAGACCATCTCTATGATTTGAGAGTAGTTTTCAGATGGTTAAGATAATATAACCTCAAAATGAATCCCCTAAAGTGTGCATTAAGAGTAGCTTCAGGGAAATTGCTTGGGTTTGTTGTTTGACACCAAGGGATAGAGATAGGTCCTGAAAATATCAAAGCTAGCTTAGAAATGCCACCTCCTAAGAGTTTAACTCAACTCAAATCCTTTCAAGGATGGATGGCATATCTAAGATGCTTTATATCCAACCTATCAGGGAGATGCAAACCAATCTTGTCACTTGTCAAAAAGGATGCCAAGTTCAAGTGGGATGGCAAGTGCAAGCATGCCTTTGAAGACATCAGGCAGTATTTGGTGAAGCCTCCAATTCTAGCAGCCCCTATCCCGGACATGCCACTCATCCTCTATACTGCTGTATTGGATGAATCTCTCAGTGCTCTATTGGCCCAAGCCAATGAAGAAGAGAAGGAGAATGCTCTCTACTATCTCAGCTATCATTTGATTCCCACTGAAGCAAACTATCCACCCATTCAGAAACATTATTTAGCTTTAATCTTTGCCTCTCAAAAGTTACAGCATTATATGCTTTCTCATAAGGTGAACTTGATCTTTCGAACAAATCCATTATATTATCTCATGAAATGGACAATGTTATCCAGACATTTGGCATGATGATCCAAGATTCTCTTGTAGTTCAATATCACATTTGTACCCCTCTGTGCAGTAAAAGGATAGCCACTAGCAGATTTCTTAGACACCCACCACTCTACTCTCTTAGTGAACCTCCACGATGAACAAATCATGAACTTAAGGGAGGCCAGCAATCGCTGATGGGAGATGTATTTTGATGGTGTAGCTTCTTTTCATAAAGGGGCAGCACGACCTATTCTACCAGGAAAGGTAGGGATAGAAATAGTTCTCCTAACTCCAGACCTCAATTTGATGGGATTCTCCTACTATCTTGCAAACCCCTGCACCAATAATGAACCCGATAATGAGGCTTTGATTGCCTATCAGAAGTTAACCATCACTATCAGTGTCAAGAGCATTAACATCTTTAGGGATTCTCAATTTGTCATCAACCAAATTGTCAGGTCTTACAAGGTTCTCAAACCCAAGCTTCATCATTACTATGAGTATACCATGAAGCTATTGGCCCACATTCCTGAAGTCACCATCTACAAGGTTCCCAGATCAGAGAAGATGGTGGCAGATGCTTTGGCCAAACTTGTTAAAGAGTTGGCATGTCCAAAAGATGAGTCCATTTCAATAAGGGTCCAAAATAGACAAGTCATATCCCTTATTGATGTTGAACTCATCGTGAGACTTTTCCTTGAAGGGGAGGTTGCCATTGCCAAAATGGACAAGGAGCTGGATTGGAGGAAACCATTCATAGATTATTTGAACACCGGCAAATTACCTCAAGAAAAGTCACAAGCCCATCAGGTGAAACAGAGAGATCTCTCTTATGCTCTTGTTGATGGCACCACATGTCCTTTGACCAAATGTGGTTATGTTGTTTAGACAAACATGAAGCCTGTGGCATTGTAACGATGGTACATTCAAGTCTATGTGGAGTGCATCAATCAATTCTGAAGATGAAGATGAAGATCAAGAGACTAAGATACTACTATCCTTTGACTATTATAGATTACGTGGATATAGCTAGGAGATGCCATCAGTGTCAGGTGCACGGTGTGGTCCTCCACCAACCACCCAACATTCTACACCCTACATTGGCCTCATGGCCATTTGAGTGTTGGGGGTACCGACATTGTGGGTCAATCGATCCTCCTTCTTCCAAGGGTCATCGGTTCATCTTAGCTGCCACCAACTACTTTTCCTAGTAAGAGGAAGCCATCCCACTTAGAGAGGTCACACCAAGATGTTCTTATATATAGGTTGTGGTGCCTCGATGAATTATATTTGATAATGGTATATTCAAAAGCATGAAGATCAATAGCTTCCGAAGACACGATAGATTGGAGATACTCCACCATCTACAACCCTAGAGCAAATGGCTTAGGAAGCATTCAACAAAACTCTCATCCAAATGAAGAAAACTCTGATGATAATAAATGATAGGAATGAGTAGTTGGTTGAAGCTGCCTATCGCACCACACACCAACTCTAACCCTACCCCATTCCTTAGTGTATGGGTCTGAAGTTGTCCTACCTTTAGAAGTTCAACTCCCATCACTAAGGATAGCATTGGGTAGCAAGATCACTAAAGAGAAAAATGCAAAGTTGTGGTTAGAAGAGCTCAAAGGTTTGGAGGAGAGTCCAACTTTGCTAGAATCTCGAGTTGTACAAAGCCAAAATGATTCAAGCTCACAACAAGCTTGTCCGCCCTAGGTCTTTTCGAGTAGGAGAACTTGTGTTAGTCTTTAATAGACCAATTTTTGCCCATCAAAAGATGGGAGGCAAGTTTGAATCCACTTAGGAAGGCCCTTATGTCATAGAAGGCCTACCAAGGAGGATCCTATCAGCTTATTGATTATAAAGGGGAACACTTGATGCTTCCAATTAATGGGCTCTATCTAAAGAAATATTACCCATGAAATAAATCATGTTTGAAAAAAATATTAATAAAAGAATAAAATTTGATTCCATTCATCAAATCTTCTTCTTTCAAGCATTGTTTGCTTATCTTAATCGCCATGACATTTTTTAGGGTAGTAAGAGTCCCCTGGCATCCTATCCCTCTTTCATAACACAAACACAATCTCCATGCTATTAGAATAGGTGTAAGAGAACCCAGAGGCATCCTATTTGATTAGCACAACTAAGTTAGGTGTGAGAGAACCCAAGACATCCTCTCTGTGGAATCCTTGCCATCCATGGCACCATTTCATCAAAACCCCTAGTGTTTTAAGGTAGGTGTAAGAGTCCCCAGTATCCCCTATTCCTTTTGACACATGCACAAAACAAACATAAATCTTTTGTCTCAAGCCCCATGTGGCACTCACTCATTATATGCTCTAAGTCGGGTCTACATGCTAGCTCGCTTGTATGTCACCCTAGTGGTCACTTGTTGGAGGATGTGTGTCCACGTGCTTTCTTCTTAACTTGACCATTGCAAACCAACGAGCGCATTATTAGTATGGTAGTCTTTGCTCTAGTTACCCTCATGTTGACTTTGCTTTAGAAGATGTGAGTCCCCATGCTTTCTTCTTGAACTAGCCATCATGTACCAACTAGGTTGAATACATTTGAGGTTTAGGATAAGTCCTGAGGCTCCTTTCCTCTTGACTACATTTGAGATATAAGTCCCCCTGGCATTCACTCAAGAGTCACCCCTAGGTCGATAGCACCTAAATGAAGATAGACTATCCCAGAATCGCCACTATAGGAGGATGTGAGTCCCAGCTTTCTTCTTGATTATAAACCATGGGCACCTTAGGTTGGTTGATGTTCGCTATGCTGACAGTGACTCACCCAGTTGATACACCACTCTTGGTAGATGTGAGTCCCTGCTTTCTCCTTGACACCAATACCTATTGGATATATGACTAGCCATGTCATCTTCTCTGGTTTTGGATTAGCCCTTAGCCCATCCCAGCATTCTATTTGGATCACATCCTTTGCAACCCCATTTAGACACTAGTTATTTTTGGATTGGACCCCCTTTCCTAGTAACCACCCCTATGGTTAGAGAATTTGTTCAACGGATGCATATTCTCCCTTGGTTCAAGAATCTGAGATAGGTCTAGGCGATATAAGCTCCTTCTCTTGATCCCTCACAAAACTAATAGGGTCCATGATAAACAAACTAAATAAACAAATAAATTAATTCACTTGGATTAGGAATTCAAGCCCCCAAAGAGCCCCTTTTCCTAAGCAAGCATCCTATCATTAGGGCAAGGTCAACAAAACTCTATATGAATTGCTCGACTACCCGAAGGAGATAACTCGAAGTGTTTACCCATGAATCGCCTTATGTAGGGTTTGATTTGTTGCCCAAAGCAATCGATCACACCAATGGTCTTTTCTAGTGGAAGATGTGAGTCCCCGAGCTTTCTTCCCTTCAATTGATCATTGCAAAATGAAAGGCACTCCTTTGGTCGATAGTTCTCCTATCGGCCGGGAAGCTACTCCCTTTGGTTCAGTAAATCTGAGATTAGTCTAGGCTAATATAAGCTCCTTCTCAGTATGATCCATCATAAATAAATGAAATCCATCAAAATAAATAAATCTAAAAATGAAATTAATCTTTTCTATCTTTGAGCTGATCCCCTAGTGACATTCACTCAAAGTGGTTCAATCGATCTTGTCAATAGATTACCCCAGCAACCAATCTCTACTTTGGAGGATGTAAGTCTACTATGGTTTCTTCCAAGTATAATTGCTGCATACCAAAAGGCATCCCTTTGGTTGGCTAGTCCTACTATGTGTTTAGTAGACTACCCCTTTGGATTGGTAAATCTGAGTTAGGTCATGGCCTCCATGGCTCCTACACGCCATCAAACCAACATGGTCCATCTCAAAAATCCTAAATCTAAAAAAATTTCAAATAAATTCAACCCTCTTCCCTGGAAATTTCTCCCTGAGACTCAAATTAAATCAAACCTCTCATCTCCTTGTGGATGACTTGAACTACTTCCCTAGTGGAAGGTTCACACCTTATCCCTTAGTGGATTCTTCCCTCTCTTATGTCTTGGACATAAGTGCACCAAGCTGTGGATTCTTTCTCTGCACCTTGGTTAGATTTATTTCTTTTAGCTTGTGATCTCTCGGTGTTGTTGATCATTTTGGTCAACACTACACGCGTGTTCTTTGTCCACACACCACCAATTGGGCCCTTTGTTGACCTTATTTTTAGAATGAGCTCTCAACCCTCCATCTTAGACATAGGACTTCTCTTAGACTTTAAGAGTTCCTTAGTCTTAAGACACATCTAGTGATTGGGACACTCAACTAGCCCTAGACTTAGAAGTGTTAGGGAAGAATAGGTCATGCCTTAGGGGTGTTAGGAAAATTTGCCTACCCTTAGCTTGAACCATTCCTCACCTTCCTTCCTTCAAGTCAAACTCCAAAAATTTGATTTTCTCAAAGCTCAAATCAACTCCATGTGATTAAAATTCATGATTGAAATCCATGATTGAAACCCATGAATGAACTTCCTAAGTCCAAATCTTTCTTATGTCCTTAATCTTCTTTTAAGGACTTAGCCTAAATCATGATCTAAAAAAAATTCAAAATCATGAGATTTTCTAATAATTCATTTATATTCTCATTTATATTCAAATATATAAATGTAATATAAATTCAAACCAATGAAACTAAACTCAAAATTCAAAGTCAATTCATAAAATTTAAGTCCTTAAATTTTCCTTCATGGACTTAGCCAAAATCAAATGCAAACCAATTCAAATTCATGGGATTTTCTCATAACTCAATTTATATTCTCATTTATATTCACATATATAAATGAAATATATATACAAATCAATCAAATCAAATCCAAAAATAAAAATTCCAAATTTAAAATCCTTCTTAAGTCCTTAATTTCCCTCTTAAGGACTTAGCCTAAATTATGTTCAAATCAATTCAAATTCATGGGATTTTCTCATAACTCATTTATATTCTCATTTATATTCACATATATAAATGAAATATAAATACAAATCAATCAAACTAAATCCAAAATTCAAGCTCGAAACTCCAAAAATTTTCTAAGTCCTTTAAATTCCCTCTTCAAAGACTTAGCCTATATCATAATCAAATCACTTAAAATCCTTGAAGTTTTCTCATGACCCATCTATATTCTCATTTATATTCGCATATATAAATGAAATATAAATTCAAACAATCAAAACCAATTCCAAAAATCAAACTCAAATCCACTCAAAATCCAACCTAAGCTTCTCAAGTCAAAGTCTTGAACTTAGCCAAATCAACTTCAAATCAAGTTAAACTCTTGATTTTTCTTCATGATTCAATCAACCCTACAATCATGAATCCAAATATAAATACAAACTTCAATCACTAAATCAAAACTCAATTCAAAAATCAAACCCCAAATCCATTCATGTTCTTCCTTTGAATATGAAATTGTTAAATGAATCAAAACCCATTTGACTTAAAACCAATTGGAAATGGATTTATATTTCAATCCTAAGTCCATATACAAGTTGAATCAAAGTCAAATCAAGCTTTCACCAAGCCATTTGACCCACTTAGGCTGACTTCACCCAAAGTGACCTAAAGTACCCTTATGAGCCAATTTCTAATCTTAACCGAATTGGATTGAATCAAACTCACCTACTCATCATGATCAACAATCATCATGAGAATCACCCAAATTGGGTCAAACCAAGTCAAACCTTAGGTTGACCAAGTCAACTCTTAGCCAAAATGAAACCTAACATAGCCAAAATCCACCATAGGCCAAATTGATTGAAACCATTGATCTAAGTTCATTCATGACCTATGTTTGAACTTGACCAAGTCAACATTTGAGCCTAACCTAGCCCAATTGTCCACTTGACCCAAGTTGACCCAACTTGACCTAAAAAGTCAAAATGTGCCAAAACTTGACCTAAGCCAAATTGATTGAAACCAATGGGTCAAGTTCATTCCAAATCACTTGTTGAACTTGACCAAAGCCTCAATTGGCCAACTAGACCTACCTAGCCCAATTGACCTTGAACCCAACTTGACCTAAAGGGGTCATGTTGAGCCAAATTCAAACTTAACTAGAATTGATTGGAAATAAGGATACCAATCCACTTCATATGACTAACCAAACCTAAACTTAACCATGACCTAGCTCAAAGGTCAAATGGGTCAAATTGGTCAACTTGACCCATTTGACCTAGATGAAGTCATATGAGCCAAATTCAAACCTAAACCAAATTGAATCAAACCAAAGCCACCAAAACATTTCAAATGGTCATATGAACTTGACCCAACCCTTGGTTTGACTCAATTTGACCAATTCAATCAACTTGACCCAAGTTGATCCATTTTGATCTAAATGGGTCAACATGAGCCAAACCATACCAAATGAACTCCAAATCCAATGAAACTTGGCCAAACCTATTTTCTCAACATACCAACATATTCAAATTCAAAAATCAGTTAAATGAAAATTCTACCTCTAGGCTATAGAACAAATTTTGGTCAAATCCATGGGAAATTTGGTCAAGTCCTCTTCATACCAACTTGATACCTTCATAATAGGTCAAGTAGACCCTATGGAGGTGGTGCACCCAACCCAATGGGTTTGTAAATTGACCCAAGGCCAAACCTGAGCACATGGCTGAAATTGGCCATATGGAAAACTTTCATCTACTTATTTTGAAGCACATGAGAGGTTACCACTCCACTCCTTAGCCCAAATTGACCATGTGCAAACTTCTAACAGCTCGAACAACCCTTTCAATCTTGCCAATTGGATCAAAATGGAAAACATAGCTTCATCCATGAAGGGGAGATATACTCTCCTAATTCACTTCAATTCTAACTTCCCATCATCGATTGAGTAAGGGAGAGTGTTAGGAGCCATCTTAGAGTGATCCTAAGCTCACTATAAGTGATTTGAATTTGGCATTTCTTTTCATCCTTTGAAAATAGGGAGCTCCATAGATTGGCAAACTTTCTCCACACTCAAATCAACTCAATTGCTTTTGCACACTCCACCGAGGGCCAAGTCTTTTGCCTAAGCTCTCTCTAAAGTTCCAAAGGCAAGGGAGGTCTAATTCCATCAAAGCAAGGGAGCTAAGGAGGGTTGGTCCATAGAGAAATCTTCTCAACCTCGAACTAATACTTTACCACTTTGTCTCAACTGACAAGCTCCTCCAAGGGAATCGAGCGCTGGTGAGGTTAGACATTTTTTGACCACTAAACTCCATGTGTGTTGGTCCTTTGTGAAAGAAAGTTTAATGGCATGAAATTTCAACCATTAGATGTGATTGTCATTAAGGTTAGATGGTGTGTGCAAAGTTTCATTCCAATCATTCGAGCTGATCTTCCTTTGAAAGTGGACTCCATTATTCCTCGGGAAGAATAGGATGATCATACCCCATCCACACATTTTGGATGGATGAGATTAAAACACATTTTAAAACCTATTTCACCTTTTTAATATGTGGTTTATTCCCGCTTTGATCCTTGATGATGGATACAAATTGCATGCCATGCGATCTATGATGTGACACTTAAGTGGGTGCTCATTGCTTAAAGCATGGAAAGCGCATCTAACTCAGCCACCCACATGTCACGCCATTAGATTAAAAGATTAATTAGGTTTTAAATAATTCTAATTAATCCTCTAAACTTCAAAAATTTATATCTCTTTAAAGGAAAAAAATATGAGGTAAATTGCCACTAAAAGATAATTCAATCTAGAATATTCTAAAATTGGTTTTAATGGATTTTTAATATTATCTTTCTCTGATTTTGGGTTTTCTTGGAAATCTTAATTTGCTAATTATTTAATTAATCCATTGATTAATCAAACTTCTTGGGTATATTTTAGGGATGACTTCCTCCCCTAATTTTCTTGGGATTTATTGATGGCTTAATTGGGGAATTGCTAATGCATTTCCTAATTACCCTTTATGTAATTAAGGTTAATTAAAGGTTTGATTAGTATTTTAATCTTATTGAAGTTGTTAATTAAATGAATAGAGATTTAGGGAATAATTTTGGGGCATTTCCCAAGTTATTCCCTAAACCCTTTTCCTTCCTAATCTCTCTTAATTAAGGGTTAATTCACTAATTACCCTCTTAATTAATTTCTTAAAATTTCTAAAATTCTATGGAACTTAATTAATCTACTTTGGGTAGATGCTTAGGTGTTCAAGAGCCTAAGTTCAATTAAGGAAATCAAAGCTCAACTTATATGTGTGAGGGGTGTTTTGAAATTACTTAAGATAAACCCCTTAGCTTAATTAACCATTAATCATGAGCCAAATTACATTAGGCCCTTTTCTTCCTAGGTGCATTGCAAATTTAAATTCCTTGTGAGGTTTTATGTCATCTCATTGGCTCATAATTATTTGGTTAACTATGCTAAGGTGGTGTAGGTAAGGGTTAATTAATATGTTTAATTCATACCTTAACCTAATCAAAATCTAAAATAAATCTAATTAACTAAAAATTAAAAAAAAAATTGTCAAACACATGTGGGAATAGGTTAGAACAAACTCAATCCACATTTTCAAAATTAAATCAAATTCAAAATCAAACAAAAATCATATTAAATAAACTTTGATTTACTTTAAGCTTTCTTATTTCATAAGATTGCCTTTAGGATTTAATTGAAGAGAATGTGTTCACATGCTTTCATTGCTTTAGTCTTTCCCCAACATGTTAAATATCTATGTCATGTGGTTTCATACATCCATGCTTTTCAAAATAAAATTTGAAATGAAAATGATTTCTTTATGTCAAATTGCATGTGTTGGCTAAAGAAAGAATATGAGTGGCTATTATCACTATCAAATCCAAATTATTTTCAAAATATATGAATCAATTATCCAAATTGAAAGTGTGTTACTTATATCTTAATTATAAGTTTGCATGTGAGTAAAATATAAATATGTGCTTAGTGTAGTCTTCTTTCTCTTCTCTTAAGTATAGTTTTGATTAGATTTGGCAAGGTGTATGGTTCATTTGAAAAGAACTTAACACTTGCCTAATTCCATATCCTATTCATTCCCATACTATCACTTAAGAAGGTTACTTATGCTTGCACATATAAATTGCATAAAAAAATAAATCAACTAACACAAATTTTTGTATTCTTTCTTTTCCATTCATTTCTTTGTACATGCTTGTATTTAAGGAAAGTGGTATATTAGGACAACAAAAGGTTGTGAGGTTTTAAGTAGCCCTAAGTAGGTCTTGTACCTTACACCTGTTAACAATGGTGTGTACTCACTTATGCCTTTCTTACTTTCAAGTGTGCATGTGAAAATTGGATAAGAAATCCCTTTTCTACTTAATTAAAATCATGCATCATAAACTTTCAAATTTTCTTAAATGAATTGCTTAGCATGCATCATAAAGTGTGTAAACATTCTCATTTGTATGTATAGATATGCTTAGACTCATCCATGCATGTTATACATGTTGGGAAAGAAATGAAGTGATGTATGATTTGTGAATTTGGTTCATTTTGTTTAACTTTAAAATATGTCCTTTTATTTTGAGCAATACGTAATCCATCTAAACTTATGATTAATTAAAACACCTAATTAAAACATTCACTAAACAAAACCAAATCATGAATCTACTTTAGAAATTACTTAGGTTAGGGATGGAAAGAGAAGTTCTCTTCTCTTTCCATCTCTTTATAACTTTAATTAATTAATTGATTCACTTGAACCTAATCAAAACATGAAATACAATCAACCAAAATCAACTAAATCACTTAAATGAAACCCTACTCTAAGTTGAACATGTTTCACACTTAGAAAATTCTAACTTAAATCCATAGCTAAGCATACCACACAAACCTCCAAAGCACACACATTAAATTAGGTCAACACTTCTAGCTTTAGGTTAGGGCGGTGCATGATTTGATGCTTGCTTTTTTGTGATATATGTTTTAGACTGGATGTTAGGATGTATGTGTGTATAATGAATGGTAAGGTGATCTTAGTCTGACCATTGTCTTCTACATGAGATTGTGCTTAAGCGATGTTATAAAAAATAAAAATATAAATGCTTTTGTTGTGCAGGTGCTTATACCTCTAATCATAATCCAATAGGTTTGGTAGACTTGGTCACCCATGTGTGGGGTGATAAGTCCAATATACATGCTTGGGATTTGGTGGTTTGTTTAGCTAACCTTTGTTTTGCAGGTGTTAGCTAGATTTACTTTTCTTTTTCATGTAAATTTTTGCAATTAGAATTTTGGAATGATTGTTATGGGGATTAGGATGAACATTGGTCATAAGATCTCATCTTATGCACCAAGTGAAGCCTTTGGAGCATCCACCTTCCAACCATCCAAAGAAGGAATGAAAGAAGAAAGAAGAAAAGAAGAAGAAAGAATAAAAGAAGAATGACGAAATGAAGCTTGAAGACCCTCATAACAATGAATTACTTGCTTAATTATATTTAATTCATTTGTAATCTGGGTTGTATAAGGGTAGACCTCAGCTACCCAATTTATTTTTATGTTTGTGTAGACCCGACCATAATGGCCTCTTATTCTTTTGCGATTAGATTTATAAATTGATTGATGATTTGCTTAGCTTGTGCATTAAGTGGCATCTTTTTCCTAGTTTCTTCCTTGCTTTATGTATGGCCTGGATGTGGATTAGGCTCTTAGGAAAAATAAATTTTACCCAACTTAACAATTCAAAACTAAAAATAAGGAACTCATAACCTCACTAAAGCTTAGGTTAAAATCAAGATAAAAATAATTAGTAACCCTTAGCTAGATGAGTACTTCTTTATAACATCATGCATAAATGCATATTATTTTCACTCTAGATTGGAGGCCTTCCACCTTTTCTAGAGAAACTTGGCTTGACCTTTGAGATCCATGGTGGAAACACACCTCCTCCCTTCTTGCTGATTTTGGTCAATAATCTCATTTTTCATGCATCAAGCATATGAATCCTAATGGCCATAGTCAAAATGATTGTCAAAAAATGAAAATAAAATGAAATCCAAATTGCATTAGATTTAGGTCATTTAAGGCATGTCCTAACATGATCTAGTCTCTTTAGGGAGTGAGTTTAAAGACTTAGTCTCTTTCTAAATAAATAGTAACCCAGCTGTCTTGCATAAATCATATGACTTGCCTACATGAATTTAAAAAGGAAGAGTAAGTTGGTGGCCACCCTGGGTGGTTGTAAGTCAACATTGGTGGTTTGTTCTCTCTTGTGGAGGTAAACCAAATACCCATTTTTTACCTTAGATTTAGGTTGTGCTTTTGGCCCTCGCCAAAGCTCCCTAGATTTAGGTTCTAAGGTTTCTTTTCCCCTTTGTGGGCCATAAGCATAAATCCTCACCTCTTAGGCATTTCTATAATCTTCTATCGTGGAATCATAAGCCTTAAATTTCTAATGAAAAATTCAACTCAAACAAATTAAATCAATTTCAAAAATGTAAAGCCCAACCATAGGATTATTTGAGATGCTCGTTAGGTTTTCTAGCATCGTGGGCATCTCCTAATTATCTTTCTTTTGGTTTCGATAATAAGTCCCTCTCTTTGATTAATCCCATTTGATCTTCTAAAATAAACTAATCGATTGATGGTCCTACATATTGAAATTTTTGGAGACAACAATCATTTATCTTAATAGAGAGTATTCCTAAGGGATCCCGTCCCTTAGAATGTAATTAATTATGGTGCTTGTATAGAACTTGAACCCAATTTAAAATAAACCTTACTTTACTTTTCCATGTAAAGTAGAAGAATCTGTACATAAGTGACCCATTATCCTTAGAGTCCTTATTCATTATTAGGTCCATTGTTGTGGTGACTCTATCTCAGAGATAGTACACCTTTCCTCAATCTCTGCCATTATCTTAATAAGAACATCAGATCTACATGGTGTCCCAACATAGGCATATATTTATATATATATTTTTGTTTTTATTTATCCTCTTTTAAAAGGAGGGGGATAGATGAAAGAAATAAGAATTTTCACCACATATTGTTTTTACTACTGGATGGTTCCTCTCTCCATCTTTGGTAAATGATCATTGACTTCAAGTATCGATAGTGGGTTTGTACTTTGGTATGAAATCAAGACTATCTTTCTTTTTGTTGGCACTTAGCTTATTTCATCCTTAAGTTGAGTTAGCCAACATCTTTAAGTTTCAAGATCTCACTCCGTGTTGGTCTTAAAACTCCCGTTGAGTTCTCCAATGGATAAAAATAAAAAAATATCTAAATAAAAAGAGAACATTTAAACACTTCTTCCTTGCCATTTTTATGATAAGGAAAGGTTCATTATAAAACAATAAAGACAAAATAATTTTTTATGATAATCTTTCTTTTCAGAAGCACTCTTTCAAAAGTCCACATAATAATATATTTTCCACAAAATTTTCTTAAATCACCCTCATCTAACAATTCTCATAATTGTTACATGTAGGAATCTTCAAAAATAAAACTAACAATCTTTTCCAAAAGCACAAATGAACATCTTCTTTCAATTTATTTTGATGAAGATTTCATTTTCAAAATAAAATGAACAATCATCTTTCCAAAAGTCAAAATTAAAATCAAAAATAAAATTTTCAAAAAGCACATATGAACCTTTCCATTCAATATACCCACACCTATTGAATGGAAGTTTCATTTTCAAATAAAGTTAAATTTTTCAAAAGCACATATGAACATCTTCAAAAGTTAAATTTATTGAGTGAAGATTTCATTCCTAAATAAAAATAATATAATTTGGAAATCCCACTTAAACATATCCCACATATGATTAAGTTGGAATTACCTCTTTCAAAAAGAAATAATCACACACAAAACAATTTTTTTTTACATTCCAAAAATAAGATTGACCTCCATTCCTACATACCCAAATTTGTTGAATGGAAGTCCTCTTTTCAAAAACTAAAACATAACAATCATATTTTCAAAATTTGAACACATTTGGAATTTCATTTAGCATACTAAAATTTGCTAAGTGAACTCTCCAAACTCAAAACCAAAAATTTTCAAACACATTTGAAACTTCATTTAGCATACCCAAATTTGCTAAGTGAAGTCTCCAAAGCCAAAATCAAAAATTTTCAAACACATTTGGAACTTTATTTAGCATACTCAAATTTGCTAGGCTAAGTCTCTAAATTCAAAATAAAAATATTAAAACACATTTGGAACTTCATTTAACATACTCAAATTTGCTAAGTGAAGTCTCCAAATTCTAAATAAAAATAAAAAAATTTAAACACATTTAGAACATCTTTTAGTATGGTTTGTTAGTCACACCACACCAATACGTGCAGTGTTCTTTGTTAGTCACACCACACCAATTGGGCCCCTTTTGTTGACCTTATTTTTAGAATGAGCTCTCAACCCCTCCATCTTAGACATAGGAATTCTCTTAGACTTTAAGAGTTCCTTAGTCTTAAGACACATCTAGTGATTAGGTGGACACTCAACATAGCCCTAGAGACTTAGAAGTGTTAGCCATAGGAATAGGTCATGCCTTAGGGGTGTTAGGAAAATTTTCCTACCCTTAGCTTGAACCATTCCTCACATTCCTTCCTTCATGTAAAACTCCAAATCAGTCTGATTTGATTTTCTCAAAGCTCAAGTCAACTCAATGTGATTGAAATTCATGATTGAAAACCATTATTGAATCCCATGAATGAAATTCCTAAGTCCAAATCTTTCTTAAGTCCTTAATCTTCTTTTAAGGACTTAGCCTAAATCATGATCTAAACCAATTCAAAATCATGAGATTTTCTCATAATTCATTTATACTCTATATTCACATATATAAATGTAATATAAATTCAAACCAATCAAACTAAACTCAAAATTCAAAGTCAATTCATAAAATTTCTTAGGTCCTTTAAATTTTCCTTCATGGACTTAGCCAAAATCAAATGCAAACCAATTCAAATTCATGGGATTTTCTCAAAACTCAATTATATTCTGATTTATATTCACATATATAAATGAAATATATATACAAATCAACCAAATCAAATTCAAAAATTAAAATTGCAAATTTAACATCCATCTTAAGTCCTTAATTTCCCTCTTAAGGACTTAGCCTAAATCATGTTCAAATCAATTCAAATTCAAGGGATTTTCCCATAACTCATTTATATTATCATTTATATTCACATATATAAATGAAATATAAATATAAATCAATCAAACTAAATCCAAAATTCAAGCTCGAAACTCCAAAAGTTTCTTAAGCCCTTTAAATTCCCTCTTAAAAGACTTAGCCCATATCATAATCAAATCACTTAAAATCCTTGAAATTTTCATGACCAATCTATATTCTCATTTATATTCACATATATAAATGAATTATAAATTCAAATAATCAAAACCAATTCCAAAAATCAAACTCAAATCCACTCAAAATCCAACCTAAGCTTCTCAAGTCAAAGTCTTGAACTTAGCCAAATCAACTTCAAATCAAGCCAAACTCTTGATTTTTCTTCATGATTCAATCAACCCTACAATCATGAATCCAAATATAAATACAAACTTCAATCACTAAATCAAAACTCAATTCAAAAATCAAACCCCAAATCCATTCATGTTCTTCTTTTGAATATGAAATTGTCAAATGAATCAAAACCCATTTGACATAAAACCAATTGGAAATGGATTTATATTTCAATCATAAGTCCATATACAAGTTCAATCAAACTCAAATCAAGCTTTCACCAAGCCATTTGACCCACTTAGGCTCACTTGACCCAAAGTGACCTAAAGTGCCCTTATGAGCCAATTTCTAATCTAACCAATTGATTGAATCAAACTCACCTATCTCATCATGATCAACAATCATCAGAATCACCCAAATTGGGTCAAACCAAGTCAAACAGGGTTGACCAAGTCAACTTAGCCAAAATGAAACCTAACATAAAAATCCTCCATAGGCCAAATTGATTGAAACCATTGATCTAAGTTCATTCATGACCTATGTTTGAACATGATCAAGTCAACATTTGAGCCTAACCTAGCCCAATTGGCTACTTGACCCAAGTTGACCCAACATGACCTAAAAAGTCAAAATGTGCCAAAACTTGACCTAAGCCAAATTGATTGAAACCAAAGGGTCAAGTTCATTCCAAATAAGTTGTTGAACTTGACCAAAGCCTCAATTGGCCAACTAGACCTAACCTAGGCTAATTGACCTTGAACCCAACTTGACCTAAAGGGGTCATGTTGAGCCAAATTCAAACTTACAAAATTGATTGGAAACAAGATACCAATCCACTTCATGACTAACCAAACCTAAACCTACCATGACCTAGCTCAAATAGGTCAAATGGGTCAAATTGGTCAACTTGACCCATTTGACCTAAATGAAGTCATATATGAGCCAAATTCAAACCTAAACCAAATTGAATCAAACCAAAGCCACCAAAACATTTCAAATGGTCATATGAACTTGACCCAACCCTTGGTTTGACTAATTTGACCAATTGGTCAACTTGACACAAGTTGATCCATTTTGATCTAAATGGGTCAACTTGAGCCAAACCATACCAAATGAACTCCAAATCCAATGAAACTTGGCCAAACCAATTTTCTCTACATACCTAACATATTCAAATTCAAAAATCTGCTAAATGAAAATTCTACTCCTAGGACGTAGAACAAATTTTGGTCAAATCCATGGGGAATTTGGTCAAGTCCTCTTCATACTGATACCTTCCTAATAGGTCAAGTAGACCCTATGGTGGTGCACCCAACCCAATGGGTTTGGGTCAGTCAAAATTACCCAAGGCCAAAACCCAGCACATACACAATGGCCATATGGAAAACTTCCCTCTACTTATTTTGAAGCACATGAGAGGTTACCACTCCACTCCTTAGCCCAAATCGACCTTGTGCAAACTTCTAACAGTTCAAAAAACCCTTTCAGTCTTACTAATTGGATCAAAATAGAAAACATAGCTTCGGCCATTTGATTGCCATAGGGGGAGATATACTCTCCCTAATTCACTTCAATTTTAACTTCCTCACTATCGATTGAGTAAGGGAGAGTGTTAGGAGCCATCTTAGAGTGATCCTAAGCTCACTATAAGTGATTTAAATTTGGCATTTCTCAGTTTTCATCCTTTGAAAATAAGGGAGCTCCATAGATTGTCAAACTTTCTCCACACTCAAATCCTCACTTTGCACACTCCAGAGGCCAAGTCAGCTTTCCTAAGCTCTCTCAAGTTCCAAAGGCAAGGGGAGGTCTAATTCCATCAAAGCCACAGGGGAGCTATGGAGGGGTTGGTCCATAGAGAAATCTTCTCAACCTCAGGAACTAATACTTTTACCTTAGCTTTGTCTCAACTAGACGAAGCTCCTCCAAGGGAATCGAGCATCGGTGAGGTTAGACATTTTTTTACCACTAAACTCCATGTGTGTTGGTCCTTTGTTAAAGGACGCTTTATGGAATGAAATTTCAACCATTTGATGTGATTGTCATTAAGGTTAGATGGTGTGTGCAAAGTTTCATTCCAATTCGAGCTCGATTAAGCTCAGATATTTCCTTTGAAAGGACGTCCATTATTCCTCGAGAAAATAGGATGATCACGGCCCATCCGCACATTTTGGATGGATAGTCAAGATTAAATACACATTTTAAAACCTATTTCACCTGTTTATACGGTTTAGTCGATCCTTGATCAACGATGGATCAATATCGCCATTGCTGCATTATGGCATGACAATTAAGTTGGTTCTCGTTGCTTAACGCATGGAAAGCGCATCTAACTCAGCCACCCACGTGTCACACCATTAGATTTAAAGATTAATTAGGTTTTAAATAATTCTAATTAATCCTGTAAACTTTAAAAAATTTATATCTCTAAAGGAAAAAATATGAGGTTTGAAAAAAGATAATAATTCAATCTAGAATATTCTAAAATTGGTTTTAATGGATTTTTAATATTATCTTTCTCTGATTTATCTTTCTCTGATTTTGGGTTTTCTTGGAAATCTTAATTTGCTAATTATTTCCTAATTAATCCGTTGATTAATCAAAAACTTCTTGGGTATATTTTAGGGGATGACTTCTTCCTATCCTAATTTTGTTAGGATTTATTGATGGCTTAATTGGGGGAATTACTAATGCATTAATTACCCCTTTATGTATTTAAGGTAAATTAAAGGTTTGATTAGTATTTATTGATTGAAGTTGATTAAGGTTTAATCTAATGAATAGGAGATTTAGGGAACAATTTGGGGCATTTCCCTAGTTATTCCCTAAATTTTTCCTTCTAATCTTCTCTTAATTAATTTACTACCCTTAATTAATTTAAAATTTCTAAAATTCTACATAACTCAATTAGTCTACTTTGGGTAGATTCTTAGGTGTTCAAGTGCCTAAGTTCAATTAAGGAAATCAAAGCTCAACTTATATATGCGAGGGGTGTTTTGAAATTTATTAAGATAAACCCCTTAGCTTAATTAACCATTATTCATGAGCCAAATTACATTAAGCCCTTCTATTCCTAGGTGCATTGAAAATTTAAATTCCTTGTGAGGTTTTATGTCATCTCATTGGCTCATAATTATTTGGTTAACTATGCTAAGGTGGTGTAGGTAAGGGTTAATTAACATGTTTAATTCATACCTTAACCTAATAAAAATATAAAATAAATCTAATCATCTAAAACTTAAGAAAAAATGTCAAACACATGTGCGAATAGGTTAAGAACAGAAAACTCAATCCACATTTTCAAAATTAAATCAAATTCAGAATCAAACAAAAATAATATTAAATAAACTTTGATTTACTTTAAGCTTTCTTATTTCATAAGATTGTCTTTAGGATTTAATTGAAGAGAACGTGTTCACATGATTTCATTGCTTTAGTTCTTTCCCCCAACATGTTAAATATCTATGTCATGTGGTTTCCTACATCCATGCTTTTCAAAATAAAATTTAAAATGAAAAATTTCTTTATCTTTAATTGTATGTGTTGGCTAAAGATTATGGTATTATCAATCAAATCAAATTATTTTCAAAATAGATGAATCAATTATCAAATTGAAAGTGTGTTACTTATATCTTAATTATAAGTTTGCATGTGAGTAAAATATAAATATGTTCTTAGTGTAGGTCTTCTTTCTCTTCTCTTTTAAGTATAGTTTTGAATAGATTTGGCAAGGTGTATGGTTCATTTGAAAAGAACTTAACACTTGCCTAATTCCATATCCTATTCATTCCTATACTACTCACTTAAGAAGGTTTTATTCTTGCACATATAAATTGCATAAAAAAAACAAATCAACTAACACAAATTTTTGTATTCTTTCTTTTCCATTCATTTCTTTTGTACACATGCTTGTATTTAAGGAAAGTGGTATATTAGTCTGAACAACTCTGAGGTTGCGAGGTATTAAGTAGTCCTAAGTAGGTCTTGTACCTTACACCTCTATTTAACAATGGTGATGTACTCACTTATGCCTTTCTTACTTTCAAGTGTGCATGTGAAAATTGGATAAGAAATTCCTTTTCTACTTAATTAAAATCATGCATCAGAAACTTTCAAATTTTCTTAAATGAATTGCTTAGCATGCATCATAAAGTGTGTAAAAATTCTCATTTGTATGTATAAATATGCTTAGGACTCATCCGTATGCATGTTGGGATAGAAATGAAGTGATGTATGATTTGTGAATTTGGTTCATTTTGTTTAATCTTAAAATTTGTTTCTTTTTGAATGGGTTTGTTTAGAGTCCATCTAAACTTATGATTAATTAGAACACCTATTTAAAACATTCACTAAACAAAACCAAATTATGAATCTACTTTAGAAATTACTTAGGTTAGGGATGGAAAGAGAAGTTCTCTTCTCTTTCCATCTCTTTATAACTTAGTAATTAATTATATGATTCACTTTAACCTAATAAAAACATAAAATACAATCAACCCAAATAAACTAAATCACTTAAATAAATCCCTCCTCTAAGTTGAACATGTTTCACACTTAGAAAATTCTAACTTAAATCCATAGCCATATAACATAACAAAACCTCCAAAGCACATTAGACTAGGTCAACACTTCTAGCTTTAGGTTAGGGCGTGCATGATTTGATGCTTGCTTTTGTGATATATGTTTTAGACTGATGTTAGGATGTATGTGTATAATGAATGGTAAGATCTTAGTCTAACCATTGTCTTCTGTGATATTGTGCTTAAGGGTGTTATAATAAATAAAAATATAAATGCCAAGGTGCTTATACCTCTAATCATAATCCAATAGGTTTGGTAGACTTGGTCACCCATGTGTGTGGTGATAAGTCCAATATACATGCTTGGGATTTGGTGGTTTGTTTAGCAAATCTTTGTTTTGCAGGTGTTAGCTAGATTTACTTTTCTTTTTCATGTAAATTTTTGTAATTAAAAATTTGGAATGATTGTTATGGGGATTAGGATGAACATTGTTCATAAAATCTCATCTTATGCACCAAGTGAAGCCTTTGGAGCATCCACCTTCCAACCATCCAAAGAAGGAATGAAAGAAGAAAGAAGAAAAGAAGAATGATAAAATGAAGCTTGAAGACCCTCATAACAATGAATTACTTGCTTAATTATATTTAATTCATTTGTAATTCGGGTTGTATAAGGGTAGACCTCGGCTACCCAATTTATTTTTAGGTTTGTGTAGTGGTACTCGACAACAATGGCCTCTTATTCTTTTTACGATTAGCTTTATAAATTGATGATTTGTTTAGCTTGTGCATTAAATGGCATATTTTTCTAGTTTCTTCCTTGTTTATGTATGGCCTGGATATGGATTAGGCTCTTAGGGAAAAATAAATATTTTACCCAACTTAACAATTCAAAACTAAAAATAAGAAACTCATAACCTCACCTAAAGCTTAAGTTAAAAATCAAGATAAAATAATTAGTAACCCCTTAGCTAGATGAGTACTTCATTTATAACATCATGCATAAATGCATATTATTTTCACTCTAGATTGGAGGCCTTCCACCTTTTCTAGAGAAACTTGGCTTAACCTTTGAGATCCATGGTGGAAACACACCTCCTCCCTTCTTGCTGATTTTGGCCAATAATCTCATTTTTCATGCATCAAGCATATGAATCCTATTAGCCATAGTCAAAATGATTGTCCAAAAATGAAAATAAAATGAAATCCAAATTACATTAGATTTAGGTCATTTAAGGCATGTCCTAACATGATCTAGTCTCTTTAGGGAGTGAGTTTAAGGACTTAGTCTCTTTCTAAATAAATAGTAACCCATCTATCTTGCATAAATCATATGACTTGCCTACATGAATTTGAAAACATAGGAAGAGTAAGTTGGTGGCCTCCCCTAGGTGGTTGTAAGTCTAAAAAGTCGGGTGATTTGTTCTCTCTTGTGGCGGTAAACCAAATACCCATTTTCCTTAGATTTAGGTTGTGCTTTTGGCCCCTCCAAAGCTCCCTAGATTTAGGTTGCTTTTCCCCTTTATGGGCCATAAGCATAAATCCTCACCTCTTAGGCATTTCTATAATCTTCTATCGTGGAATCATAAGCCTTAAATTTCTAATGAAAAATTCAACTCAAATAAATTAAATCAATTTCAAAAATGTAAAGCCCAACCATAGGATTGTTTGAGATGCTCGCTAGGTTTCCTAGCATCGTGGGCATCTCCTACTTATCTTTCTTTTGGTTTTGATAATAAGTCCCTCTCTTTGATCAATCCCATTTGATCTTCCAAAATAAACTAATTGATTGATAGTCCTATCTATTGAAATTTTTGGAGACAATAATCATTTATCTTAATAGAGAGTATTCCTAAGGGATCCCGTCCCTTAAGATGTAATTAACTATGGGGCTTGCCGCTGTAGGGAACTTAACGAACCCGATTTAAAATAAACCTTACTTTACTTTTCCATGTAAAGTAGGGGAAGAATATCTGGTTCATAAGCAGACCCATTATCCTTAGGAGTCCTTATTCAGGTTATTAGGTCCATTGTAGGGTGGTGACTTCTATCTCTCGAGATAGTACACCTTCCCTCAATCTTGTACCCAATTATCTTAATAAGAACCTCTGCAGATCTATGGTGTCCCAACATAAGGCATATATTTATATATTTTTTTGTTTTTATTTATCCTCTTTTCTGAAAGGAGGGGGGATAGATGAAGGCAAGAAATGTATAAGAAACTTTTCACCACATATTATTTTGGTGACTCCGCTGGGGATGGTTCCTCTCTCCATCTTTGGTAAATGGTCATTGACATCAAGTATCGATAGTGGGTTTGTACTTTGGTATGAAATCAAGACTATCTTTCTTTGGCACTTAGCTTATTTCATCCTTAAGTTGAGTTAGCCAACATCTTTAAGTTTCAAGATCTCACCCATGTTGTTCTTAAAACCTCAGTTCTCCAATGGGTAAAAATAAAAAATATCAAATAAAAAAGAAAACATTTAAAGACTTCCTCCTTGTCATTTTATGATAAGGAAAGGTTCATTATAACAATAAAGACAAAATAATTTTTTATGAGAATCTTTCTTTTCAAACTATTTCAAAAGTGCACATAATAATATATTTTCCACAAAATTTTCTTAAATCACCCTCATCTAACTTCTCATAATTGTTACATGTAGGAATCTTCAAAAGATTTCATTTTCAAAAATAAAATGAACAATATCTTTCCAAAAATCAAAATCAAAATTAAAAAATAAAATTTTCAAAAAGCACATATGAACCTTTCCATTCAATATACCCACACCTATTGAATGGAAGTTTCATCAAATAAATAAATTTTTCAAAAGCATATGAACATCTTCATTTAATATACAAATTTATTGAATGAAGATTTCATTCCCAAATAAAAAATAACATCATTTGGAAATCCACTTAAACATATCCCACATATATGATTAAGTTGGAATTCCCTCTTTCAAAAGCAATAATCACACAAAATAAAATTTTTTTACATTTGCAAAAAATAAGATTGACTTCCATTCTACATACCCAAATTTGTTGAATTTCTCTTTTCAAAATTAAAACAATCATATTTTCAAAATTCAAACACATTTGGAACTTCATTTAGCATACTCAAATTTGCTAAGTGAAGTCTCCAAACTCAAAACAAAATTTTCAAACACATTTGGAACTTCATTTAGCATACTCAAATTTGCTAAGTGAAGTCTCCAAACAAAATCAAAATTTTCAAACACATTTGGAACTTCATTTAGCATACTCAAATTTGCTAGTGAAGTCTCTCAAATTCAAAATGAAAATTTTAAAACACATTTGGAACTTCATTTAGCATACTCAAATTTGCTAAGTGAAGTCTCCAAATTCAAATAAAAAAAAAATTTAAACACATTTGGAACTTCATTTAGCATACTCAAATTTGCTAAGTAAAATTTCCAAATTTAAATCAAAATTTTCAAAACACATTTGGAACTTCATTTAGTATACTCAAATTTACTAAATTAAGTCTCCAAATTAAAATGAAAATTTTCAAACATATTTGGAACTTCATTTAGCATATTCAAAGTTGCTAAGTAAAGTCTCAAATTCAAAATCAAAAAAAAAAATTTCAAACTTTGGAACTTTATTCTTTAGCATACCAAATTTGCTAAAGAAATCCATTTTCAAAATCAAAATCAAAATTTTAAACACATCTTTTGGAATCTCATTTAGCATACTCAAATTTTTCTAAGTGAATTATCCATTTCAAAAAATTAGTGGAACTTCATTTAGCATACCATATTTTCTAAGTAAGTCTCCACTTTTTAATCAAAAAACAAATCAAAAAAAAAAAACACATTAGGATTTTTAGCATACCCAAATTTCTAAGGATCCTACTCTTTTCAAAAAAATCAAAATATCAAAAAAAAATGAAACACTTTAGGATTTTCTTAGCATACTCAAATTTGCTAAGAATCTATTTTCAAAATCAAACAAACAAACTTGGGTTCTTCATAGCCTAAATTTGCTAAGTATTCTAATTTTCAAAATCAAACAACAATTCACAAAACAATTATTTCAAACACTTCACTTAATACCCAAATTTGCTAAATAAAACACCAAATCAAAAAACAAAATCAATTGACCCTTACTTTACATACTCCAAATTTGTTAAAGGAAAGGGTCCTCAAATCAAATATCTAAATTCAAACAAACATGAACCTATGGAAGCATCCTTCTCAAAATATTTGAATCCATTTTTCAACATACCCAAATTTTTGAAGTTGGATTCATATTCAAAATTCCTCTTTCAATCAAATTTCTAAATCTCTCATTTGAATAACCCACTTAACACTTCCAAGATGTTGGATGTGGGTTCAAATTTTTAAATTCAAAAAAATCAACAAAAAAAAAGAAATATGATCCAAGCTCATTTTCCATTGCACATTCTCACCATGTTAGTACAAATATTCGGTTTTAGTTTTTGATTATGAAATGGCTCCTAGTTTTGTTCACTTTCCCCCATGGCATGGATTTGGCTTTGGACCAGGCCAACTTCCCTTGATTGGATCATACACACCTTATCCATTTTGGTAGGGGATTTGAGGGAGTGAGGATTACATGTGAGGGCACTCCCCTCATGACTGTTAGTAGGACCATGGTGGCCGGGCAGAAGCCGATCATCCAGATTGATCTACCTTCTGATTCTAACATCTCCTCATTGAAGAGGAAAGAGTGGGTCCAACTAGTGATGGTGACCTGTGCAACCCTAGTTTAGTATGGTTTCTGCTACTGGTGACCTCTCATCTACCCTCTAGGGTAAGGCTCCTCGATCTAGGGCTTGCCTCCCTACCAGGTATGGGTTCACTCTCCCTCCTCTTATCTGGACACATTGAAGGAACAAAACATGATTAAGTGATATCATTGGATTGCCAGGGAGATGGAGGCGTACCACATTGTATTGAGGAGTTTCATCTTGACTTCACCGATTTAGACAAGTTTCATCCTCTCGGGTGAGGAGAGGATGTTAGGAGGATTACATCACCTCCACTAGTGGTACATTAGGTAATACTAGCGGGAGGTCATATGTCCACCTCATCGATCTTTGTGGCGGGTTGGCGTTTATGGCGTTAGTAGCTCAATTTGATTTGAGATCCATCATCCCATGGTGTGGGGAAACATATTCGAGGGAGACTAGAGGCCCATACATCTTCATATTAGGTAGAGAGGAGTTGTTCAGTGCGCTTCATGATTTTCCATTGCATTTTACAGCCAACCATCGACACATCTTTCTTGTGGGACCAGGTCATCAGGAGGAAAGCTCTTGTTCATAGAGAGTTGGTGGTGTCTCCACCACCTCACACCCCCTCGTCGCCATCACCGGTCACATCACAACATCTCGGTTCCATCAAAGGCCATGAAGGCCATATCAGGAAAAGCACACGTTGGTGATCTATGGGAGATCTACCCATCTACACCACCTATTATGGTAGGCCGAGCTCTGCTTGACCTTTACCTAGTGGTGGTGTGGAGAGTGACCCCAAACATAGTGGTCATTCACCAACTCGTTCACGGACATGTGG
Source organism: Cymbidium sinense (assembly GCA_021442155.1). Lineage (NCBI taxonomy): Eukaryota > Viridiplantae > Streptophyta > Magnoliopsida > Asparagales > Orchidaceae > Cymbidium > Cymbidium sinense. The sequence continues at coordinate 6,753 of JAKCPB010000776.1, read as the reverse complement.
AGATGGTAGTTATTTTAGAGGTAGTAGATGATAGCCATTTCGATGATAGTGGAAACCTCTAGGAATGTCACCCCTTTCATACCTAGTGATAGTCGAGTGTGTCTTTTAGTGAGTATGTAGTCCTCATAGGTTTGACTCTTTTAGCGTGCAGGTTGGGTGCCTCTCGGTCGCGATAGTATCACCGGTCACGATCATTTATTTTCATTCAGATTGATCAGTCTCTTGAGGAGATAGTAGCACATTACCTTATAGAGAAGAAGGAGATTTTGGGGTATGATTGGTCAGATGAGGAGAAGGTCAACTTTGATCCCAACGAAGATGATTTGTTGGGAGACTCAGCTGGATTCTATATGGTAGATACTAGAGGATCTCTTCTCTAGGAGCAGCAGGCCATGGAAGGTGATGAGGTTGATCAGAATACACCTCAGAACACCTCGATATCGGTTGAAAAGATGAAACAGATAGATGGGATGGATGCAGGACTTGTTAGCAGCAATTTTAGTACTTCAAAATAAGCCCTGAGTTCATCCTACTACTGTCAATAGTGTCGAGATTTAGTGCATGTCTTGGACCAACCAAGACCTTACCTCCGTTGAGCAAGGTAGCACTAGCATGTATAGGAAGGTAGTGGAAAGTACCTCCACAAAAAAAAACAAGATCCATGGTTGAGCAAGTGAAGGAAGCATTGGCTCAAGTCGGGAGGATCATCGGTTCAAGGGTAGACCCTACAGAAAAATTTGATTCAATATAATATTCCAAGGGTTTCACCTCTTCAAAGCTTTGATGGTGAAAACAAGGCATATAGCACACTTCAAGGATTATTGCAATGTTGGAGTGGCCTTTTGCTATTCCTCTTTGTTAGTAACTAGGATTGCTTTTGATTGGTATCTCAATAAGTTCGTAAAGACATTTATTGAGTTAGAGCAACTCTTTATCAAGAGGTTTCTTGGAGCTTAAAAAGGGTTCTTGTAGGTGATCTCGTTGTAGCAAACTCATGTGAGTCCCTTGTTGATTATATTCTGATGGTATAACTTGAGTATGAAATGCATAGTTATGCATGCCATTAAGATTCTTCTAAAGAATATCCATGGTCTTCTTCATGCTTAAGGGCTTCACTATCAAAAATTTGAAGCTAATCAACAATAGCTGGTCTACAAGGAGAAAGCAATTGTCTTTTCAAGACCGGTTGTTTAAAGCAAAACTATAAGTTCTATGAAAGAAGATAGTAGTGACAAGTAGATAAAGGGAAGTAGCCGACTAGAGATCGGTCGAGAGATGACCTCAGACCTCCACCTCCTTCTCCGCACCTAGCCTCCCTCTGACCTCCACGGCCCGGCACCACCGCCTCCCACCATACCACCTATAGGCACATACATAGGTAGCTATGGTCCACTACTCTTTTAGATAAGCTTAACAAACTTATTCATTTAAGAGGGAGGTAATCAGAAGATCTTTAAGAATCTCTTGAAGCGATTTTATTTGAGCCTAGGAGGCAGGAGGAAGTAGGCAAAAGTCATGATCTAACTTTTGCCCTACCATCTATGCTAGGCCATGTTTTGGAGGATTGCTTCACATTCAAGGCTTGAAAACAACTTCAAGGCAGTGAGTTATCCCAAAGGAATATGGAACAACCATCCAGTTCCATTAGGGTAATCCTTGGGGATACATGTGATCCTTCAAAACTAAAGAAGGTTGGGATATTTCTTTATCCAAAACCTCTAAAGATCATCAGAAGATCAAGAACTTTCCTTTGGTGAGCTCAAACCTCCAACATCAAGGAAGGTTTGCAAGTTTAGTGTGCTCGAGGAAAGGGGAGTGAGCAATAGCGGCATGTGTCACAGATAACACATTAGTGCAACCGGGTCCACCTCATTTGTTGCGGCTTCCACACCAACTTCTTCCACTTGTAGCTCTTCTTCTTCTACTAGAACTCTTGTATCGATGGATAAGGGCATCAAATCTTTACACTTTACTTGATTTCTACTTTGTACCTCCAAACAAATCCAAGAAATTGAAGAATAAAGCTAGCTTGAATTACATCTATGTCGCCGATGGGTTGTCTTCTTCTATTCTAATGATAACTCTTCAAAATAACTATAATTTGATCTTCTCTTTGATTGAGTTGGACTTTCCTAGAATACTATGGGTTCACCTCTTGAGATAGACTTGGAATCATCAATTGAGGGTCCCATAGGAGAAGGCTGTAGGTGAGCGATGTGCGGTAGAACCTTCCATTACCTACCACAAGAGATCAGTCAACCTCCATAGTGGCAGGTTCTACCTCCTAGGGCACACCTCAAGATAGAGGAAACAAGTCATTGGTAGAGGATCGAAGCCCCTCCAGGATGCTCCACCTTTGGATATGCTTAGGGAGGAGCAGCCCAAGGTGGACTATAATGTCCTCTCACATCTAAGAAAGTTTCCATCTAAGCTAAGCATTTATGATGCCCTTGTCTTTTCCAAAGAGATGAGGGAATCATTAATCAAGGCTCTCCTTGATCGATATGTTTAGCTCAGTTACTATAGGTGAGGACACATTATACAAAAGAAGCTTCATTGATGATGACTTCTTTTGGGGACTTGGAGCACAATCCCTCTACATCACGTTGACATGGATAGGTTCGGACTTGTTGGTTCTCATGGATCAGTGCATCGGTGAACATTATGAGTCTAAAGACCCTTGCCTATTTGAGGATGACATCTCACACTCACAGGAGATTGGATGATGTTGAGAGGATTCAATGAACAAGGTGAGCAGCTTTAGGTTCCATAGTGTTACCTTTGGAGATAGGTGATGGAAGGCGAAAAAGTTTTACATCATTGATTTGAATACTTCTTCACTACTTTGCTCGAGGCCTTGGATACATCAAAATATAATTCCATCCTCCCTCCATCGGTGCATCAAGTTCAAAGATGGGATTGAATCGTGTCAATGGAGATGATGAAAAGCCATTTTAGTTAGAGGTTGAGATTTATGAGGATGAGACCTACTATCTTCCTCAAAACACCCTTTCTCATGAACTTGGACAAAATTCAAACTCAAAATCAAAAAAAAAAAGAAAATGAAGGAAAATAAAAGAAAAGAAAAGAAAAATAAAATCAAGTGAACAAGAAAGAAAGAAATAGATCCATATCACATTCCACCACAGTTCATTTCATATGGACATGTGGGTAGGATGGCTCAACCTCCACGAGGAGGGAGGCAAAAGCAGTTCAGAGGTGGAAGACCCCTGGTTGGCCATCCAACAGGTCATGTTCAGTTCATAGGAGTACCCTACTATTCACATAGACTTGGAATCTAGCTCAGGATGAGTCTAATGTGATTAGTACACCAACCCCTCTCTGGGTTCCATTGGAGGTGACAATCAGGACAGAGATGAAGGCAGGCCTCAGACAAAGCAAAGTATTGAATCAAGTTTATGTGAAACTATTAGCATGGTGGGAACCTTAGCTCACTTATCTCTTAGAAAGTTGAAGGTTTGGTAGTTAAGGAAGTCCTAAGTCTTCATGAAGCATAAGAGATTCTTTTTGGGATCATCATCCTCAAGTCTTGAAGTTGATGTAGAACTTGAGGAGGATACATTTAAAGAATTAATGGAATTACCATTTTACTTTTACTCACCTTATGTTCATAATCTTATACATAAAGATTTAGTTCCTCATACATGGTCCAAGAAATGTCAGAGTACTTTGAAAAGCTATGGAACAATACAGATAGGGAAGCACAATCAAGAGCAGGACTAGGATTTGATTGGGTCAGTTGATGATGATGATCTTTGCTTGTTTTCACAATCATTTGAGTATGATGTTCTTTTCACACCAACTCTTATGAGAATGTGTGTTTAGAAACCTCAAATGATCTAGATGATCTCCAAATCAAAGAGGCACCACCAATTTGAAGAGGAGATAGATTCAATTGACAAGCTTAAAGAAATCAACCTCGAGATAGAAGAAAATCCATACATCAATTTATTGTTGAATGAAGAAGAAACCAATGACTTAGTTAGGCTATTGCGAGTTTAAAGATTGTTCACATGGAGTTATGAAGAAATAGGATTATCTCACATGTTCCACAAGCTAGCAATAGATCTAACACTACCCACATTAAGCTCCTAGATGCATGCGATTAGAAATTGAATAATGAGTCAATTTTTAAGTCAAGAAACTGACCGATACTGGTTGCATGATGGAAGAAAAATATCCTACCTGGTTGTCTAGTGTCATCCTAGTTAAGAAGAAGAATGGCCAAATTAGCATATGCATCAATTTTAGTGACTTAAACAAGGAATTTCCTAAGGATGAGTTTCCTCTTCCTATACTAATTAATGGTGGACATCCTCATCTCATGCAGTCTTCTCTTTCATGGATGGGTCATCTAGCTATAACCAAATCAAGTTGTCTCTTGAAGATGAAAGAAACACTACTTTTTGAACGCCGATCAGAATCTTCTGTTATAGGGTCATGCCTTTTGGCCTTTAAAATGTTGGTGCTACATACCAAGGCCATGACAGATCTTCAATGAACTCATCCATCATCGGGTTGAGTGCTACGTTGATGATCTAATAGTCAAGCGAGAGAAAGAAGACCATCTCTTTGACTTGAGAGTAGTTTTGAATGGTTAAGATAATATAACCTCAAAATGAATCCCTGAAGTGTGCATTGAGTAGCTTGGAAATTCCTAGGTTTGTTGTCGACATAGGGATAGAGATAGATCTAAAGATCAAAGCTATATAAGAAATGCCACCTCCTAAGAGTTTAACTCAACTCAAATCCTTTCAAGGACAACTAGTGTATCTAAGACCCTTTATCTCCAACCTATCAGGGAGAATCAAAGAATTCTTAGCACTTGTCAAAAAGGATGTCAATTTCAAGTGGGATGGCAAGTGCCAGCGTGCCTATGAAGACATCAGGTAGTATTTGGTGAATCCACCAGTTCTAACAGCCCCTATCCTGGGTAGACCACTCATCCTCTATATTGCTTGATTGGTTGAATCTCTCGATGCTCTATCATCCCAAGCTAATGACGAAGGGAAGGAGAATGGTCTCTACTATCTCAACCATCTCAAACATTGCTTAGATTTAATCTTTTCCTCTAAAAAGCTATGGCATTATATGGTTTTTCATAAGGTGAACTTGATCTCTGAAAAATCCATTAGTACCTCATGACATAGCTATCCGGACATTTGGCATGATGGTCCATGCTTTGATATATTCACATTCCTCTGATAAAGGATGAAACTAGCGGATTTCTTAGTAGCACACTTCTCATTTGACTCTAGTGATGATCTCCCAAATCATGAACTTAAGGGAGGCCAACAAGATGGGACATGTATTTTGATGGCAACTTCTTTTCATAAAGGGAAGCACCATACCTATTCTCCCAAAAGAGGGGTAGGAATAGTTCTCTAACTCCAAACCATGATGAGATTCTCATACTATCTTCCAACCCACCAATAACAAAAGCCAAGTATGAGGCTTTGATTGTGCAGGTTAGCCATCACTATCAGTGTCAAGAGCATTAACATCTTTGGGGATTCTGAGTTTGTCATCAATCAAATTGTCGGGTCATACAAGGTTCTCAAACCCAAGCTTCATCATTACTATGAGTATACCAAGGCTGTTTGTTAAAGTCACCATCTACAAGGTTCCCCAAGTGAGCATAATAGAGATGCTTTGGCCAAACTTGCCAAAGAGTTGGCATGTCGGAAGATGAGTCCATTTCAAAGGTCCAAAATAGACAAGTCCATCTCTTGATGCTGAACTCATCGAGAGACTTTCTCTTGAAGGGGAGGTTGCCATTTCCAAAATGGACAAGGAGCTAGATTGGAGGCAACCATTCATAGATTATTTGAACACCGACAAACTACCTCAAGAAAAGTCACAAGCCCATCGTGAAAGAGAGCTCTCTCTACTCTTGTTGATGGCACCCCTATCAGTCCTTTTGACCAAATGTGGTTACATTATTTAGACAAATATGAAGCATATGGCATTATAATGAGGTACATTTAGTCTATGGAGTGCATCAATCAATTTGGTCCAAAGATGAGATGAAGATTAAGAGACTAGGATACTGGCCCGATGATTACTGTTGCATGGATGTAGCTAGGAGATGCCATCAGTGTCAGGTGCACGGTGTGGTCCTCCACCAACCACCCAACATTCTACACCCTACATTGGCCTCATGGCCATTTGAGTGTTGGGTACCAACATTGTGTTTCTGATTGATCCTCCTTCTTCCAAAGGTCATCGGTTTATCTTAGCTGCCACCGACTACTTTTCTAAGTGGGCGAAAGCCATCCCACTCATAGAGGTCACAACTCAACAGGTGTTGTAGTTTTTCAGGAACCATATCGTATATAGGTTCAGGGTGCCTCGATGAATTATATCCAATAATGGTACTATATTCAAAAGCACAAAGATCAACAGCTTCGCTAGAAGACACGGTATAGATTGGAGATACTCCACCATCTACTTCCCCATAGCAAATGTCTTAGTGAAAGAATTCAACAAAACTCTCATCCAAATAATAAAAAAAACTCTTGATGACAACAAATGATAGTGGAACGAGCAGTTGGTTGAAGCCTTGTGGGCTACCACCACCACCGAACTCCAACTTCTCCATTTTCTTAGTGTATGGTCACGAGCTTCTACCTTTAAAATTCAACTCCCATCACTAAGGATAGCATTGGGTAGCAAGATCATCTGAGAATGGAAAGTTTATGTTTAGAAGAGCTAAGGTTTGGAGGAGGTCTC